>KV751373.1:819284-835767 GCA_001698575.1 Mola mola | reverse complement strand
TTAGTTTGTCGCAGACGACCAGAGGACGGATAATTCATGACAACTCGTTTTCACTCATTCTTTCTTCTGTCCCTCCACCTCTGTGCTCATTCTCATGCCTCCATTTTCTCTCTCTCTCTTTAGTCTTTGGGTGCCTTCTTACAGGTTTTTTAGTTCCTGACTCCCCACGTTACCTCCCCACTGGGTTTCTTATTCAAAGCCTTTTTCCCGTACATGTCATTTCCAGCCGGTGCAGAGCGCATGATGTCAGCCCAACGCCTCCAGAGCTCAAACATGAGCACCTTGATCTGGCAATAATTATCTGAGTCAGGCCGGAGGTTAAAACGAGGAGCAGGAAGAATTAGATTTTTATCGGTTTGTGCTTCTCCACCCCGACGTCACATCTCTTCGGCTCATTTCACTTCCACGTGTCCACTCGTGTCGGGCTGAGCTCAGGTGACGTTTGAATTTAAGACGCCTGAACCTGCTTGTGCAGCGTGAACGGGGCTGTTGGGGGACTCGTGTGGGCACGTCTGAGGCCTCTGTGATTTGAAGTGGGCGGAGTCTCACCTGCGTCCCTGCAGGCTGAAGTTTCTGCTGGTTGGACCAGATTCACGCTCAAATTAATGTCACATCTGCTTTTTCCTCTCAGCTTGAGAAATGCTGCAGCGTTTAGTCAGTGAGGTGATCCGCCGTGTGTCCGTTAGTTTGAGACGTTTGATCGAAATCGATGTGCATCAGGGTTTCTGACCTGAATCAGCATGACTGCCACCCATCCGGGGTGAGTTTTTTACTTGTCTCTTATGGTTGAGACATTTAAAGGCACATTAATGGATGTTATTACTGCTGAAGTTTGACAGTAGAAGCAGAAGGTCACCTGGGAGTGGAGACATTATAGTGGAATTATTTATGGATTATTTATATCTATAAGTATTTCTTAAAACTGTAAGTCTATGGAGACAGAATGTCATCACAATATGAGCAGTGATTACTGCCCTTGGGACACTCAAACCTGTGATGATTCTAAATTACTATACTGATATTACTGAAATGAAAATGACTGAAATGATTTACGCAATTCACAATTTTTTCACACTTTATTTATTAATTTTTTTTTGCAAAATGAAACTGAGATACATTATAAATGAAAAAGTGTCTTTAAAAATCCTTTATGCTGGCTCAGTTTTTGTTCCTCTGCATAGTGCTAGTATGACAGTTTGGCTTCAGTGTAGGCATGATGGGATGGAGCATTTAGACTCCAGCATGTTTACCAGAAAACAGTAAACTGTCACCCATCTTTAACTGTGATGAATACACAGGTGCACCTTGGGATATCTGTGGCTCTATCCCTGGTCATTGTGAGTGAGGCTGGATATCTTCTCATCACTGAGGTTTTTAAACCCGGAGCTGACCAGAGCCTCTCGCTGTAGTCACAGTTTACACGCTGCATCATGTTTGTCGTGCTGGTCTTGTCGGCTTTTTACAATATTATCACACTATTTTTGTTCCGCCAGTTATCATCACAAGCTGCTGCCGTGTTTTCTACTGTTGTTCACAACTTGCTCACCGATATGCACATGTAAACCTTCACCTGCTGTCGTAGTACCTTAAACATGTCAAACCACCTCAACTGTCATATGTTCTCATCAGTATATCCCTTTACTGCATGGCTAATGAATCGTAGCATTCTGGAACTTTAGGAGCTGTGGTTACAGTCAAAGAGTTTGTTTATTTTTAATGTTAGGAATCAATGGTGTTTTTGGTCCAATAGTGAAACATCGCAGAGGGTCATGCTGCTAACGACAGCTAACCCTGTTCCCCCTGAACTTTGTTAGATGATACCAGCTTAATTATATGAAGATGAGTCATCACAGGGGCTTCTTATGATGAGCCTGTGAGTGAACTGAAACCAGAGGTGGTCCTCTGCTGAACACATCAAGACAGAAAATAGCCCATAAACTGTCGCCTCATTTGTGCAGACAGCCTGAAGCAGAGCTGGAACATGGACGAAAACTGACACTTGTTGCAGAAACCGTGGACTGTTGGATCACAGTTAAACTGGAATCTACTTAAAGTATTTGGGGTTTAAGAGATGATGTGGTTTTGTGAGGATTAGTGGTTCGTTTTGTACCGAGCAGCAGTTACGGCATTGGGAAGTGTGCAAGATAACAAAGCAGCAAGAACTCCTGGAGGTAGCGTGTGCAGTCGAGAAGAGTCTGGGATATTTGTGTAGTCAGAGAGTCGATTGGACAATGGAGACTGAGGACTGGAATATACATGAGACACTTCACACTGTCACTGACCTGAATGACTTTGTTGACCTTCACAAAGGTGAGTTATTATACATTCATATGATTAAATTCATAAGTAGCAGCTTTGAAAAGGTCAGTACAGTACAGGTACGCGGTGAAGATTTCAAAATTCCTTTAGATGTAATAAGAACCACGTTGCATGTTTAGATATACAGTAAATGTGTCAGCAGTCTGTTTAAAATAGATTTGAAATTGATGTTTTAGCAATGTAATGTAATTATTTGTTGGAATACAAACTGGAAATAATGGAATAGCATTTAATGGTGCAATGTGCTGCTTAGTTTGCTGCCTCAGCCTTTCCACATAGCGCATGGAAGGGCAGAGGGCGCCTGTAATAGATCCAATCCACCAAATATAACTTACTACAACTGGAAATCTAAGTTTCTCTTACCATCGTGGTCCTGACTGAACTAAACTACTTCAAAAATTGAAAAATATTGCAAGCAAAGCAGCACCTTTTGCTGTATAAAATGTGTTCAAAAAAATGTGAAAACCAAATGTGTTAAATATATATGTAAAAAATTTTAAAAGAGAAATACATAGAAATGTTTTTTGAGGTCCATGTGGATTGATTGGTATTCTGCTGAATTTGTAGATCCTTGCTTGCAGCTCTTTCTGCTTTTTCAGGCAACACACACAGAACCAATGCTTCAGTTTGTTATTTTGATGCCCAGTGGTTTTTTTAGTCAAACTCCGGGATGTTAGCTGAGCAGTAATCATTAATAATGACCCGCGGGTCATTATTAACACTGGCTAATGTCGAGGTGAAATGATGCCTTTGTGATTTTACTGCTCAAACTGAAACTGTCTTGAGGCTTTCAGCTGACGCAGTTTGGGCTTTGTGAAGTGCTTCCATCATGGTTCCTAGAAGCACAGTTTGATTGTCTGATCGTAACGCCCTCCAGAGCAACATTCAAACCCCCACATTTACTTTTAATTGCAGTCTGGAGAAAGAAAGTGTTTCTTCAATCCGCAAAACTGCGTGTTGTATGTTTTTTTAAACAGACCTTCCGGTGAAAATTCATATCATTAATAAAAACATTAAAGGTGTTGTATCCACCGTTCACACCAACATGCAGCCCAAAATAAAACGGGGATAAAAACTTCAATTTGGAAATGAAGGCTATAACAATGCTCCAAATTTAGAGGCAAATCAAAAAGTCTTAAATTTTCTTCAAAAAATGTCAGATGAGAAGCTCCAAGTCGATGATTCCAGATGTCTCGACATAAAAACACGGGACGTTTTAAACTGACTGACTAATATGCCACTGAGATATACGGTGATACTGTGTGTTTCTTCTCCATGAACAGTGGAACAAGAACAGATCCAGAAGAAAACCTTCACCAACTGGGTCAACGCTCAGCTGGCAAAGGTGAGTCGTGTCTCTGTGGACTCTGGTGTAAACTGAGTAACGTTGCACCTCCTCTTGTGTCCTAGCAGTTAATGTTAGCATGATATTTTCTTAAAATGCCAGAGCCTGCCCCCAAATTGGGTTGCCGAAAGTAAAGAAAATAGAAGAAAAAGAAAGAAAATATAATGTAATGGACAATTTCTTTGCTAAAGGCTAAAGATCCAGGAGGAGGAGGAGCCAGGAGGCTAATGTTGTTAGCAAGAGGCAACGAAGGAGAGCTAGTTTCGGCTAGATGGCCTCTATGGTTGTTAAATTGACTCAGCTTGCACTCGGTGTGGTGGCTGAAAGACAATATGCATACAAATAGACAAAAAAACAATTAAGTAAATATGGAAATGAGGGAAATGCGGCGAGTGGCAAAGATGAAAATAGATGCTGATGTTTTCAGGGGACACTAAAGCACTCGTTTTACGACCATTTGAGATTCTCAGTGTTATTAATGTCTGCTCCTCGTCAGTGGTGCTGTAATAATAAACAAATATACACATGTTAACTGTATTTTGATGTCACAGCGGCTCATGATTTGAAGTAACAAGCTGATATTAAGCAAAATGTCAGTCGTTGAGCTAATAACAAATATCTGCCACCAGCTAATATACGACCATCACATTAATCAAAGATAAACCGGCGTTGCAGTGCGTATCTTCTCCTTCTCTAAAGCTTTTTTCTAAATTTAGCTCAGTAAGAGTGTTAAAGGAAGATCGTTTTATCTGAATACAGTTTAGTGGCATAAGCATGTGAGTGCATGAGCTGATATTTCCATGTGTACATGTATGATTCATTAATAGGATGTTGCACTGACATTGTGACTTATGTACTGTAAATCTGCCTTATAAACAGTCAGTCACACTTGTTTCATATACATATAGAATAAATCAAGAATTGTACAGTGAGATGAATGTTTGTCACTGAATCATTTATATAATATTATGTGATGGAATAAATGCTGTAGGACATCAAGGGAATAAAGGACCAACTTTCCAAAAAAAAAGCTCTCATTCACAAAACATCAACAACAAATTTCCTGATGTCATTTTATTCATCTCCTTTTGTAATTGGTCATAATGTTTTTTTAATATTTTAAGGGACAATAAAGAACTTATTGATTCAGTTAATCAAACTCTTCAGATTAGGGTCCTGATATGTGTTACCATCAGTGGCCTGATTAAAGGGGAAAATGACTAAATTAATTAATTTAATTTCACCAGACCAGCATAATAAAAAAAAAGGTGCATAAAATCATAGACGGTTACGAAATAAAAAAACAAGCAAACTTAGCTTTCATTCGTGTGACATCAACAATGGCCCTTTGTTATCTGTGAGTGATTTTAAGAGTTAGCAGACAGGATTTAAATCTTCCAAAAAACCTAAAAGTCATCCAGTGAACTGTGTGTTGCTACATGATATGTAGCATGATATCAATCCTCGGACAGTTAACAGGAAGTCCAGCGTGGACGCTGTTGCTCGCCGTGTGAGTCCAGAGGTCAGCTGTGAATGTGACTGCGAGGCGCTGCTGGGGACATAAATATAGCCGTGAGGAGCAAAGGGTCACAGCACGCAGACAGACAGCAACAGACGGCCTCCACCAACCCCCCACACTTCGGCCAGAGTCAGTGCTGGACTCTGGCATCGACCGCACGGTTAATCCTTCCATTACTGCTTTCATTAGTGCACACAGCAACAGTCACATGTGCATCTACTTTTCTCCTCTTTAATTCATTTGTCATTTTGACAATACTGACAGACTCTACTACAAGGAGATTTGTCAGTTTGTTTCTTTCTGTTCCTCCCATTTGTCAGTTGTAGAGGTTAATAAAGGTCATGGACAACAAGGGTTCAAGAAACACACTGAAAATGTCTCAGAGCTGACTGGTCTCCAAAACTCCAAACTGGACTAATTATCAAAGAAAAAAACAACATTTTAGACCCTAGAAGTTCAAGAAATAGGGCTCAGGATGAAATATGCTGGAATCCTCCTTTAAAGGCCCCATTAAAGCGATAAAGGCGGGTCATGAAGAAAGTAGTAGGAGCAAGATAGAGTTTGAATGTGACCAACCGAACCCCCCCTTCCTTTGGCTGCAGGCCACGCCCCCTGAGGACACGCAGGCCTCCCACTGGATGTGCTGCACTCGCACTTTACTTACACTGCCATGCAGTAGGAGTTTGTAGTAGCAGCGAAGTTTTTCCTTTCTTTGGTCCGAATGAAGTAATTTTCTGGGTTTAACCTCATCCTGCGACAGCACCAGCCTTTGATTTATTGATCGCTATCAGGTTGTGAAGAGAATTTAAACAAATATACTAAAATGTCCTTCAGAACCACAGTAACTACCATAAGTTTAAACAGAAAGCCACACCTCTCAGATGGGCATGTGCGAGTGCACAGATTCCAACAAATCTGTGCTCAAAATCTGAAAGAAATCAATCTTTTCACTGCCTTAAATTCTTCTCTTCCTTAAAAATTTTAAGTGTTGCATTGTGTGTTTTGATGAGTGTTTGTTAACACAAATATGTCAGCTAGTATCAGGTAACATTCAGGCACCAATAAATCCATTTCAAGTCGAGCGAAATGCAGCCTTGACAAATAAAAGCGTATTTGCAAGATTGCAAAACACAAATAATTCTAAAAACATTGTCATGAAATGCCTTAATGCCTCCTCAGCCAGCTCCAGCAGCGTCACGTCGTTGTTGTTGTTGTTGTATCTTTGAACCAATCAGGACACTGCTTAGTCATTGTTTATTGACATCGCCTCCATCAATGATTGCATTAAAATGTTAGGCTTCCGTTATCGTCTTTATCCGGAAAACGAAATGTTATGTTCTTCGAAGCTGACGAACTGCTCTGTTGTGAGCTCGACCGCCACGTGTTTACCAGTTAAACTCGATTTCAGTCGTCCCCGAGTGTGAGACACGCGAGTCCGGTGTTGCACGCTCATTTTCAATACCAGTACAAATTTCTCACTCCTGAGTGAGTGTAAATGTAAAGTTTTTGCGTATTTTGAAACACTTTTTCCCTAAACTGGTGCCAGTTCTCGGGTGTCGAGTGGCGACACAGGAATCGGGATCGGTCGACGAGTAGCTACAGTTGGACGTTACGGTTAAAGAAAACAGTCATGATATAATGTCTTACTTGTTGTTTGATATACATTCAGAGAAGAGATGATATATCATCATTCATCAGTTTGACTCTGGGAATGTTCCATTGGGGGGGGTTCGCTGAAATGTCCAGCCAGTTTGCATCCCCAGCTCGTCAGATATCAACATTTTGACTCGGCCTCTCGCGTCTCAATGCAACAAATATTTTAATGTACCTGCACCGTAAAACTGTCGGTTTAAAAACGTCTTGAAGATGTGCGTATGTCATGATGTACTTTGGAAAGTGAAAAGGTACCAAGAGGGGTAAAGTTCCTGGTTAAGTGGTGACCTGCCCATCTGACTTTCTTTCCACACCCCCAAGTATTTCCGAGGCAAACTCAGTTCTGTGCCTGACCTTAACAAACCTTGTGCATCAGGCTAAATTTCCCCGAGAAGCTAATGTGAATGTCAGCCGTGGATGCCAAAGGGCCCGTTGTGTGCAAAGGCCCAGGAACAGTTCTGAGCTCTGTCACCAATTTGACATAGTGGTCAAACCATATGATAAAACGTTTTACAAGTGTACGTGGTGAAAGTGAAAAACATGATCAGGGTTTTAAAACTGACGCAAAGGGATTTGTTTTGGTGTCAGAATTTGACCCATTTGGCCTTAAAAAGCCATATGATTAAACCCTTAAATTCCCATTCAGCTTCACCGAGCACTGAAATGGCAGTTAGCTGCTCGACCGGTGGAAGTACCAAGTGTAAAATCCAGGTCATTTTTTAACGAACAACGCCTCGGTGGCTGCGTCCAGACTGGACCCAAAAGATCCATGGTTGCATGTCACGGAAGGCTTAGCGTGTTGGCTGGCAACGCCGAAGGACAAACCGAAGGGAGGCTTGACGACAAAACATGAGAATGTGGCGACCTGGGAAATGAGAGGTTAAAAATTCTCACAGGCTTCGCTTACAATGGAGCAATTGTAGATAACGTGCCGAGACCGTCTCCTAACGGAACAGAGTTCGCAGCCTCAGGGAGCGACTGTCATTGTCATTATGGGTGAATATGGTGATGCTTTTTATGAGTAATCAATTGAACATTCAGTCTATAAAATAGCCAAAATATAACAAGATCAAATATTTATCACACTCTTGGTGTTCCTTGAAGATGTTTCACCTCTCATCCAAGAGGCTTCTTCAGTTCTAAGTTTCTTCTAACTTTTTTAGAACTGAAGAAGCCCCTTGGATGAGAGGTGAAACATCTTCAAGGAACTAAAAGAAGTCCAGTTGCCTTCAGCTGAAACACCAAGACAACCATGACCTGGATGACTGAGAATCTTCTCGCCGTGTTGAATCTTCTTCAACAAAATGTTTATCACAGTTTTTCAGATCCCTAAGTCACATCTTCAACTTGTTTTTGTTATCCAACCAACAGCCATCGTCACAAATGACATTTAAGACTCTCCAGTAGATGTTTGATGTTTTCTTGAAAAACGACTGAGACGATGATCAAAACATTTGAATCTTCATTGTATTTTGATAGTCTTATCTTAATATGTGTGTGTGTTGTGACAGCGGCGGCCGCCATGCATGGTGGTGGACCTGTTCGACGACTTCCGTGATGGCTCCAGACTGTTGGACCTGCTGGAAGTGATGAGCGGCCAGCGCCTCGTGAGTAACCTCTCACCGCACCACTTCGCACCTTTTCCAGTCAGCGGATGGTTTAATGATCCGACTAAGCGGCTGTCTATGGTGTTTTGCAGAGTCGGGAGAGGGGCCGGGGAATGTTTCAGCACAGGATTAACATCGAGAAGGCCCTGTCCTTTCTGAAGCAAAAATCGGTACACTATATGCCCATTTAATCAAAGATTTACTGGAGGGGTGATGTATTTTAATGTTTAATGTTCCACTAATCGTTAACCATGTTCAATTTCTACAAGGATATTTTTTCCTTTATAATATCCCGTTTTTACCTTAGATCAAACTTGTCAACATAAACATTCCTGACATTATTGACGGTCGACCGTCCATCATCCTCGGCCTCATATGGTCAATCATTCTGCAGTACCACGTGAGTTCAGTATGTTAGCTCTCTCTCGCCATCTGTCATGTTTCCATGTTTTCTGTGCTGGTTGTCCTCCTTCTGTTGTCCCTCTAGACTCGCCAAGATAAAACTGGTTGTGCTGAAAAGTCTGTTCCTCTCCAATGACTGCTGTTTGTAACACAGAATTTATCCAATTACGCCAACTCATTGGAGCCGGGAAACCAGCTAAAATGCTAACATTTAGCACTTTCATTTAAGCCAAAGGAGATCTCATTTTTCAACTTAAGCCTGTTTCCTGGTCTTTTAGGCACTAAAATTTGGAAAATGACTCCAGTGTGGAGTTTGGTCACTCGGACTGATTAAACCCCTACAAGGCTTTTTTTATCAAAATGTATTTGACAGAAATCTTCAGGTCAGGAATTTCTTTCATAAACATCAGAATGTACCAACAAAATGCCACAGCTGAACAGATAGCATTAGCATCATCACTTGAGCTAGTGTGAGAAGTCTAACTGTGCCTCTCAGTCCCAGTGCCCAACCTCCTTCCCGGGTTTAGTAACACGTAAGCGGGTCTCTTAAATCACTGATATATATTTCATAAGAACTGAACCTGAAACGTTGAAAAGAAACTGTTTCGGTGGTTTTTGTAGATCGAGGAGTTGGCCAGCAGTCTGTCGTTCAGTTCCCGTCAGTCCTCCATGGAGTCCCTGGTCAGTCTGGACTCGCGCTCCACCCTGTCGAGCCGCTCGGCCAGCAGCTGTCCGGTTCCTCCCAGAGGCTCGCCGCTGCACAACCGCTTCAGGGTCTCTGCCAAGAAGGCCCTGCTGCTCTGGGTCAGGGAGCAGTGCCACAAGTACGCAGCCGCCAGCAGACATGTGTTGGGTTGGGTTTTCCATAGAGTGACACGGATGTACAGCAGCTGAGCAGCTTTATCATTTAACGACCTTGAAGGTCCAAGTATGTGATCACTTCCAGGTCTGATCAGGGTTTTACTTATATATTTATAGATAGATTTCATGCTTTTATTTTCACTTAAAATACAGGTTGAAAAACTATTAAACCTGATTTTTTACTGAAATAATGTTTTTGTTGCTTTTCTTTCACATGTTTTTTGGACTGTCCGTGTTTTTGGTCTCTGTTGGCGTTGACATTTTTAGTCTTACTGAGCAGTAAAAGCATCGGAACAGACACTGGAGGTAAGAAAATGCTTTGTTCCCCTCAGAGCCGGTTGTACGCTAAATGTGAAGGACTTCAAAGCTAGCTGGAGGACCGGCGTGGTTTTCCTGGCGATCCTGTATGCGCTGCGGCCAGACGTGGTGGATCTGTCCAAAGCCAGAACTAGAAGCAACAAGCAGAACCTGGAGGAGGCCTTCTGCATCGCAGAGAGAGAGCTGCGGATCCCCAGACTGCTGGATGCCAACGGTGAGTCGCTGAGCTTCGCCACATTCACCACACACAGGAAATAAAGCTCGAAGGATACCAGGTCTCAGGTGTGTAGGTGGGAGGCCAGTCCAGTGGATCTGCTGCCTCTGCCTCTGGCTCCAGATGATGTCGCCAGCATAAAATGGCAGCATTTGGATTCATTTCTGTACAATGGAAGAAAGGGGTGCTGCATCATCCATCATTATGTCCCATTTCGCTACGTTCTTCATTTGTGCTGCCATCTGTGGACCAAAGCAGCGGAGGGAGCAAAGTTTCAACCGGACCACCTCAGCTCCTCACACAGAAGGAAACTGTTGACATAGATAAAAATAAAGATGGATGCCAAATCTTCCCACTGTACAAAAATGAATCCAAATATTCTGCCTAAGGATGGCATTCTCTTGTGTAGGCAAGGCTCAGCTGTAGATCAGGCTGCTCCGTCTCCTTTTTATAGCATCAAACTGGAGAGT
Source organism: Mola mola (assembly GCA_001698575.1). Taxonomy (NCBI): domain Eukaryota; kingdom Metazoa; phylum Chordata; class Actinopteri; order Tetraodontiformes; family Molidae; genus Mola; species Mola mola. Next base: position 825,059 of record KV751373.1, on the reverse strand, counting down.
AGTTGGAGAGCAACAAACCTCCACCGAGGCAGCGTGCCACATCTCACAGAATCCTTCGAACAATGTCTGGAGCGGCCTCCTCATTTGGACCTCTCCTGCAATTTAATCACTCATTCACTCGGTCGAGACCAAAAATATTCATGAAAATCCGTGAAAACATAACCTGCTTGATGGAGGTAATAACTAATAATATACCCCCCCCAAAATCGATAATATTATGGGATCTTTCTTGCTGCCAAAAAAAACTTGCTTTTTGACCATTCAGTGACCTCGCCCTTTGACCTTCGGTCACTAAAATCACCTATAATCAAAATTTAATCGAAGTCCATTAGAAACTTTTTGAAACAATAAATGCGGGCAAAAACAAAGCCTCCTTGGCAGATGTAACTATGGTAACCAAGATAACAGGCAGTTGCACGTAACAAGCGAAGCAAAGGTTGACACACGGAGATATTAACCAATGGAAGATAGGTTAAGTCAGAATCAGCTGTGAGGACATCATGAAACAGGGAATAAGGAGAAGTCAGGAGCGTGACAGCGGACTGTGAGTCTCCCTCACGGAGTCACAGGTCAGATGGGTGTTATCGTGATTTATTAATCTTCCCTAATCTCTCCATGAAAGCTCGCTCTGTGTCGTTGTCCGTTTGGCGCACAGCAGCAGCCGTCGCCGCAGCGCCATGTGAATCTGTGCGGGTGCATGCAGCCGGCCCGAGGGCGAGCGGTCTGCTGACTCACTCGCTGCCTGTTTGTCTCGGCCTCACAGCTGCTTGTTTGTTTGGTCCTGCTCCGCCTGTTAGTCTACGGGCGGACGGAGGAGTTCCACCTCCGTGCCTCGGTCTTAAACTCCACCTGCTCCAGCAGCGTACACTTCAGGTCTCAGTGTAACTGTGTGACAGCACTGGTTTAGACGCATCATGGAGGATTGTGATGTCGATGCAGATGTGGACGTGCGAGACCCCGACGAGAAGTCCATCATGACCTACGTGGCTCAGTTCCTGCAGTACTCCAGGGACCTGCCAGTGGCTGAGGAAGACACGCAGGTCTGTATCGTTTTATCACACATCCAGCAGCTGAGTTTTCACACAGTTTTCACAGTTTTCACACATGTGAAGACACGTTTTACTTCGTCTTTACACGTCTACTTCACATTGTTTCTGTAAACAAGCCAGGATCTGGTGATTGAATCCCTGAAATCTCCTCCCCAGCTCTCACATGGGAAGCTGCAGACGTCTGTGCAGGTTCTGATCAGAGTTCAGTTGTTTTCTGGGTTCTGTTCAGCGCACTGCTCATACGTTCACAGTGCCGTGAGGTTAAAAATGACTTTCTTACCGTCTGATTGGCTCAGTTGATGGTGGTGTTGCTTGGAAACAACTCGCTGGCTGTTTGTGGATGTATTTGAGTTTACTGACAGTAATTACTGCAGGCTGAACAGGAAACAGCAGCCAGGAGGCAAATTAATGGAAGTTTAAAATTTGGTTAATTTGTTTTTTGGAATTATTAGCTTGTAGCAGTTCTGTCTCTTTTAAGCTCAGTGCTGTGCGGCTCTGTCTGTTCTATTTCTATATTTCTTTTGATCTTCTTTTAAAGCCTGCGTTTAAAAGGTTAGACCCACTGAGATCACTGACTTCTATTTCAGAAGCCAGAGGGAAGCAAAGAAAACAACAATCAACAAGTACACATGAAACACAGACGATAGATAAAATAAAGCATCGCCTATCTCTCATTAAAGAGGCACCAGTATATTTAATGACTGTCTTTGTGTTCCAAAAGTCCTAAAGAAAACGACTAATTGAAGTATATAAATAACAGCTGTGGATTAATGCGTTAGCTGCACGCTGACGAACACCTACTGGCTGATCGTGAGAACGTCCCAGACCGTTACAGTCAGATCTCCGTGTCATCACACGTCAGTGAAGGGAGACATCTTGTACAGTAAAGACCGAAGGATGATCACCGTGCGATCGCTCTCGCGCAGGTTAGAGGGAGGACGCCCTGTCGCGGTGATCTCGGCCCACTTCTGGCCCGATGGTTCACGTGTGACCACACAAACGTCCAATCAAGACAGGTCGCTCGCTGTCAGCGCAGTTCAGGATTCTGCAGTCTCAGACAGAAGTGAATCCTGTCTTACCTCCCTCATCCTCTCATAGCTCGGGTTCGATCTCGTCTCTCCTCAGTAAAGCAAACTGAAACTCTCTGAAACTCAGAGAGACAATCAGACTGAGTGACACGGCTGGCTGGAATATTTTCTGCCAAGTCAGCCACTTCGCTTTGAAAATCAAATTTTGCTGAGTGAACGCCGGCGTCGCAGCCTTTATCGAGCCGAAAGTCGTCGTCATTCAGAAGCCTCTCAGGGAATCAGTTTGTCTGTTCAACCTGCCAGAGTAGCAGCCACACTGACAGCGAGATGTAATCAGCCTTTTAGGCCTCAGAGTCCAGTCCTGCTCTGATCCAAGAGAAGTCTAACATCGAGATCGGATCAGTTAAAATGTGTTTAACGAGTTCTTTTTCTCCTGCTGTATGTATGCATGTGTGCTCACGCTGCTGCAGCCATCAGAGAGATTAATTAGCCTGTAGAGCATCAAACTGTGTCATGGACTCCACAGCATCTGCTCAGATTTGTCTTTCCTTGTCATTCCTCCCTGTTCCTCCTCTTGTTTCCTCTCCTCCCTCCTCCCTCTCTCGCAGACACAGTACCTGACTCTTCCTAAAAGTCCTTCTCCTGTCAGCCTGCCTGTTCACTACACTCCTGCGGTTTCAGCTTCGCCTCTGCGACAGGTACAAAGTGTCCCGTCTCTTTCCGCTCACAGGGAGAAAATCATCACACTAACTTTTTTCTAAATGTCTTTATTTGGAGCAAATTGTGTTTGGCTGGTCAGAAAATACAATTTTCACTAAATAACTGTACATTAACATTTAAAAATAATAATAATCGGAACAATTTCCCAGAAAATAAAAAAGAGAAAAAAGAAAAGAACTGATTTATTCATCTTCACTAAGCCAAGTTTAGTCGACGTCGTCTCACCACACTTGTGTTGTTCTTTTGCAGTGGACGACCTAATCAAGCAGTGTTTAATGTTATTATGTGATTATATTACCGCCATCAAAATGACCCTTTGTGTGTTTGAGCTGTGATCACTTTCCTGCATCAACAAGCAAAACAAACACAAACATTAAAGAAAGGAAACACCATTTTATACATATTTCCCTTATTGTCCTCAGGTAAACCTCCTCTGAAGTTCCTCTCATTCAACAAACTAAGTCGAGTTTAATCGCCTCGTTAACTCATCGTTAAACACTTTGAAGGCGACAGAATAAAACTCTTGTTTCATCTTGTTCACGTGTTGGAAATACATCCCTAATTCACAGAGTTAGATGAGGAAATATTCTCAACATGCTGTTTAATCACCTGCTGCTATCGATCTGACAGCAACCTGAGAGGAGGGATATCGGTCTCCATGGAAACAATCCAAATCCCCAGAGATGAGAGTTTAAAGAGTCAACTGAAAAACTGCAGAAGTGACACTAAATGTGAGCAGTATGTGATGAATTTGAATAAGTCAGCTGTATACATCTGCTGCATCTCTGACATTGACCTATAATGAAGATCTCCTCCCTGAAGGAGGAGGAGTGTAACCGCCACCTCCTCCCGGCAGCGTAAATCACCACGGCGACGTGCGTCAAGTAAAACTTATCCAACGTTCTTAGCGAGTGTTGATCTGGAAGTTACACATCACAAACTCAAGCAGTTTTATACAAACTGGGTTCGTCTGAACCCACCACATCTCCCTCAGAGCTGCAGCCCTCACCGGGCGCTGTGTGCCGCTCCTCACAGCGACTCCTCGTCAGGACGCCGCACGAAACGAGAAAGTGGGTCACCGAGAGGCGAGATTGGCTTCCTGTCACGAGCAGGGCTGATCATGCAGAGAGAAACGGGTTCGCCCTGTTCTCTGCGGGATGCAGCCCGAAGCCGCGGCGCGGGTGTGTTCCTCCGCCTCCCAAGAGAGGCACAACACACACTCCAATAGTCCCGCAGCGGCTGCGCTGGAATCTACAATAAGATTTCCGTATGTTTGTGGAAATATCTGAAAATTGTGTCTCTGGCTGTGCGTATGATGCACAGAATTAAAACAACAAATCCTTAATGTAGGACATTAAAGCGAGACGGTTTGACCTCAGACTGTCTCTCTGACCCGCAGGTGGCGACATAATGAGTAAAGAATTGTCTAATCCAAAGCTTTGCAGCCAAAACGAACCTCTGTTTGGTTAAAAGTTTGCTCCAAGCACAACTTTCCAACTAGTGTCTCATGACTGGCTCTGGTGCCTTTTCATAAGCCCATTTTTTAGCCCAGAAATACAACATGGCTTATTTTTAGAAATGAATGCAGGATTTTTTTTCCACTTTAACCTTTGCTTAACACTTATTCTAACCTCCTTCTGCTGCTTTAGATGTAAACAAATAAACAAATAAAACCGCCGTTATAGAGGCATGCTCGGATGTAAAGTTGCGATCTAGTTTATCTGTTACCCAAAACTAAAAAAACTAAAATTAAAAAACATCTGTTAAATTTTGTAAAGGAATCAGAAACTGACTTTGGTTTGGAATGGCTCACTTGTCTAATGATTTATTTTTTGTCTCCATGTTGCCAGGCTACGCCGGATCAGAAGGCGAAGGAAGTGACATGTTGGCTGGTTCAGGCGTACGACGAGCTGCTGGAGGGGTGGGACTCCACCGAGGGAGAGAGCTACTCCGAGAGATACCACGTATGTGTCTGCTCGTGGAAACACTCAGCAGTTCATGCATGAAAATGTGACATTAAGATAAACACTCATGAATGAGATGTGATTGGCTTATGTTTTCTTCCTCGTCGAAGTGATAAAAAGTCTACTAACGTGTCTAATTCACGTGTGAATTATTTTTTTAAATGTGAAAAAATGTTCACTGGTCAAAATGTCGGGTTTGTAAGTTATTATTTTATTTGCACACGTGTCATCGTTGGTTTTACTTATTTAAAGCCTGATGCTGTTTCTTCAGTTTACAGCATTGACACTGTTTTTGGTAGCGTAACATCATATTTACTGCTCCTGTTTTCAGTCTTGTCTGAAGAAAAATCCCGCTGAATGTTGTGTTTCATCAATACCTGCGTAAGAGTCGCGTCCTGAACTCTGACCTTTTCCAGGTGTTTCGAACCTTCCTGGTGTCGTTCAGTGAGCAGCGGCGTCCCATCATGCCTCTGCTGACGGCGATGAGACGCACCCCAAACCTGAGCGAGGAGCAGCGAGCGCTCAGAGAGGCGTGGGACGCCCTCACTGAGAAGGTAGTTAATATAGTTAACCTTTTCAATATAAAATAAGCCCAGATACTGTTTTTGTTTCTTTGAGACTGAGATTTTGTGTAATCTGCTGTGACTTCTTCCTGTCTTGGCTCCTTTGTTCAGCTCCGTGAGTACAGAGTGCAGTTAGACTTGACTCTTCCAGCGCCCCTGGACGTGGTGGCTGGCTGGCTGCTGAAGGCAGAGGAAGCTCTGGCCGAGGAGGTGGGCGAGCCGCAGGACCACGGACGAGCTGCCGACGACGCCAGGGAGAAACAAGAGCTGCTCAAAGTGAGAATTTCCTGCATCCAGCGAGCCGAGGAAGTAGTGCTGACTTTGCGAACCCTGAGCAGGGATGACAGATCTGTGTGGCAGGTAAACATAAATGTTCTCTCTGCTGGCTGCTGCTGCAGGTCTGCCTGGAGGAGATGCCGCAGCATGTGAAGAGCTTCCAGTCCTTCCAGAA
>KV751373.1:774254-795898 GCA_001698575.1 Mola mola | reverse complement strand
CATTGGTGAAAATCATCTTTCCTGACGTTCCGTTTCACCTGCCGTAACCCTTCAGGCAGCTGACGGCTGTCGTGGAGCGTCTGCAGTCCTGTCAGGTTCGGAGGGACGAGGGGGAGGCCTGCCTGTCTGGGCTGCGGCAGCAGGCGTCCGGCCTGCAGCGGGTCTTCCCCTGGCCGGGCCTGGGAGAGCGGAGGCAGGCGGCCGAACAGGCACAGACCCTCCTGGACCAGACCTCAGGTCTGGCCCCAGTCCTGTCAGACATCAGGAAGCAGGTGAGCCACTTCGCAGGAGAGCTTAAAACCCAACCAGCCATCGGACGGAACATAAAGCCGTGTTGTTCTGTTCAAGGCGGCGGAGCTGTTTGAGGTCACTCAGGACCCGAGCTGGTCAGATCCCTCCTGGGGAGCCAAGGAGGAGGCGGTTCCTGCTCTGTTGAAACAGCTGACTGTGAGTTCACAGCACCACTCGTGTGATGATGATACAACAGATTAATGTTCACTTTTCACGCTCTAAAACGGTTTAATCCGATGAAACGGTAACAAGCAGAGTTGGTTTGTCTGCAGGACGCAGCAGCTAAGCTGCAGCAGGGCATCGTGACGGAGAGGCGGTGCGCCCAGCTGGTGGAGCAGCACATAGCAGCCCAGGACTGGCTGAGGGAGCGGGTGAAAGGCCTGACCGGCCCTCCGGAGGACAGGGAGGGTCTGCACGGCGCCGTCAACACGCTGAAGGTCAAATACTCAGACACAGAGACTGTGGTTGTGTCTTTGATCGGACAACATTCGGAGAACATTACTGTTAAATACTCAGAAACCCATTTAACAGTACAACCGCTACTTTCTTTTTACGTGTGAATGAATGAATGAATGAAAAAATACAGTGCATCATCAGTTTTTATTATATCACAAGCTGAAAAATTAAAATTGCCTGGTTAAATCATCCTGTAACCAGCAAACACAGTATGAGATTAGTGTTAATGGTAAAATATTTAAACTTTTGTCCAAACCTCCATGACAGAATCTTGTCTCACACAAGAATAAAATACGACAACAACGTGCTCATAGTATGGGTGAATGAATGAATTAAATTAAATATACATGAAATAATTTAATCTATTTTCTGTAATTATTTGTAAACAATGTGACCTCACCATAGCAACATGTCGTCATGCCTGTTTTGTTTTACCACCGTCCATACTGTCAGTCAGCAACTCCTCCCTTTGTGCACCCTGACCATGTGCTCCTCTTCTTCCTCCCTCCTGACCGCAGGCTCTGCTCCGGACGGTGGACCGAGAGCAGAGGGAGATGAGGGAGCTGGACTCTGCCCGGGACAGTCTGATGAGCCTCTGTACCCCGGGAGGCCGGGACGCCCTGAACCTGGAGGTCAGCCATCTCCACCAGCTGTGCGCCACCTCGGAGCAGGAGGTGCGGGAGCGCCTGGCGGCCTGCAAGAGGAGGCTCGGGGAGCTGGACACCCAGCTGGGCAGGAGAGCCCAGGGGCTGAAGGAGAGAGCTGCAGCCCTGCAGTGGGAGCTGCGCTCTCTGGACCAGGCGCTCAGCTTCAGTGAGCCTCAGAACAACATCGCTCAGCTGCAGCAGCACTGGCACAGCCTCCAGGTACGAAACTGACGTAACAACCCTTTATTGTCTCAGAACCCAGGTTCTGCACAGTGAGAGAATGTGGGAGCAGGTGGCTCAGCTGCCCACGGTGTTGCTAACATGAAGTCCTTCTCCTGTCAGAACTGCGAGAAGTCGCTCCGAGATTTGGGTGTCAAAGTTCACGACCTTCACCTGGAAGTGAAAGCTGTCCCAGCGGGTGACGAGCTGCGGGCAGAAAACATCACGGTGGCCACGGCGGTGGAGTCCCTATGCCAGCAACACGACGGGTAACACGAGCGTCCACAGCAGAACCTCAGTAACCTTCAGCTGATTCTAACGCTGTCAACAGGATCCCAGGCTGAACTCATCTTTGAGTCTGGATCATTTACTTCGAAGAGTTACATCATAGAATATAATATTGTATTAACTGTATATGAGCGTAAAATTCATGTAAAGTTCATGTGAAGGCTGCGAGTGATGTCAGCAGCAGTGTGGATTATTTACTGGATGTGACATTTTGTCTTTCGCTATTTATTTTTTTTCAAGTTTAATTTTAAAACTAAAACTTTATTTCATATATTCTATATTTGTTATACGTAAAGTAGAAAAAAAAATCCAAATTAAAAATGTAAAATGCTTGAAACATTCTAGTTTATATGTCTGAGTCTAGAATAGAGTAAATGTTCACTTTCCTAAATACATGTTAAATAATCATGATATTCTATTTTTGTAGATGCACTTGAATGTGATAGATTTTTGGCAAGATTGTGATCTGGGTTGGTTTTAAGATGTGATCTGGCAGCAAACATGTTTAATTAATATAGTTTTTCTTTAGCTCCCAGTTTAAATTAAAATGCTCCTGATATGCTGTAAAAACAGGGACATTTTAAACTGCATGTAAGCATCTTAAACAGATTCTACATGACAAATGCTCAGCTGGCTTCCATCAATTTCAATTTCACTTTCAATTATTCTTGCATAACAGCAGCAAGCCTTAGTGGTTCATTCTACTCTTGACATGATCATGGAAACCCAGAGTTCTCCTGTTTTATAATCATTTTCAAACATCCAAAGATTACATCTTATCCAGTGCTTTCTCAAACTCAGCAATATGAATCACATTTATACATAAATGCTTCTCTATTGTTACTAAATATTTTTTATTCTGCTATTTGCAGTCGTAATTTTTCACTTTGTTTCTTCAGATAAAAGGTGCATATTTCCAGTAGTATCTTTAAAAGGATATCAGCAGATATCAGCTGTTCTCAGTAAATGTGATTTCATTATGTCCACAGACTGAAGTCCAGGCTGAGCGAGCATCAGAATACCTGCTCTGCAAACACAGCTCGCTGTCTGATGGACTGTCTGCACGCCCTGCAGGACTGGAACCAGAGCAAACCATCACACACTTCATCTGTGCAGGTTTCTCCCTTTTACTATCTTGCTAGGCAATGCCTGTACTTGTTCTCACTAGATAGCTGTGCAATTAAATACAGAATATATGTAGTGTGTCTGGTCTTGTTTCTGTCAGGGGAATAAAGCTGGTGGATTTGAAATATGAAGGGTGTACATGCAAAACTACAGCACTCACAAATAAATATTCTTAATTTTTGTGAGCAAAAGAGTAATGATACTGTTGATGGCTTCTAGAATGTGAGTCCTCTTTGAGTTTTGTATACATCAAGTACACATTTTGGAAGAAGGTGCACAGAATCTTTACCCTCAGCTATAGTCACAAAAATTCAGTCTTCAGGGACAATTTACATCATTTTTTTTTCCCCTTCTGGTGCTAGGTGGCATTAGAGGCAGGTGAAAAGTTGCAGGTTTGCCTGCGGGAGGCGCTGTCTCACCAACAGTTTCTGTCGGAGTGTTTGATGCCAGTCTTGTTTGAGAAACTGGAGAGAGACGGTTCGGAGACGCTCAGAGACGCAGACGTTCTTAAAGCTTCTCTCAACCAGAGCCTAAAGGTATGTAAATCATGTTCAATACATTTAAACAAATTAAATAATTTGTCAAATAGTGCACAATCTATTTTAAGAGTTTAAATTGAGTTAAGTTAATTTTACTATCGTAAATAATGCCTTTTTATCCTTTCATTGAAGGAACTTGAAGCTCAGAGTAAAGATGAGCTGCCTGATGTTCTTCATGATAATTTACAGCAAACATCTGTATTGGCACCACCACGAAAAAACAAGCGCTCTTCTGGGAAAAAGCATCAAGTTAAAACACCAGAATTCACAGGGACAGCTGTCACGGACGACACGGAAGACATGGAAATTTCTGATGTGGAGGAAACTGATCCAACAAAGTCTCAGATTACTACAGATGTTTCAGAACAACATGACAGCACCTCTCAGGAGGCACAGTATCAAATGATAAAGCTAGATAACCCTGTCGAGCCTAATGGATCTGACGAAGTGAAACCTGCAGTTGAGGAATCTGTGCTGATGCGACAAGTCATTGAACAGTCAGGTGATAGTGAGAACACAACACCTGTACAATCCAGGAGAAAGTCCAAGAATTTGTTCACTGATACAGAAGCCATAAATCAGCCAAGGACTGTTTCTGTCGAAGAGACAACAAATATGGCTGCCATTAGTCAAGATGTATTAGACTTAATCACCACTGGCCCTGTAACAACTGATGATGCAACTGAACTCACCAAAACGGTGCATGAGACCCTGCAGTCCTCCTCTACTGAGACAGTCACGGAGCAAGTTAAGATGATGGTCAGTGAGGAAGCTGAGCTTGGACCTACCAGTGGGGAGCCGAACAGTCCAGATGAGTCCTCAGCACCTAACACAGAAACAGATACAGAGCAGCCACATTGTGAATACATAACAAAGCTTCAAGAGAGTCAAAAAGAGGCACAGATCACACAACCACTCGAAACTGAAGATCATCTTGATGTTTCCACTGCTCTAGAACAACTGTCTGTTGAAAGAAAAACAAGTTTGGGACAGAAATTGGTGAAGTCTTCAGCCTCAAAGTTTGTTCCAGAGCTGACTGAATGTGATGAGATTATGCCACCAAAGCGAAAATCAAAGAATTCAAAACCTCCTCTGAACCAGGCTGACCAGCAGGCAGCACAGATGATGGAAGAACCTGAAAGTCAGAAGTCTGCTTTGAGTTTGACTGACCACACTGAAATTGGTGCAATTGAGGAAACAAAGCTCATACCACCCAAGAGAAAGTCAAAGAGTACAGATCTACCTCTTAAACCTGCTGTAACTGAGGTGTTTCAGACAAAGGGAGAACCTGATAGTCAAAAATCTTTGACTTCCAATAACCGAAATGTCGGTGAAGAAACAAAGCTTGTACCAGCTAGAAGAAAATCAAAGAATGGTAATGTCAGATCACCCGATGAACAAAATGAGAAGGAACTAAATAGTCAAGCCTCCTCAAATACAAACGTGGTTATCGGTACAACTCAAAGTACTGTTGTTGAAAAGACAAAGGGTAAGATTTCACCAACCTTAAGAAAGTCAAAAGGCCTGAAAAACTCTACAGAACTAGAGACCATGAAAGAGCCCGGTAGAAAGAAGTCTGTAGAGGGAACTGAAGCTGTGTCTGTGAAAGAAACAAAGCTCATACCAAGTAGGAGAAAGTCAAAAGAATGTCTTGAAAGTCAGAAGTCAGCTGAAACTACTGCAACTACAGTTGTGGAAAGAGGTAAGCTTTCACCACCCAAAAGAAAACCAAAGGCTCAAAAACTTTCCAAAGACCTTCCTACCAAAGAGCTTGACACTCAAAATCCCTCCCCAAATCCAAACACAACTGAAATTACTGTTGTGGAAAAAGGAAATCTTTTACCAACCATAAGAAAGTCAAAAGTTGTTAAACCTACCAAGGAAGAAACTAATAAATCTACAGTTTTGGATAAAAGTAAAGTTTCACCAACCAAAAGAAAGTCGAAGTGTATTCAGACCAAAGAAGAGCCTGACACTCAAAAACCAGCTTCAGCTCAAGGATTGGTCAAAACAACAACTGACCAATTGGAAAAAGATATACTTTCCCCAAGTGAAAGACAGTCAGACGGTCTGAAACTTTCCCCAGACCTCACTGCCCAAGAGCTGACAACAACCTCTGAACAGTCTGATGGTCTGAATCCATCTTCAACTTCAGAGGTGGTCAAAAAAACAACTGAAATTACCAATTTCGAAAAAGATACACTTTCCCCAAGTGAAAGACAGTCAGACGGTCTGAAACTTTCCCCAGAACTTGCTGCCCCAGAGCTTACAACAACTTCTGAAGAGTCTGATGGTCAGGATCCACCTTCAACTTCAGAGGTGGTCAAAACAACAACTGAAATTACCACTTTGGAAAAAGATTCACCTTCCCCAAGTGAAAAACAGTCAGATGGTCTGAAACTTTCCCCAGAACTCACTGCCCCAGAGCTGACAACAGCCTCTGAAGAGTCTGATGGTCAGAGTCCATCTTCAACTTCAGAGGTGGTCGAAACAGCAACTGAAATTACCAATTTGGAAAAAAATTCACTTTCCCTAAGTGAAAGACAGTCAGACGGTCTGAAACTTTTCCCAGAACTCACTGCCCCAGAGCTGACAACAGCCTCTGAAGAGTCTGATGGTCAGAATCCATCTTCAACTTCAGAGGTGGTCAAAAAAACAACTGAAATTACCAATTTCGAAAAAGATACACTTTCCCCAAGTGAAAGACAGTCAGACGGTCTGAAACTTTCCCCAGACCTCACTGCCCAAGAGCTGACAACAACCTCTGAACAGTCTGATGGTCTGAATCCATCTTCAACTTCAGAGGTGGTCAAAAAAACAACTGAAATTACCAATTTCGAAAAAGATACACTTTCCCCAAGTGAAAGACAGTCAGACGGTCTGAAACTTTCCCCAGAACTTGCTGCCCCAGAGCTTACAACAACTTCTGAAGAGTCTGATGGTCAGGATCCACCTTCAACTTCAGAGGTGGTCAAAACAACAACTGAAATTACCACTTTGGAAAAAGATTCACCTTCCCCAAGTGAAAAACAGTCAGATGGTCTGAAACTTTCCCCAGAACTCACTGCCCCAGAGCTGACAACAACCTCTGAAGATTCTGACGGTCAGGATCCATCTTCAACTTCAGAGGTGGTCAAAACAGCAACTGAAATTACCAATTTGGAAAAAAATTCACTTTCCCTAAGTGAAAGACAGTCAGACGGTCTGAAACTTTTCCCAGAACTCACTGCCCCAGAGCTGACAACAACCTCTGAAGATTCTGACGGTCAGGATCCATCTTCAACTTCAGAGGTGGTCAAAACAGCAACTGAAATTACCAATTTGGAAAAAAATTCACTTTCCCTAAGTGAAAGACAGTCAGACGGTCTGAAACTTTTCCCAGAACTCACTGCCCCAGAGCTGACAACAGCCTCTGAAGAGTCTGATGGTCAGAGTCCATCTTCAACTTCAGAGGTGGTCGAAACAGCAACTGAAATTACCAATTTGGAAAAAAATTCACTTTCCCTAAGTGAAAGACAGTCAGACGGTCTGAAACTTTTCCCAGAACTCACTGCCACGGAGCTGACAACAACCTTAGAAATGTCTGATGGTCAGGATCCATCTTCAACTTCAGAGGTGGTCAAAACAGCAACTGAAATTACCAATTTGGAAAAAAATTCACTTTCCCTAAGTGAAAGACAGTCAGACGGTCTGAAACTTTTCCCAGAACTCACTGCCCCAGAGCTGACAACAGCCTCTGAAGAGTCTGATTGTCAGGATCCATCTTCATCTCCAGAGGTGGTCAAAACAGCAACTGAAATTACCATTGTAGAAAAAGATACACCTTTACCAACCAGGAAGGACTCAAAAAATGAGGAAATTTACACAGATCTAGAGGGTCTGAAACCTCCCTTTGAAACAGAGTCAACAGAGTTAATACAGACCGAAGAAGAGCCTGAGACTGAAATCCCATTTTCATCTTCAGAGGCAATAATTGATGTACTGGAAGAAAAAAGGCTTTCACCAACCATCAGGCAGTCAGAGGATGTTAAACTTTCCTCAGAACTCTCTACCCACGAGTTGATAGAGACCAAGCAATTCCCTGACATTCAGAAGCCACCTCCAATACCAGAGGTGATGACAGAAACTACTGAATTTAATTTTTCATCAGCTGAAATACAGGAACCTGAACATGTTGTTGTGGAAGAAGATAAGGACATACCAAGCAGGAAGGAGTCAAAGAGTGATGACCTTCCCATTGTTACAGAGGTCACAAAGAGTCTAGAACTGTCCACAGAAGTTTCTACCACTGAGCTGACACGAAACAAAGAAGGTTCCACTCCAGGTATGGCCACACAAACTGATGAAATTAGTGTTCTGGGAAAAGCACCGTCAGAGGGTCTGACTCCTTTCTCTGAACTTTCTGCCACAGAGCTGCCAAAGGCGGATGAAGACCCTGATGTTGTGAAGCCGTCTGCATTTCCAGAGGTGGTTGCAGAAAAAATAGAAAGTATTTATGTGGAAACAGAAAAGCTCTCACCAACCAAAACACAGTTGGATAGTCTTGTCCCTGAACTTGCTACCACAGAGCTGACAAAGCTCATGGAAGAACCTGACAATGAGAAGTCAGGACAGGTCATCACAACAACTGAAAAAAGTACACTTTCACTAACAAATACTGATGAAACCAAGACAACTACAACCCAAGAACATGCTGAGCCTTTTGAGACACTCATCGCCCCCAAACCTACAGATTCTGAGTTACAGGAGCTTAAAAACAGAACAAAAAAGGCCCCAGAACCAAACCTTACCCAGTCCACTGAAACACCATCTCTGTCAGACTACATTGATAAGTTATGGAAAAACACAGATGAGAGTCCAAAAAGATACTTGATACTCAATGTGCCTGAGGGTGGATTCACACAAACATCTGAGATAATGCAAGAGCAGGACATGATGAAACCAAATGAAACTGTAAATTGGCCGGAGGTATTGGAAACCACACAAGACAATATGGCAAAAAGTGACTCTAGAGAACCCAGCACTGTTGTAGAAACAGCACAGCCAAGTGAAGCAGTTTTGCAAATAAGCTTGTCCGAACAAGACACAGTAAAAGCAGCAACCGCACAGGAATCACCTCAAGAGGTCAAGGATTTTGAAGCTTCAGTCATTGGTCCTCAAAAGGACTCTGCTCAACCCACCTCTCCCACTGAATCATTGCAACCACATGCGATGGAGACAGAATTCATAGAAATAAGCATACATGAACATGACATAGCAAAACAAAGTGAGACTGAATTTAAGAACGAGCTCTTAAAAACCACACAGGATAGACCAGCAGAGGCCGAGGAATATGGGCTCCTAGAACAGCACGATGTACCCATGGATGAAAGGACTGTTAGGATGGAGATAATCCAAAAAGGGACTGAAGTACACATTTTGCAACCAGATACACAAGAAACCTTAAAGGAGCATGAAATTATATCTATTACAATAACCAAAGAACCAGGAGTTGATGTAAATATGACCAGTATCCAGGGTGATGTTGCTCCAGAAAAGGATACTGTTAAAATGACTATGGTCAAAGTGACGGCCAAGGAACAAGATATCAAGGAGCAGCATCCTGAAGCATTAACACATGGTGCACCCTTGAAGTCAGCCATAATGGAGGAAATCAACAATGAGGCTGATGTCCATGCTTTGCAACCAAACCTACCAGCAGTTCAAGTAGAGGAGGAAGACCTCTACATCATAATAGAAAACGAGCCAAAGATAGATCAGGTTCAAGTAGGAGGGACAGAAATTTCTAAAACTACAGTTGATCTGCATGCTGAGATGGCTGCAGTTGAAACAACAAGAGTAGACGTGGAAGAGATCAACGCTGAAAGTCAAAAGAATGTGGCGGAAGTGGACTCCACTCACCTATCTACCGCAGCTCAGCCAAAGGATTCAGGAACAGAATTGTCTGAGATAAGCTTATCTGATCAAGACCAAAGGGAGCAAAGCCAAACTGAGCTAGAACTTAAAAATGCACAAGAAATAGCCAAAGAGGTCAAGGATCATGGTGTTCAGGGTGCTGAAGTATCACTAAGTAACATGCATGATGTACTCAAGAGTGTCGATCAGAAGGAGCTAATGGTGGAATTAGGTAACGTGTTTGAAACAGTTACAGAAAGTAATGATGTGACCACCAGTGATGTTCAGTCAGACAGGTCCACGGATGAGGCGACCAGTGTAGAAAGCTCTCCTGAATCTGTATCTGAGTCAGGTGAGGCCCCTAGAGCCCAAACAGAGAAATTCACAACCGATGCACAGGGAAGTAAGAAAGAAGAGCAGGAGGAGAGGGAGAAGGAGACAACTCCAGAACAGGATAAAGAAAAGACAGTCAAGGAAGAGATACAAAATGTTCAACTCCCAATGGCAATGACCATCAAGACTGATAATGTGAAACCTCAAGGAACAGAGTTACCACAGGTAAGACATCACTTCATCTGCATACTGTGAGAACATAAAAATTACATTTATGTTATGCTACATGAACTACCACACACTCAAAAACATGTTGTATATCAACTCAATAACATACAACTAACTGACCTGAATATTACATGTCCATAGTATTTATGATGTTTGTTACTACATGCATCTCCTGTTGGTCAACATTCAACCAAGTCAAATCTACCCCCCATTATATCCCATTTTTTCCTTTTAAATTACCTTTTTTCCTTCAATAAACATTCGTTTAATGATGCATAATACCTTGGCAATTACAATAAAATATAGTATTACATGCCCAAAGACAAGTTGTAGATTCAAGTAAGAGATATACATTCTCTGTCTTAACCTTAACCCTAACTTTAGTTCCCCTGTAAAACCTTATAATTTTCACTGTCTTAAGATATTACTTTGCTGTACAATGTGGACATGTTTTAACTGCTTTCTATGTTGACAATATAGGTGGGATACATTTACATCTGTGCCAACAAAGGTTTCACTGCCTCAGGATATGAACATTAGATGTCTCATTCATATTACAACTGTCTTGCAAACATGACTTGTTTCACCTCAAGAAGTGACTTGTCTGAATATGATCATCTTATTTCAGAAAGATAGTTTCTTCCTCAGTTGAACTGAAACTGTATACATTCTGGTTTGTTGTCTTCACAATGGGAGTAGGCATAACAGGCTAAAAATATCCCACTAACATGATTGCAGGCAGTTGAGGAATCTCCTTCTCGCATTATCTGGTGCGAAGTAACCCTAATGGAAGGATCGCCTTCTGAGGAAACTAAAGACAAAAGTGTTGTCGAGACTGAGGAACTTGTGGAGGTACCAGAGGAGTCTGCCATGGGCAACATCTTCATAGAGGTGCAACTGCTCACCGGGACTGGACCCAACACTCAGCTCATTCAGGTATCACAAACACTGTCTGCCTCTGTGTTCATAGCACACTTTTAGAAAGGTGAATTTCATGGAATTTGGAAAAAAAAGAAAAGAACTCCCCTTTTGACCTCATCTAATCCCATTTTGGGCCCCATCTGGATAGTTCGATGACCCTGGCTCTGATTTGTGTCTCTTACTGAAGGGTAAACCGCTGGAGGCTGCTCCAGATACTCTGATTACTGCCCCCAGTGATCTGGAGAATTGTCTATGCAGGCTGGTGTCTAAAGTCCTGAGCTACAAGAACCACCCAGCTGAGCTCAGCCCGGAGGCCATGGCCCGGCAGCTGCGGGAGGCTCAGGTGTGACTCAGAATGAGAGGGTGCTTGGTTATTCAAAAAAAGATCATTTATGGTAGCAGCTTTATTTGTAGATACTGGTGGTAAGTACAGCATAGGTAACAACTACCTCCGACGAATGTTGTCTGTACCAGCCAGGCAGACACATTAGTAGCACAAAATGTTCATAAAACTGACTGTAACAGTTGAAATAAACCACTCATACCATTTTACCTAATAAATAGAATTTGTAAATTTCATTAAAACTTTTAAATAACTTGTCTGTGTGTTTTCTTCAGGAGTGCCAAGAAATGGCCCAGGCACAGGTGTTGATGCTCTCTCAGGTGAGGGGAGCCGATAACAAGGATGCTCTGGAGCTTGTGGATGACAAGTGGGGTGCTGCTGTGCAGGATTCAGCAGCCGTCATCCAGAGCAAAGAGGACCAGCTGCAGGAGGTGACGGATTACTGCACTCAGACCCAAACAGTCAAGACCACGCTGGAGAGACTGAGAGCAGAACTGGATTCTGTTACAACGCTGTGAGTTTTTATCTATAAACGTATTAATTGGAAGCAACTAAAAAAACACACCCAACAGGTTGATTCCGGTATCTGGACACCCATGACATAAAGGGCTGCTTAAAGATGAAATTAACCAAATATTATGTTTATGACTGATTTAAAAAGTAACATTTTCATACACATATAAATACAGATTAGAGTAGCATCATAATTCACATTTCACATTTCTATTTCATTCATTCATTCAGAATTCAGAATACTTTATTTATCCCCGAGGGAAATTGTTACTTTACAGTTGCTCCGTGTAAAATAAATAAACGTGAGTAAAATAAATAAAAGTGCAACAGAAAATAAATAGTGTAAGAGAACTGCAGTATAATAGATGAAAGATCTGAGGGAGTGAAAAGGTCCAAGAGCCATTCAGAGGGAGGAATTGTACAGTTTGATGGCCACGGGCAGGAATGATTTCCTGTGGCGTTCAGTCATGCATTTAGGTGGGATAAGTCTCTCACTGAAAGTACTCTTCTGTCTGACCAGCACATCATGAAGTGGGTGTGAGACATTGTCCAAGATCGACCGTAGCTTAGTCAGCATCTTCCTCTATGACACCACCGTCAGAGAGTCACTCTCCGTTCCCACAACGTCACTGGCCTTGCGGATCAGTTTGTTGAGTCTGTTGGCATCCGCCACCCTCAGTCTGCTGTCCCAGCACGCAACAGCATAGAGGATAGCACTAGCCACCACAGACTCATAAAAGATTCTGAGCATACTCTGGCAGATGTTGAAGGACCTCAGTCGCCTCAGAAAATAGAGACGACTCTGGCCCTTCCTGTAGAGAGTTGCAGTGTTCTTTGCTCAGTCCAGTTTATTGTCAAGATGTACCCCCAGGTACTTATAATCCTCCACAATATCCACACTGACCCCCTGGATGGAAACAGGGGTCACCGGTGCCTTGGTTCTCCTCAGATCCATTACCAGTTCCTTAGTCTTTGCCACATTCAGTTGCAGGTGGTTCTGTTCGCACCATGTGACAAAGTTGTTCACAGCAGCCCTGTACTCATCCTCATCACCCTTACTGATACATCCAACTACTGCAGAGTCAACAGAAAACTTCTGAAGATGGCAGGTCTCTGTGCAATAGTTGAAGTCCGTGGTGTAAAGGGTAAAGAGGAAGGGAGAGAGGACAGTCCCCTGCAGGGCCCCGGTGTTGCTGACCACTCTGTCTTACACACAGTGTTGCAGGCGCACGTACTGTGGTCTGCCAGTCAAGTAATCCACAATCCAGGACACTAGGGGGGCATCCACCTGCATTGATGTCAGCTTGTCACCATTTATGGTGCAGACAAGGTTAATGGCTTTTTCTAATGTTGACCTATTTATTCTCATTCAAACTTTGTCAACCCGTTGCAACAACCATTGAAGAGTTTTTCTAAAATAACTTGAAATATTGTTAGAAAGAAAGTTTTAATTGTCACTACTAAAACTAAGGAAAGGAGAGGAGGAACACTACACAGGACAAGGAGATCCAAGCTCTCCAAGTAATAAGAAAAAATCCTCCATGGTGTTTCCTGATAGAGTAGGAGAAAGTGTGAAAAGGTAACAGGGTTTGCCAAACAGTGTTACCACATGTATAGATATTATTCAGAAATAACAAGTCATCACTGACCAATCAGAAGAGAGCATTAACAAAGCAGTGTTGTTGCATTATTAGATAAAAATAGAATATACAGAAAGAGTTAACCACAAATGTATCTTTATTTTTATACTTTATCAGACTATAAATTCTTACTTTCAGACACCCTAGAACAGCCTTTTCCAACCAGGGTACCATTATAGCCTGGGGTGTCAGGGGTCAGCGGTGCCTTCCAGAAATATTTTGACATAGCAGATATAATAGCATAAAAAAATCTACCCCCCAAAATTACAAGTAGCTAAAACTTATCACTCCCTCTCATTCTTTTTTAACAATCACTGTTATTTGGATTGCAGTGTCTTAATATTTTAAACATTCTGAAAGGGTGACGTGACTATAAGGAAGTTAAGAAAAGCTGCCCAGGAATGTGTAAATTATATACTGTATATTTGCTATATGACTTCTTGAATCAGTATGTTTGTGATTATTGAAACAATGGCTTTCTTGTGGAGGTCTTGTCATGGATATTGGCAGACAACATAAAATCTGATTCCACCACATGACACCAGTGTACATCACTCAAACTGAAACTTGTATTCAACCCCATATCGACCTTGAGGAGGGCCCAGCCTGGGTCCAGGCAAAATTAAGGAAGAGACTAGAATATTTCCAAAGCATATTTTAATACTCTCATTATCATATTTTGAACAATCTGCTACAAGTACATGATTTCAAGACTGTTTTTCCTTTAGGTCCCAAGAGAGGAGCAGCTCCAATGAGGTAGAGCGACTATCCTCCTTACAAAGAAGTATGGAGGAGAGCAGAGCAGTACTTGGGGAGATGCTTGCAATACAAACCCAGTTGTCCCCCTGCCTCAGTCGGTCAGAGCGAACAACCATGCAGAATAACCAGAAGAACCTACAAGAGAAATGGAAAAGCCTAGAAATAGCTGTGGATAGGACCCTATATCACACAAACATCCATTCTTGTGAGACTAGCAGACTTCTGTCTTTAATATCAAGTCTTCTGAAACATTTAGAGACAATTGGCAATGACCTTGAGGCCAAGTGCCCTTCAGATACTCAGTGGAATTGCAAGAAGGCGCAGGAGCTGATGGTTGCAAATGCTGAGGTTAAAGCAGCCAAACAAGAATATCTTAACTTGCAGCAGCTGTCAGAGGCACTACTCCTGAACTCACTAAGACCAGCTTAATAATTCGGAGGAACTGGTGTCTTCCCACACGCAGAGCAGCAGCAACCCCATCATGGAGAAAATAATTGTGGTGATGAGAGATGGCCTTGCATGGGCCAAGCAGACAGAAAGGGACATTGAGGGCAGGAGGAAGAGGGTCGCTCTCCTGCCTGAGGAGGTGCACCGGCAGCTGAGAGACCTGAGGAAGCTGCAGTCCGAAGTTATGGCCAAACAGGGACAACTGGAGTCACTGGTGGAGGAGGTGACGGAGCTTCTTCCGCAGCTCGACCAGGCTGAGGAGGTGCCCATGGTGCGCTCTTCACTGGAATCTCTTCAGGAAGTCTCAAAGTTGACCACTGAGAAGCTAGCCAAGGCTGTGAGAGAGATCGAAACAGGATTGCAGACCAGAGAAAAGCTGTCAGAGGAGATCGCTGACTTGGAATCCTGGGTTGTGTCTCACCTGCACAGAGAAGCTTCAGGGAGTGTCGACGATGAGCCCAGGAGCTCTGCCGATCTTGATCGCAGAGCTCGTCAGATCCAGGAGACCCTGTCTGTGGCCAACAAACAGGCAGCTGTCTGCAAGGCTCTTTTAATAAAGAGTAAAGACATTGTGTCTGAGCTCAGCATTACAGAGAACTGTCAGCTTTTTAACAAGCTCAACAACCTCCGGGAGGACATCCAAGCCATCAGCATTTATGAGGCGGCCAACAAAAAGGACCTGGATGAACTCACCCAGACTATAGATTCAAGCAAGAAAAGTCTGGCTACTGTTGAAAAAAGCCTCAGGGAGATGTTAGTAGATCTGAGTAGACACAGGTACCCCATCACAAGAGAGTCCTTGCAAGCTTTGGAACCTTTCAAACAGATGACCTTGGAGTACAAGTCGCAGGTTGACCTTCTGCAACCGTGGACTCCTCAGGAAAACAAAAAGGAACTGTATTCATTTGTGTCTGAATTGTACAGTAAAATGAACACCCTGGAAATGAAATGCAGAGATCATGAGATGTACCTGTCCATGAGGCAGTGTGTGGAGGACCTCAGGGAGAACGTTGAAGAGCAGGTCCGTCAGACCAAAGAGAACAGCAGAGAGCAGGAAGAGAAGTACAAGCTCTGTCAGACCCTCATCATCCAGTTTCCTCTGATCAGGTCTTTGTCTGAGGAAACTAACTCCAAACTCCAGATGATCTCTGCTGACCTTTACCCCTCACAGCTAAATGCAGAACAACGGAGGTTGAAAAAAATTGAAGAGATCCTTGATACCCTGGAGATTGCTCTCTACAACAACCTAAGCATCGTAGAGTGGAATGTACTGAAGGAGCTGGACCTTGACTCAGAGGAGAAGGTCACCCAGGCCTTCCTCAGGAGGACCCAGCAGGAGCTCCAGAAACTGCCCATGTTGGAGCCAGATGAAGCAGCAATTCAAAACGGGTACCGAAGAGTCATGACCTTGAAAAAGATGGTAGAGTCCAGGATGAGGGCGCTGGAGGTTCTAGAGCAGAGGAAGGGACCCAGACAAGGAGGTGGATCCAAGAACATGATGGACTTGAAGAATGCAGTCCTCAATGAATGTCACTCACAAATGGCAAGTTACATAGCTCACCTTTGTTTTCTATTGTTTTCTTTGTTCATTTTTTCTTTTAAATGCTTTTTATAGGTTTCACGATGACTTTTTTGTATGTTTAGTCAACAGTATTCCATCATCTGAAAATTAATCGGCTTTAACATTCTGTGTCCAATATCTTCAGTGACTTCAGTTCAAGATAAATTAATTATTTTCAAATGAAGATATTGACACGAAGTCAAAATTCAAGCAAGAAAATCTCAGACCTTACTGCAGAAATAATGTTAAAGTGATGAAATCTTGGACTGAGAACCAATAATTAGAGTGTGTAATAAATTGTCCTCATGTTTCAGGTGAATATCTCCAAGGCCAGGGAGTCTTTCCGAAGCTACACTTGTGCTGTTAAGCAGGCAGTGCGGTTCCTGAGGGACACAGAGGGGTCTCTGCTGCCACCGCAGGGCCCCGCAGGACCCTGCTCTGAACAATTGGAGAAGGCCCAGCAGGCTGTGGACGCTCTGCAGCGGCGGTTCCAGACCTTCGTAGATCAGCTCCAGAGCCAGGCCACCCTGCTTTCTTGCCTGTCCCCCCAGAAGGTGGAGAAGCTCCAGGAGAATATTCTGAGCCAGCTGCTGGTGAGGATGTCCACCCTCCAGGCCAAGGCCCAGATTCGACTGGAGTCTCTCTGCAGGTAAGAGGCCCACAGGTTAAAGTGTCCTTAATCAACATAAAAAAAAGTTGAATATATGACAGACACTGTGCCTGTACATACACAACACTAAACCAACATTCATTTAGGTGTTCATTTAGTTGTAGCAGGACTTCCCAACTTTTACATTGTTGCATACTAAAAATATATATATATATACATATATAGAGAGATAGATAAATAGATACACGGATCCAAGATCAGATTTCTATATAGGAAGTGGTACAACAAGATTTGATAATAAGTGATTAGGAGGATTAAACATCCAATATTTAATCCCACCCACCATGTTTTGATTGGTCACTAAACTGTCTGGAGTTTAATATTTGTTCTTATGAAGAAGGATCCTCCTCTGTGGTTCTTCCTGAGGTTTCTTATTTTCCCTGTTTAGGGTTTTTGTTTAAGTTTTTCCTCACCTGGTTCGAGGGTCTAAGGGCAGAGGATGTCACATCTGTACAGTTTATCAAAGCCCAGTGAGATAATGTGTAAATTGTGATTTCGGGCTATACAAATAAAATTTGATTTGATTTGATTGATTTGATTTATGGATGTTAGCTGTGAGCATTGATTAGAAGCGATTGATGGAGAACAGCGCTGAGAGCTGAGCTGAGCTTGTTATAATCAAATAATGCATTTAAACACATTTTTTACAATACTTTCTACTTCATGCATTAACTTGTTGGAGTGCTAGCTATTTACAGGCTACTATAACTTTGTCTTAGCTTGATAGTGAAGTAGCTACGTATCAAACCAGAGTTAGTTTTTATTATATTGATTAACACAGCAGAATATAGTAATTGATTGCATTAATAGGTGACAGAGTCATACTTTTTTATTTTTTTGACTTTGTTATCTTTGTTATCTTAGTTATCTATTATTAGCTTGCAGCCCAGCTAGCTAATCTGTGAAGTATGCTCCTTATATTAGCTTATATGCAACTGTACATTAGACAAATTATAAGTGCGCACAACATAAAATAATGCACTTAATTTCATACCAACATTACCCTGAGTAGTTAGCTAAGTAATGTCCACTGTATGAACAGACTGCATTGTTAACCAGTTCAAACTCAGCTCAAACCTCAGTTAAACTCAGTGAAAACAATAAAATCTACATTTAGTCCTCACCCAAATATGACCAATGAAACAATGAAATCACAGTTTTGGGGATTAAATATTAAACCTGGAACTGTACATTGAAGTTTCCTTGGAAGAGCACAAACATTAATCGACATGATTCTGTGTATTCAAATGCAATGGCTTCTTAATGAACATCAAGAGATCACAATCATCTCTGTGTGTCAGGTGTGCAGAACATCAGAGAAAATACACAGAGTGCCGAGATGAAATGGCCCAGAGTGTGTCGAGCGCAGAGGAGAGGCTCATGCAGGTCATTCACCAAAAGCTCGCCTGTCTCGCCGACTGCATCGAGCAGCACCGCAGGCTCAGCGTACGTCCGCGCAGGAAGTTCTTCACTTTGTTTCCGAAAGTAAAAGCTGTCTTAGTTAGAACAACAACACGTTCAAGAATAATAAAACTAGATAATATTTTCAGCTTTTTTCTCTTTGGGGTCTGTTGTGTTTCGTAAAGTTGCAACCTTCCTTCTGACTTGAGGTGCCTCTCTCTGTTTCAGGCTCTCTCCGAGGAGGTGGACTCCCTGCAGGCGTGCCTGGAGGAGCTGAAGGAGTGGTGTCCAGAGCTGAGCTGCTCTGGAGGCAGGGAGGCCGCCGTCGCTGCGGTGCGGGGACGCGTATCGAGGCTGCTTCGCTGCATTCGGGAGCTGACGACTCGCAGCAAACACAGGATCGCAGAATGGAGTGAAATCACCAACAGTGTAAGTGAAGGTGTAAATGAGAGCTGTGTGTTGTTTAGAGAGGAAATCTCTGAAACTTTTCAAACAACTAAAGGCCCTTTAACCTTCCGTTTTCACGCCAGTTTAATAAAGAGTTTTACCTCTCAGGTGGAGAAGGCCTCCCATGTTCTGGAGCAGGTGGAGGCGGAGCTTCCCGAGGACTCCGGGGTGGAGGCCTCCACCGAGGAGCTCCAGGACCTGCTGCAGTCCTGGGAGCAGTTCCAGGACAGGCTGGACTGTGAACATCGAGCCCTGTGCGCCCTGGAGCTGCGCACGGCCAGGTTGCTGTCTGTCCCCGCCCACCTCGAACAGGCTCCTCCCACTCCACTCTGTCAACAGCTGCAGGCGATGCAAGCTCGATACGACAGGTGAGCTGGAGTTTAATGTTTGAATTCATCTACAGTTCGGGGCTGAAGGCTTCCCTTTCACCAACATAAATAGAGAAGCTGAAAAAACAAAGACACTTGGACATACGTCAGCAGACATGAGTAAAAGTCAAAATATCGGGCTCAAATTACTTTGACTGTAAAGCCAAAAATTAGGAGAGTGTTTTTAAATTTCGAAAGCAAAATGACTCAATTATCCATTAGCCCCGCTGGATAATTAGTCAGAGTGAAGTGGGTTTGTGGGTCGTTCAGTGTGTTCATCTGTGTGCTGGGACAGCATGAAGCGCAGGAGCCGGGAGGGTTTGGAGGCGGCCCAGACGGAGCTGGAGGAGAGAGAAAAGGTTCGGGAGGAGCTGCACGGCATCCAGGTTTGGCTGGAGGCTGCAGACGGTCTTCTGGCAGAGACGGAGCAGAGCGGCAGCGTGCAGGAGCTTCAGGTGGGACGCCATCACTGTTAAAAGCTCACTCTGCTCTTCTGAAGACAAACCAAAGCTCATTTCCGATGTCCTTTGAGATTTGATGTGTTCTGCTTTTCTGCACATGTTGCCACTGATAAGTTTAAATAACTATGGGATTGATCAAACTAAGTAATACAAAATCCTGCTGGGAGAGATTTCTCAGTTTTTAGCTGTTATTTTCCCTCAAAGTCAGTAATTCTAGTTGAGCCATCGATTGATGGAGGAACATCAAGCGGTTTGATGGGGAAACCTTTCGTCAGTGCTCAACAGTAACATCACAGCTGCAGGTCCAGATCCTGATAGGATGGTGCTCAGCATGTTAGTGACCTCAGAAGGAAAGATTCCCTACTGATCAGCTTATAAGGACCATAAAAGAACCTTAACTTAACCTTCCTGCTTTGTTTAAGTGTAGTTTGACAGAAGCAAATATACAGACATCATCAAGTAACCAGAGATGTTAGAGTCCCTTATTTTCCTCACTGGTACCTGATTCTGATATCTAAACATTGTGCTGTTTTTAACGATATTGGCTTTCTGTACTGTTAAAAATCCTGGTTGACGGTTCTGATAAGTAAACTCAGAGAAGTAGAGAATAACCTGATCCAGTATTTTAGGTTGTGTTGGAGGCAAGTCTGATCAGCACTAGTTTACACGAGACCATTAACATCACTGGATATGTCTTAAGCTGTAGCAGGATTTAATTTGAGCCTCTGAAGGACCATCTGAAGGACCTCTGGCTTCAAACGAGGAGGCTGTGGGCTCAGAGTTGGAGAGTCTCTCAGTTTCAACACAATGATGCATCTGTCCTCACTCAGCCCACCATTATATCTCATTACAGTTTATATAAACTGCTCATCAAACACACCTAATTCTCATTTCACTGAAGATGAGATGTTATAAACATTATGGTAGTCTTACAGCTGGTTCCTGCAGTATCTTACTAATGGTTTTTACATAGTTTACTTTAGGTTTGGTCTCGGTGTTCTCACCACAAAAACAGGGAAAAATATCTGTATCTGCAGATCCAACCGGTTTCAACCTGCAGAGAGAAGGAGGCTGCTGACTGTGTGTCCAGTTAATATGAAAGGTGTGAGTGGAACTGATGGCCTGGCCTGGAGCCCAGAGCCTGTTGAGTGTTCGCTTGTATGAACCCACCAACCCGCAGAATCAGTCTGCCCTTTGTCCTGGAACCTGAGCCGAGGCCAGCGTCTGCTCACACACACACACACACACACACACACTGAACGCCTCCTAATTGCCCCACATCTCCCCCGTCGCTCCCACTTCTCACAGTCTCCTCTTGTGCCGGACACCTTTTGTTTAGGGGGGTAAGTGAAACTTCCAGGTAGCCAAGTCACTTCATGAACACACACATTTCTCTTTGTCTGCATGTGAGGACACTTACTGACATTCTTTAACGTTAAATAAACCAGTCAAAATATCCTGCAGAACCATCCAAAACTAACCTCACTTCCCTAACAGGTTCAGGTTTTTATCAAAATGTCAGAGATGAGAGATTTACTTGAATGACTTCTTTCGCCAAAACATCAACACTTCTTAAAATGTGCAGATGCTCCTAAAACTTGCTCACTCTCCAAACGTTTCCATCTCTTTAAACTCCTGCATTTACCAACATGTTACCACTTTCTTTACATTTAGAGGCTAAAAGCCCCTAAATGCCTTCAAATTCTGTGAATACAAAATCACATACAATCTCCCATATATCCTAAAATATTTTCCCTTTCAAGACATCCTCATTTCGTTAAATATCCCCACTTTCTTCAAAATCCCCTAAAAACATCCCCATTTTCCAGAAGTTACAGCTTCCTAACATCCTAACCCGTTTTCTTGAAACCCAAATGGGTCCTCACAGTGGCATCAGGAGCCCGGCGCTCTTCTCTTCTTCCCCTCTTTTGTCCGTCGCACACAGACATGCTCAGTTTCCCGCAGTGGTGGCAGGATGCTCCTCCCTCTGCAGCTGAGCGCCCGACGTATTCAGACACAGGTCGTCTCCTCCACGGTTTAACACGTCCACTCACTTAATGTCCTCACTGTCGTTAACGTGGAATCGAAGGAC
>KV751373.1:757151-770381 GCA_001698575.1 Mola mola | reverse complement strand
CACCTACACCACTGCCAAATGTCTGAGCAGCCACGCTCAGGCTCTGCAGGTCGGTACCGCCGACGCAGATAATGATGTCCAATGTGGCACTGAACATAAACGAAGCCAAATTAGCCCAGCTAAGTACTGCCGGTGGTGGTGGAGCCTCGGTATGGAGTTCCTACCCCTTTTCATCATTTAAAACCTCTCTAAAAACGTCTTTGGTAAAGATTTTTGGGATGTTTTTCCGACAGGCCCCCGTCCCATCTGCTAACATGGAGGGGGAGGGGTTTAAGTTATACTGCAGCCGGCCAGCAGGGGTCGAACCAGACGTTTTGGCTTCATTTCAACACTGTCCATCTTTACATGTAGCTGTCCTTCCTACACGTCATGCAGAACTTTCTGATCTTACGTTGCGTTGCAGACGGTGTTGAACGACTCGGCGCGGATCCGAGACACTCTGCAGAGCTTCAGCTCGGTCCTGCAGGAAATGTCGCAGGTCTGCGACGTCACGACTCTCCAGGAGCAGCTGGTGGAGGCTGACCACCGAGTGGCCGACGTTCAGGAGCGCTTCACGGCTCCTCTGTCTCAGCTGCAGCACGCCGCCACGGTGAGTCGGACGTCTAGCCGCTGAGCGCTCACGTTTCCTGGCTGGTTCTGCTCAGTAAATATCAGCTGATGTCTCTCTGTGCAGGAGGTGGAAACCATCGAGAGTGAGCTCAGGCAGATGGAGAACAATGTGACTGAGCTCAAGAAGTTGTTAGTGTCTCCGGAGAGTTGCCCCAGTCCCGGAAAGGAGCGATTCAGGGTGGGCACCAGCGGGTTTCTAATAAACGATGCACGATCGTCGACTCCATGGTCGTCGACTCACATTTATGGCTCCAACCACAAATTGGAAGTAAAATGCCCCCCAACTTCCTGTGCCTGCAGGTCGTCCAGCAGCGGATCCAGTCCATGAGCAAGACATTAATCGAGATCCAGAAGCGTGAAGCAGGCCTTAGTCTTCCAAACACGGCTGAGGAGACTCTGACCGTCCTCGCTGTGGTGGAGCAGCTGCAGAGTCTGCTGGAGGAGCTGGAGAAGGTCAGGAAACACGGCTCTGGTTGAGAAATACAGTTCTTCTTTAAATCGAATGATCACTGAAGGTTCTGTCTTATCAAATCAGTCTCAAAACGAGCTGTTTTCAGCCTGCTGAGTTGCCTGCTTTCTTCTCTCTGTAGAAATTCCCGATTCTGTTCGTCCAGAATCTGACTCCGGATCAAATCATAGCTCCGACAGCTGAGGCTCAACTCCTTAAATCCTCGTCCATGGAGGCTGAGGTGAGTTCTAGTCACGGCTTCATTGTTTTCCGGTTTGAGGCACTCAGTCACGTCTGTCTCCTCTTCAATACGACGGAGCGACATGAAGCTTCACTCATCAGCTATGTCAGCTCCTCGGGAAGTTCCACTCAGCTTGTTGTGAGCACTTTCAGAGGGAAAAGTGCATCTACTCGTGCACAAAAGGCGATTTAACTCAACTGATCGTTATTACAGCTCAGCCGAGGAAGATGCCAGCAATGATCAGATCCTCCAGCCTTTTGTCCATCAGTAGACGCTGTCGGATGTGGAAAGTAAATGTGTGGCTGAACATGTCCTCTGTCTGTCAGGAGGAAGTCATGGAGCAGGGTCGAATCCAGATTGCTCACGTGGAGGCGGACGTGTTGAGGAGGTCTGGAGCCTCGCTGCAGACGACGCAGGCGACGCCGCGGACGCCTGACAGCACCCGGGTGAGGACCCCAGAGCCACTTCCTGCCAATATGTATTTGTTTTTGACTTGGCCTGTGGTTTTATTTACACGAGATCAACATGAGACAACACCTGAGTGTCGAACACTCACGGCTGATGTTTTACGGTTCTATATGTGAGGGGAAAGCGTAGACTGACCTCCTCTGGCCAGCTGCTGAAGCCATTTAACATGTTGCTGATGCGTTTTAGCCCTGCACGCTTTAAACTGCTAAAGTTTGCTTTAACTTGAGTGCAGATTGTGGGACATCGAGCTGCTTGTATATTTACATCCATTGAAAACTGGCCTGATGTTCGTCTCTCCAACAGCAAACACAGTCTGTTTAATTACCTTTAAAGTCCAAATTCTGACTCTTTTCTCTGAGTTTTCTCTCAGAGCACCTGGCGTTTTTGATGTAAAAAAACAACGTATATATATATAAAACTGATGTTTTTAGCCGTATCTCCTTCACTGTGCGTCCAGTCTGCATGGCGTGAGATGGAAACTGATGAGGAGATCTTAAAGTTTCATGGTGACACCCTAAGGTGTCTCCTGCTGTGCTGTTGTCCTGCTGCGGACATCAGGGATTGTGGTCACGTGTCACTGATCTGTGGTCATGTAAAGTAATCAATTATCAGCGAGGCCCCCCCACCCCGGCTAGAGGAGCCACAGAGAGAGAGGCGAGGGAGGAGCTCACAGTGGAGGTAGGAGGAGGTGCTTTCTGGTGGCTCTGGGATGCTTTCCTGGGAGCTTCTCCAGAGGTAACATTGACCGAGAGCCACCAAAAAAAAACTGTCATCCTGTTTCTTTCTGTCCTGAGTCCTCCTCCACCATCTCACCACTGAATCCTATCGGCTGGTTGTTTTCTCTGACTCCTCCCTCATCCTTAAAGCTCCTCTCCAGCGTCTGACCTCTGCTTCCGTCTGCACCGTGATGGCAGCGTTGATCAGCAATTGATGGGGTCACCAGCAGTGTTCTCTCCTTCATTTCTGTGAACGGATATGTGCGGTCTGGTTTAACGTTTGTCCTGTCGCTGTTAGGAACCTGTGGTCAGCATCCCAGAGGAACCCGAAGCCGCCGCCGCCGCCACCGAAGGAGACAAACAGGTAACTGCAGCTTTAAAAGGAGCCCAGAACTCGCACTGGAGCGAAAGTGAAGATATCCTGTTAGAAAAATTCCTTTAGTGAAGGTGAAAGTCAACCAGTCAAGTGGCTGAGTAATGTTCTTGCAATGAATGTATCAAAAATGAGAGTAAATTCATAAATGATCAAATTCACACATATACTAGTTCGTTTTAAAAAAATTAGAATATGGGGATTTTTTTTTTTTTTTAATTTTATTTTGGAAGTGAAAATTTCAATATGTTTTAGACTCATTAAAACTGAAAAATGTTTCAGATGTTGTTCTGCTGCTGTAAAGCCTTAAATTCATGCCTGTAAGAGAAAAAGTGTGGCGTCCATTTTTTAGAAAAGATTTTGTATTCTCGAAAAATAAAGAAAGCAGGGTCGTTCACAAAATAATCAGATATCACCAGAATTCTCTTTTTGTTAATCTCAGTTACTAATCACAGAGTTTGACTGAAGAATTAATGGATAAGAACAAATTTAGTCTTTCACAATGGATCAAATCACTGTGCCATCATGCTAACAACAGCAGCCACTTTCTTGCTTCACAGAGAGCAGAGAAGTGAAATCATAATACGTGTTTGTTTCTGTCCTTTTGCACATTTCCAAGACTTTAAACAATTTTGCATTACTTCATTAGGCTGATTTCCTTCTTTGCATCCTGTTGGTAATTCACCTACAGGGGGCGCTATTAAAGCTGTTTTGACCTGGATGGAACGCTCCAATTACCTAAACAAGAATAACAATAAGGAAATTAGATTAAAATATACAAATCTATATAGAAGTATGTCTGTAGAAATGTGCGGAACAAAAGAAATACGAGTCCGCAGAAAAAAGTTTAGCAAACAAACTAAGTTTGCTAATAAACAAAATAATGTGCAGGGTTTGCTGATGTTGACATTTGGAGCAGCCATGTTGGATTTCAAACTCAGGGTTACGGATGTTCCTCTGGGTTCTGACTTCAGGGGACCTTCCTGATGCTGCACCATTAGCTCACTGCTAGCCTTTCCTGACGTAGCTGATGTTTCTGCCGCGTTTACATTACGCTCTGTGTTAGCATCTTTGCGAAACCACCTCTACCGAACAGTGAAGTCGCATCCTCGGTCGATCTAACTTGTCTAGTTTGTGTGAACTCATATTCTTATTTCTTTAGTCTGTGACCCAAATAACCTAACCTAAGTGAAAGTGAAAATCCTGTGTTCATTTTGTTAATCAACGGCCTTTTCCCCCCTTTCCTTCACGTAGTCAAGCTAAAAAATAAATCTTTTATAATTAAACTATGCTGAAATATAAGTGTATATATAGTTTTCTGTAAGTAGACGACACTTAAATGTGGACGAACGGACGTTCATTTGATGATGCAGACAGAGACTGTCTGACTTGATCCTGTTCCTGTTCCTGGGAACAAGACCGGACATTTAAAACAACGTTCTTCTTCACTCGCTCACTTACTGTCACAACAGTGACGCCAAGCAGCTCACACATGAGCTGTTCTTAAAGGAGCCTCGCTGCTCTCATGTCACAGAATTAAACATTTTCACTAAAAGTTACCTGAAATTTAACTTTACGTCGACTAAAACCGGACTAAAACTTAACAGAATAAAAGTGACTAAAACTAATAAGCACTTTTGTCTGAAGGATGAAACTAAAATACAGACGCCAAAATTAACACTGGTGCAAAGATGCACTTCAGGTAAATGAGATGTGTGTACTTTGAAGGTAACATTAAAAGGAAAATTACATCGTATACTATGTGCTAAGTCCCTCTAAACAAACAAACCGTGTGATTGGTTCAGTACACATCAATAACAGTATGTGACGTAATTCTGTAACAGGATGATTTGGTGTGATTCTTCTCGGTAACCCGGGTGACTGAATGATGAGTGTTTTACTGACTGACCTTCTAACCTGCTCATGTTTCTTCAGGATGTTGAACCACCCACTGACACCACTGAAGCAAGTTGGTCTGAATCTAAAGGCCAGAGCGCACTCACAGCTCAGACAGTGCCTGAGAGCACGGTAAACACGGCCGCCGACGCCGACGCCGACGCCAGAACCCAGCAGAAATGTGTAGTCTCCTAGATCTAGAGTCAGGAACCTTGCTTCTTTTTGAGCCTTGAACTTCCAGCTTCCTCTAGAGCCAACAAACTCAGCCTAGAAGCATACCTTGATTCCTCTTCTTCTAGAATCAGCTTCATCACTTCAAGAACTCTCATCTATCCTGAAACATCTTCTAGCCCTGCCAGCCTCCTCTGGAACCTACGTAATTCCATGTGTGTTCAGAGATTCTAACTTTGAGATCCAGCCACAAAACTCCTCTAGAATCAAGGCTGGATTGCAGAGATTCATCTAGGAAGCCTTGGAACTCTTCATTCTGTCAGAACAACCAAATGGGCAAAACTTTTTTTTCTGGAAATCCGAAATCCAAATTCACAGGTCTCGTAGAAACAAGTCTTGAGCTCCAAAGTTCCTAAGAGTCTAGAATCAAACAAAAGCCACTGCCATATTTTAGAGCGTGAATGCTGACACAGAACCTCAGAAGATATCATTTCCAGAACTACAATCATTGTCTTCCAGAAACAAGTCTTTTCCAGAGCTCCCTATTCAAGCCTAGATTTCAAGGCTTTGTTAAAAAAAATCTTTCAGAAGAAGCTCCAGAACTTCCAAATTCTACAAAATCTACCCACATCTCATAACGTGTAGAAACAAACCTAGATTACTAATCTCTTCCAGAACCTCTTAGATTTCTTGCAGATCCAACTGTAGAACTTCAAGGCTTCCTGCAGAGTCTCGTAATATAAGGTCTGGAACTTTGACCCTTTCGACAACCTTTTACTGTTGTTTTCTACAAACCTTCCTCTAGAGCCAAATCTAGAACCTTAATTTTCTGAGAAACCAAGTCTAAAACACCTGAAATATTCTGGAACCCAGACTTTCTTCCAGAATTGTCTAGAAACTTTCAACGCTCAGTGCATTTACATGGCTCAGATTTTTTTTACACTGGAAATGTTTTTCTTTCTGGATCACGAGAGCTAGAACGAAGTCTAGAACCGGCCTGTTAAGCATGCTGAGATGAGCCCAATTTGTGTGTTTACATGAGCTCGCACGTCCTCCAGAGTGAATCTGCCTTCTGTTCTCAGCTTCATTCGGACCGGAGTTCAACAGACCTGTTGTGTCCTGAATCCTGTGGAGGAATGTTGATTTGAAACAGATTTTTTGCCTTTTTGTTTTCTGTCTCATTTCGCAGCAAATGTTCAAATAAAGTCGCTTATCTGCTTCTTGTATGTGCAGCCGTTGATAATTGATTAGCTGAGTAATTGTTACTTCGATGAAACGGCCGATCGCCTCAGGAGGACACAGTGGTGATCCACCTTCACGTTTCTGAGATGACTGTCGGCCATGAAAATGCACTGCCTTAACTTTAACCACACGCTGCTGCTGGCAGGTGAAAACCACGTAACTCCACCCTGCACGAGGTTCTTAACTCAACATTTTAGGGGAGTAAAAACAGCCTCGGAGCTGCGTCTGTTTTGGGAGATTAAGGGTTTTCACGCGGCAGCCGCAGCACTGACGTCTTAAGTCACACGGCATCTGCTGTACTCGTACTTTGTTCCACTTCTTCCTTTCTGTCGACATATTCAACCAAGAGCACGAAATCCAAATAAACCCACGTCAGTGATCCACTCCTGCGTCTGGCTCTCTGTGTCTGGGTCCACAGCACATGCACACATGCTTCACTCAGGTATGCTGTGCGCACTGTAAACCCAAACTGTGCTCGACACGACATTTCGCTGCACTGCACAAAAATGTTCAGGAAGCTGCATGTTGACGAGCTGTTTACAACCGACGTGTCATTTGAGTGAGCGAGTTGGGATTTAACGTGCAGCGTCAGACCCCAAACTGAAGCAGGAATAAGAGTCACGCTGATTCCAGCCGGACCAACAGACTCTCCTCTTCCTCACGCTCAAACTGCTGTGTTCGGTCAAAGGTTCCACCTGGTTCACCGTCTTTACTCACACTCGACGCCCCTGAATGCTGCATTTGTTCAGCTTGTTTTGCATTTACCTTTATATTCAGACGCAGTAGGAGGAGCTAAAAAAATCTGTCGCCCGACAGCAAAATCAGGATCAGAATCCAGATCAGCTCCATATCCGTCCCAGAACCTATAACATTTATTTCTTGGACTGAGTCCTACTAACAAGTTTAATCAAAATTAGTCCATCAGTTTTGGTGTTACGTCGATGGTGGAAACTGATCCAGATTCTGGATCCCGACTAGATCCGGATCCCTGCCCAAACTAACAGTTGTTGCATGGATCAATATGTACTCCCGCAAAAATCAATAGGAATCTGTCCATTATTTTATGAATTGGGTCCTTGTCTGAAATTTATCCAGATCCAGGATCAGGATCAGGATCTGGGTCCGCTCCAGTTCTTTCCCAAAATGACAACATTTATTTCTTAGCTCAGGTCCTACCAGAATCCGTCCCCTTCGTTCCTGGGTTACTTCCCCGTTTGGAACAGATCTGATTTTACTGCTCTGACATCCACGAACAAATGTTTACATTCTAGGAAAGATCCAGATCCGGATCCGGATTCTGGATCTGTATCACTCCCAAAATGTCCACGTGTTTTCCTTGATGTGCGACCAATATTCACAAAAACTTACCAAAAACACCCAGTAGTTTTTTGAATTATGACCATATTTCAAAATTGATCCACAATCCGGGTCATCAACAAAAACAAAACTATATGTGTCGTAAACAAACAAAACCATGGCAGAGGTAAACATGTCTCTCTTAAAAATTAGTAATTGTAACTTATAAACCCGAATTTAAATATTTATTCTGTTTCCATTTATGATCAATAATCAATCAATAATTTGTGCCTCTGAGGAACTCCAAGTTCTCATGGAATAAAACAAAAGTCACTCAGTCGATACTTCAGGCCTGAAAACAAACACAAAGCGTCGAGTCATGTGACATGTCGGTGCAGGTTTGTTGACAGCTCCTCTATTCACACAGCGACTCAAAGAGGTGAAACAGGGCTCGATAATGTCGCCTGAAAACTGTTAAATAATAATCAATAGCAAATTTAACAAATTTAAAACTTGAAAACGGATTAAAAACAGATATTTTATAAAGTGACGTGTGTCGGTCTGTTGCCTTTTAAGACTTTATAAACGGACTGACACCGATAAATAACCAAATCAGTAAAAAGACAAAATTAAACTCAAGAACAATTAAAACAGGAGCAGTTAGAGCCGAAATGAGCCTAAATACTTAAATGGCACGAAAGAGTTTCGCTGCCTGACAACAAAAACGTTTCTGAGTTCGGAGAAAACGGCACAACGAGATCTGATCACCTTTCAGGAGAAACACCAACATCAGCAGTCAGGAAGGAAAATATGACCAGATTCTGGGTAAAAATGATCCAGGACGAACATTAAAGCTCTTTTTAGGGCCGACTGTGTGTGAGTGTGACACTAAAATCCTGGTAAAAAAGAGAGAGAACAGGAAAACATTACAAGAAGAAGAAAAAAAGTCCGAGTCCAAAAATGTTTTCACACGTGGCCCTGATCCGCCTCCGTAGAGGTCAGGAGCGTTTTCACTCGGCCCGGCCCGGCTCGGCCCCTGACGCTGCAGGCCTCTCTGCTCCGCCTGGCTCCTCCTCCTCCAGACACCTGCCCGCTCCCGGAAGTGGCTCCAGCAGCCGCAGGTGTGCGGAGCAGAGAGAGAGAGAGAGACTATCAGAGCTGCAGGTGAAGTCGACGGTAACAGACGGTCCCCCTTCCTCCTCCTCCTCCTCCTCCCCCGAACCGGGACGCAGAACCCTGAGCCGGATCTCTGTGTTTGTGTCCCAGGATCCGGAGCGGTCTCGGTCCCGGTCCCGTGACGCCGCCCTCCATGTGTGCCGGCAGCGGGTCGGCCAGCTGGAGCTGTGGCTGCCGGAGGAGCCTGACGGGAGCCGGATCCGGGCCGGGGAACATGCAACGGGAAAGCGTGGAGCGGATGCTGCTCACCTGCCAGGTAAGCCCCGCCCAGCTGCGTCATCAGACAGCTGAAGCTGAGTGGAGGAAAGTGTTTTTTCTGTCGTTTTGGAGCTTTTGAAGAGTCAGCAGTCACAGCTTACACAGTTTGAGTCACTTACCGGGGCTGAAGGTGATTTCTGGTTCCGGTTCTCTGGTTCGGCAGACGGGGGGATTCGAGGGGGGCAGCGACGGACGACTGGGGAACCCGGACTCTTGTGGGTCAGGTGACCAGTTTCTCACAAATACCGTTTCTGATCCGTCAAACTTTTCTTCGAGTTATGAAAATGAAACACAGACGGTATAAACAAAAATGTAATCTAATATGTAAAAGCATACATACACAAATAATTTAAAACTAGATACAAAATAAGTAAATAAATATAGAGAACAATATTTAAATAAATATTGGAAGTTTAGTTTCAGTCCGAGTGACGTCAGATTGGTTTTGTTTTGGCGGCGGTAGGAACAACTTCCTGCCATTCGTTATTACAGCGGAACCGAGCTGAAGCCAGAACACGTCTATCGCCACCTGGTGGCCGGCTGCAGTGCAGCGGGAAGAAGTTAATTATTTATATCGGGCTTTAAA
The DNA here is from genome assembly GCA_001698575.1 of Mola mola. NCBI lineage: Eukaryota > Metazoa > Chordata > Actinopteri > Tetraodontiformes > Molidae > Mola > Mola mola. The sequence continues at coordinate 760,901 of KV751373.1, read as the reverse complement.
TGCTTTTGGTTGTTGCTGCGACTTTGCTGGTTCACCGAAGTGTGATTGTGAAGCAGAATAATTCAAATGAAACCGTTATTATTAACCTCGATGTTGACGTTTATTATTGTTTATTCGAATGTTCATTTCCTGTGCGGTTGTGTGAGTTCAGACGGCAGAAAGTGAAAAAACGATGGTCTGTGTGATCATTAACCCTCAGCAGACGCCATCAGAGACTTTCGCTTCCTGTCACACTCGAACTTTGTGCAGCTAATCAGGAAGTTATAATAGAATAATGATCAGAAACTCTGTGTGCGGCTGCCAACCAATCAGGCGTCACCGTCCGGCTCCGAGTTTTACAACCGCCAACCGTTGACGGATCAGTTCATCCTGAGTGGAGAACAGTTACAAAGAAACGGTTTAATAAATAACCAGTAAAAGATCCGTTAATTTGAATTCAACAAGTGGAAAAACTGGACATGTGATGATAACATGTAAACAATCATGTTAGTGAAAGTTTATTTTCATCACAAACACATCTGTTGTTGTTTAGTGTTTTTGTTTATTCTGTTGTTTCTGTCCTGACTTGTGCTTTCTTCTAGTTGTTGTTGATAATTGTCTTTTTGTTTGTACGTTGCTTATCGTCAATATTTCTTTTTCTTGCTTTGTGCTTGTTGTTTTTGCTGTTGTTGCCTATTGTTGGTTGTTGTGATTGTCAGTTATTGCGTTGTTTATTCTTGTTGTTGTCCGTCGTTGTTTGTGTTAACTTGTGCTTGTTTAGTGTTGTTGTTGTGAATGATGATTGTTGTTTTTGTTGTGTATCGTGTATTGTTTGTTCGTGTTGTTTTTTGTTGTATTTTCTTCTTGTGTCGGTTGTGTGTGTGTGTTGTTGCTTACTGCTGTTGTTTGTTTGTTTATGGAACAGGAGTGACAGAAACACTCACTCAGAGTTGAATGGTCACGTGTGACACCGACGGACTTTAAATTCGTTGTTGATTGTTTTGTTTTCAGATCAGCTGGATTTTTTTGTCTCGTGTTTAATGCAAAGTTAGATTTCTGTGAAATAAATTATCCATCAGTCCAAAGTTCTGTTTGTGTACATATTATGTATTTTTATTTGTTTGCGTTGTTTTTAAGCCTGTTGATAAACTGAAACTGGATTTTTCACTATTTTTACAATCTAAGAAGCAAAAAATAATAAGAAGCTGAACGTCAGAATGAGCGTTTTGAGTCTCGCTGCAGGAGATGTTCCTGGAGATCGAGCAGCAGGTCGCCGGCCTGGCGCCGCTGGACCCGCCCGACGACCAACAGCCGCGGGCGGAACTGGGAGCTGTGGGATCCCGGCAGGAAGCAGCCGAGCTGCTCTCGTCCAAACTGGAGCTGCTGAAGGCCGACCTGGTGAACTTCCAGCAGCTGCTGGACCGACAGGACGAAGACAGAAGCTCCGCCCACGAGCAGGTACGTCCGACCTGCGTGGCCACGCCCCAACTGAAACCGGAGAGTAAAGTTCTGCAGCTTTTGTTTTGTTGGCTTTTTATTGACTCGCTTTTTTAGTAGCAACAAGCGGATTTTTGTACCTGATAAAGTGGATTTTAAAATCAATTCAACACTACATAAAAAATTAAGGTTTAGATTAATTTGTAATTTCTCACATTTTCAGTATTTTCGCTGTAACAGTTTAAACGATTATCGTCGAAATAATCCAAGAAAAGCTTGAAATATTTCTCCCCACGTGCAGCGAATATATAAAATATGAAAGTTTCACTGTGTTATTAATTAAACAACAAAACAAAACCAAACACATTTCTATGAAATTCTCCTGAGTCAAGTCTCTAACAATGTGTTGTTGTTGCAAACAAATAAACAATTACCTGCTACAAATACATTTCGAGTCAAGTCGCTAACATCTGTCGTCTCCATGGCAACAAGAAAAAAAAATCGGCGAATGACATCAGGTGGTTTAGAACCTCATCAGCGTTCTTTGTCCCCAGGCGTTTGACCCCCAGCCGGAGCGCCACCTGGCGTCCAGCAGCAGCGGCAGCAGCGTTCAGGAGATCTTCTCCTCGCCCAGAAACAAACTCCTGCGACAGAGCAGCCTGCAGCAGCAGAAGGTATCGATTATCGCTCCCGATCGCTCGTCGATCGAGATAAAACTGATCCCCGATGGAAACGTAACACGATTCGAATGTAAAATATCCGACCGGATAAACACAACAGTGACTCATTAAGAATCAATCGTTGTTTGTCGTTGTTTTTTTTTTTTTAAATGTTTGTTATTGTCGATTATTGCTGACTGTTGCTTATAGTTTGTGGTGCTTGTTGTTGTTGCTTTGTTTTTATTTGAGGTTGTTTTCGATATTTTTGTTGTAATTTGTCATAGTTGGTTATTGTTCCTGTTTGTCGTTTTCTGGGTGTTTGTTGTTTTCTGCTGTTGTGTGTCCTTGTTGGTACTAGTTGCCGTGTTATCGGTTGTGCCTCCTCACCGGTGCCTGTCGTTGTTGTTGTTGTTGTTGTGCAGGAGCTGGAGCAGGAGCTGACGGAGCAGAGAGGACTGACTCGGGCCATCAGCAGAGCTCGACTCCTCGGCCGGGACGCAGACCACCGGCCGTCGCCACGGTAACACGCTGACGTTGTTTGTTGTCGATTCCTAAGTTATAGCAAAACAAAAACAATCAGAATGTCTCTTTGACACGATGGGATGGAGTTTACCAGACTGTTGTCACGGTAACACCATCGCTCAGTGCGATCAATCGATCCATCGTCGGTGAAGAAAGAACGAAGTATGCGAACAAGAAAAGGAGAGACAGAAACAAACAAACAAACAGACGTGTTGTTGTTGCCCCCCTGCAGGTGGCCCCCCGCTGACCCTGCTGTGGGCACGGCGGCTCAGGGGGCGTGGCCTGGACTCCACGCCGGGCTGCTGAGGCTGGAGGAGAGCTGGCTGCTGCTGCCTCCTTCCTCTGAGGTGACGCCTGATTATCACCTCCTCCCAGCAGGAGTCACTCCTCTGGGGCCTCCAGCCGTCTGACGTCTCCCTCTGTGTGTCTGAAGGTGACGGACTCGTCGACGAGGCGGAGCGACGGCACTCAAACGCTGGAGGAGCTGCGAAGCCACGTCGGCCGGCTGAGGGAGCTGCGACAGGCGGCGGAGAATCAGGTGGGCACACGGACCCGTTCACCAGATTCACTTTGATTCTGTTTGTGGCCTCAGTCGCCAACTGAACAAATTAAACGTTCACCACTCGCTCAGGTTGAATTTGTTAATAAAAACGAGCACTCAGAGAGCTCATCCCTCCACCGAGACCCAACAGAAAAAACAAACAGGAAAAATAAAATCTGCTAATTAAAAGTCAACTAACTAACAGGTTGGCTGTTCTGGATGTCCAGCGCACCTGTTCAGGTAAAGTCCCGCCCACATATCCGCTCGCTCTTTACAGCTCAGCTGTCGATGTTTTCTGCCCTCTTTCTTCATCTAATAACTCCAACCAAACCAAACTGATGGCAAACGTACATCAGCATGATAAGAAGGACTGAAAATGACAGAAACCATCTCTGAGTATTTAGTTTGACCCGTGTCCCATCTGCTAACCTGCGGGGGGGTTTATGAGCATTACTGCAGCCAGCCACCAGGGAGCAATACAGGTTTCTCTGTTATGGAGCTCTCATCTTTATTTTACAGCGGATGATCTAAGAAAGTAAAATCGAATATTACTCAACATTAAACGGACAGCAAATGGAAAAATATTGTAATTGTTTAAAGTTTTCAACGTGG
>KV751373.1:716214-727420 GCA_001698575.1 Mola mola | reverse complement strand
TGTCAGGATGTGGGGTCCTTTTGAGTCCACGACATTAGGTGACAGAATCACCGCAACAAAACACATCAAATAATTCAGAAACCACTTAGTCAGGATTATAAAGCTGCATTAAAGTCTGGATCTAATAATCCAGACTTTAAAGGTCAGTTTGCCAAAACCAAATAAGAACATGACCCCGATGACAAGTGACATTATGGGAATCCGAGGAGGAAGCGTCACATCAGGGACCACGGATTCTTGATACACCTTTTAATGAAAGAGAAGAACTTCGTCCCACCATATGAACCACTTGTCAAAACTAGTTTATCACGGTTTATATGAATTCTGAACCTTTTTTCTTCAGACAGAAGACGCTCAGAAAGAATTCTCAGGTAAAAGTCAAGTTTAAGTTTTCAAAGGCAAAATTAAATCAAAACGTATTTGAAGTATGACTTCCAAAAGTCAGGACATGTTGGGGCCACCTGAGCGACTGAAAAAGGATTTTTTTTTTTTTTGTTTTTCTTATAAAATCGGAAAACAAGAATGATGAAAGTTCGAGTGAAGTCGTTTTCACACAGGTCCTTAATCCCCTTTGTACTCGTTCCATTGACTTTCTTTTTCGACAGGCACTTTGACATAAAAGACACAGAAAAAAGCAAACGGCGGTAATTCCAGGCCTGTCGAAATGGTCTCATTTTCTTCAGCGTTGTTAAGTTTAAAAGCCTCAGAATTGTCTGCAGCTCCACCTCCTGAGCGTCCGTCACCACAGAGGCCGATTCAGCAGCAGCAACAGGAGAGTCTCCTCCGAAAGAAGCCTCAGCTGGGAGCTCTCCGTAAAAACAGCCTGAAAGCCGAGAGGCCGCGCTGAGGGGCCACACTGCTGGGCACTTTGAGGGCAATTTCAAAAAGTTCTCTGCTTTTAACTCCGTTCTGTGACGGCCACCCTGTCACGGCCAACAGCATAATAACAACCGAGGAAAGTAATGTGCGCAGCGGCGAAAGATCCCAGCGGGCCGCAGGACGACCTCGCCACACTGTGCTGAGAGGTACCGACGGCAGGAAATGGATTTCATTCTGTTGGTCCATGTGTGGTCGGCTGCGCCGCGGCCTCAGTCGCAGGAGTTAAGTTTCTGACGTGGCAGAAAGTGGACACACGAATCCGATTTTAACTGACTGAAAAACACAGGACGATCTTTAATATACAACACAGTAAACAACCACAAAAGTATTGACAAAAATCTATCCCAAAGCTAAACATAGGTATTTTCTCTCTCTGGTAGACCTGTTTATCCATCTGGATAAAAGCTGTCGGAGGCTGCGTCTTCATCAGGAGCTGATAAGATTTTCAGCATTTTCTGTCATCAGGGTTGGCCACTGGGTGGCATCATATTTTCAGCCGTATCTCCATAACTGAGTTCAGCCTACGTCAAACAAAGCGTGAATCCGTCAGAAGGTCGTACACTGTCATGGCGAGCTGTGCTCCTGGGGACATACCTTTTCAGTCACATATCAATCAACATAACGACACTTGACCTAGCATTCTGCTCTTTTAATTTTGATTGATTTCAATTACTGCCTACAGCTCAAAAAGTTAAGAAAAATCTCAAAATATTTGAATATTTTACTGTAGCTGTAGAAGTACAACAGAGTTTTAAGGTCACATTGAAGAAATTTTAAATTATTTTTTAGATTTTGAGAATAAAGTTCTAAATGTACCAGATAAAAATCATAAGTTTACTATTAAATTACAATTTTATTTTCAAAATGTTTTGAGTTTATTCACCTAAATTCACAAATTTCTGCTTGAAGCCTCCGATTTTTAAAAAAATTATTTTTCACTATGGCCCTAAAACTCTGTTGTAGTATAATCCATAATCATCAGCGTAAAGTTGACCTTTTTGAATGGAAATTCGGCTGCTTTATCTCAAAAACGATGGAACGAGGCGACACGTCACTTGTGAAGCTCAAAGCGTCAAAGACTCAACAATAGCGTCTCTGTCCAGAATACTCGAGATGATCCTCCAAGCTGGTTGAAAGGGGTTTCGTGTATCACTGCGCTTTTCGGTTGGTTGCGTTCTTTTGGTTGTCCGATTCATTTTAAGCACAGAGTTGACTTATGCTCATTTCCTCTCTGTTGAAATGTTGCTGAAGAGGGGACGGACAGACGGAGGAGAAGATCGGACCGGAGCCGGTCTGGGTGGGTTTGTGATGGACAGACAGACAGAGGGATGACAGTGAGGTTGCAGCTCGCTCCATTAGTGGCTGATGGACGTCTGAAATGACCTGCCCTGATGGGCTCTTTAAACTTCCAGAGGGAATTACTCCCACACCCACTGACTGTGGGAGACGGTAAATTATTAGTTATTGCTATTTCGCTGGGATTTCACAGTTGGTGAAAGGGGAATATTCACACGCGGAGCTGTTCAACACGAACGCTGAGATTATGGTGCTACATGTAGCATAGTGCTACACATTAGGTCAGGATAAACTTTATTTTACTGCATCAGAACATCACATCGTACAGTGGAAACATGGGAATTATGTTCATTTCACCTCACAAAACAATCAACAAACAAACCATTAGAATTTCATCTGTTGAAATAAAACGAGTTAAGTTAGGTTCTAACCTATTTATTTATCATGACAGATAATTCTGTTTTTTCAATTTCCCAGGAAGGAGAAGGAAGATCATGAACGTGTAGCTTTTTTTTATGTAGGTTCAATATGAAGCCCAGCTCAGCATTTGGTTCCCTCTCAGCCTTTCCATGCAGGCACATGGAAGGGCAGGCCTGGGTCTCTCCGTATATATAGTTTCTGTGACTGTAGTGGGTCCGACCTAACTGGTGCTGAGAGCGTCAGATGATGGGCTTTAAACAAGGACCATCAGAGCAAAATGTGTCCTGTGTGATCTTGTGATGAAGTGAATGATCAGCCGTTCATCCCAATAACTCCCAGGTTTCCTGTCTTCTTCTTTGAGCCGAGAGGAGCCAGAAATCTTTAGTTTTCCTCGTCTGCCTGTGTTGTTATACTGAATAAAATCTTCCTGACGGAGGCGTTTCTGTCCCGACCGTCCTGCAGGATCTGCAGCGGGACATTGAGCAGCACACGGAGAGCGTGGCGTCGGTGCTGACGCTGTGCGACGTCCTGCTGCACGATGCCGACGCCTGCGGCAGCGACTCGGAGAACGACTCCATCCAGCAGACAACACGCAGCCTGGACCGGCGCTGGAGGAACATCTGCGCCATGTCCATGGAGAGGAGGATGAGGTGAGTCGCGGGGTAAAGGAGTGACGGTTGGAAGGTCAAAGTTCTAGAGCTTCACAGTTGGCAGACATGTACAGGAGCACTCAGAGAGCACATACCTCCACCGAGGTCCCATCCTTGTGTTGTCAACTGTGGAAAATGTGAATAAGGCCCAACAGGGACTTCAGGAAAAAAAGAATAGAAACATTAAAAAAATTTGCTGATTTTAAGCATTTTGACCCTTATTTATGTTTAATTTTGGTTTTGAATTAGTTATTTTTAAAACAGAATAAATGAATTGAAATTTAGCATTTTTTCCCCAAAGCAAATGCAGCTAACAAGAGTTTATTTGAACTTTGGAAGAATTCTGCCCAGCTAATCTTAAAATGCGATTTTTACACCCCTTCGTTGCTTTCATCTTTAAATTGGGCATCAATAATCTGTGACTTCTGTCCGGATGAGTTCAGACACGTTTAAGTTCCTGTTTATAGCTTCTTGTTTGGTAGAACACTGCAACACTCTGATGAAGAAATCCAGAAATGTTTCACGGACTAACAAACTGAAACCTGATTTTCCATCAACATGGACATATATCGAACTAATACCTACGGATGAATTATGCAATTAGTCAGACAGTCAGTTAATTAGTCTTTTGTTGCTTTTATGATAAAGAATAGCTAAATTATAGAGTCTTGTTGTGTTTTAATGTGCTCAGATTCCCTCCGTTCACTTCTCTTCTTCTTTGGTTTCAGGATCGAGGAGACGTGGCGCCTCTGGTGTAAATTCCTGGATGACTACTCTCGCTTCGAGGAGTGGCTGAAGGGCGCCGAGCTCGTCGCAGCCAACCCAGACTCCGCCCACGTCCTCTACACCAGCGCCAAGGAGGAGCTCAAGAAGTTCGAGGTCAGCTGACAAGCCACGTTTCTCTTCCTTTACCGTGTTTTTGTTTTCAATGCTTCATTTCGGCAGAATCGGTGAAATTACGGACGGAAAAGTTTGAAGTTGACCTGAGAGCCAGATGGTTCCGAGGCAACGTTAGCTAGCTGTGGCCGACGACAACGCTTGTTTTAATGTTAAAACGTAACTATACAAGTTATTGTGTTCAGTTCTGCAGCATCGTGGTCACTGGTCAAATTCCAATCAGCCACCTGGATGCTACAAGTTGCTCCAAAGGATCAGTCATGAACTGAACCTGTGTCATTAAACACGAGTAGGACTTTGTTTAGCGATGTTTGTCATCACTGGTAATTTTACAGTTATTATTAAATTCTCGGGAAGCTTTGGAGGAATTGAACCATTTTCTATCACAGCGACTCGTTTTGCTGCATCATTGCCCGTGAGGCGTTTGAGTGCATCGTCGGGCTCAGGTGACCTATGATGTGTCAATCGGGATTAGACACAGATTAACGACTGGTAATCTGGACATGTGTCTCCTGGTCGACGGGGATCCAGTGGAACACCAGTGACCCACATGCTGATGGGAAATCCATGAATTCATAAAGATTCCTCCATTCTCCATTGAGCTGTTCCTGCTTTTTAGTCCGCAACGTTCCAAAGTCAATAAAAACAGAAAATATACATTTAGTGTGTATGTGCTGCCCTCTGCTGGCACCTAGTGGCGGCTGCATGGTAAAACATGCCATAAAAAGTGACCACATGTATCATTATTAAGATTAACACAGCCTCAATGCAAACTTTCTGTTAGCATTTTAATGCTACATTCCCTTATGTGTTAGCATGGAGCTAGCCAATGGCAGACGGCTTCCTCGGGTTGCCGGCGGAAACGCTGAATCGTTCGTGACTGTGTCTTCCCCACAGGCCTTCCAGCGGCAGGTCCACGAGCGGCTCACCCAGCTGGAGCTGATCAACAAACAGTACCGCCGCCTTGCCCGGGAGAACCGGACCGACGCCGCCAGCAAGCTCAAAGTCCTGGTCCACGAGGGGAACCAGAGGTGGGACAGCCTGCAGAGGAGGGTGGCCGCCGTCCTGCGCAGACTCAAGGTGAGACTTTTTTAGTGTGCGAGTGTGAAACCACAGCGTGCCGGAGCCTCCCAGGCCGACTGGAGAGTTCCTCTAAGCCGCCAGGATTGAGGTCAGAGCTCAGACGGCGACGAGGAGTCACGTTGGCAGGAAGCTGAGCAGACAGAGGACGTTCATGTTCATGCTCATGTGTGTCACCACAGGAGGCAGCTGATCTGTGCTGATTTACCTAAAACATGCCAGGATATTTTTTATTTGTTTTTATTGTTTGTACCACACATGATATGATGAAATTTTCACGTCCCTTTACATTGAAATTCATGTTCCTGCTCAAAACTTTCACACATAAATTGGTTAATTATAGAAACGGGAAATATGAGCCAGTGGAACATTTTATATCCCATAAAACCCTCAGACTTCAATCTAAACCGGCTGCACTCTGCTGTCGGCTTGAACAGTTGTAGCAGTTTGGCGATCGGGGTTTTGGTTGTAATCGGACGTTTCTGCTTTGGCAGCGGCTGGGTTTAGGATCTGTGACTGTTGGCGGTTGGACTGGGCCTCCGTCCAGCGAAACGTTTAAATAAAACGCATCCGATGGGGGAGAGACGCGCGATGTTAACAGAAAGAAACCGATAAACATCCCTGAAATTACTATCAATGAAAACATCTCAATAAGGATGTAACGATAACTGAAAGCCAGTAAAAATGTAATACAATTACATTATGGAGTTGTTGCCATGCGAGTCTCATGTTTGATTTCCAGAAGTTACGAAAGTTACGAAGATTTTTTTCTTCTTCACAAAGTAAAGGAAATGTGTATTGTTTTGCAGCTTGTAACTTTTAAAACCATCCTACCTCACAAGAGTTGAGAAACAGTACAATATTTTGTCCTTTCTTCATTTATAATGTGTCTCAAATCTGATTTTGTAAAAAAGCAGAAATCACATCACGAGTTAGTCGTCACATCTTAAGCCACGCCCTGAACTGTGCCGTGTTTTCTGGAGTATTTCCTTTAAATGTTAGCAAGATTAAAGAAACGAGCATCACATTTTGAGGAGTTTAAACTAGCAACCGAGAGCAGAAACTCGTGAGGAAACTCGTAAGAAATGAAGTCAGGCTTGTTTTCGCCTGCCGTCTTCTTTTTCAACTTGGTGGTCTCCCCCTGCTGGACATTAGAAGCACTGCAGGATTAATTAAATCTTCTTTATATTGCATCCCAAGTAGTTTTTTTCCATTATAGATTTAAGACAATAAACACTAACGTTACATTGCATGTAAGCGTAAATGCGTGTTGGAGATGCATGAGGACGATCTGTGAGCTGTTCTGCACCGCTCCTGCAGCACTTCACCTCTCAGAGAGAAGACTTTGAGGGGAGCCGCGAGGGGATCCTGGTGTGGCTCACAGAGATGGACCTCCAGCTGACCAACGTGGAGCACTTCTCCGAGAGCGACATCGAGGACAAGATGAGGCAGCTGAACGTGAGTCGGCCGCCTCCTTCGGACCGGCCCGGCGGATTTACGCCTCCGTCTCACTGATCTGCTCCTCCTCCGCAGGGCTTCCAGCAGGAGATTACCCTGAACACCAACAAGATCGACGCCCTCATCGTGTTCGGGGAGAACCTGATCCAGAAGAGCTCTCCGCTGGACGCGGCGCTGATCGAGGACGAGCTGGAGGAGCTGCACTCCTACTGCCAGGAGGTGTTCGGCAGGGTGGCTCGCTTCCACCACCGCCTCGTCAGCAGACGGCCGGTCAGCGCCGCACCGCCGCCGCGTCAGCCTTTGCCGTGCAGGCCGGCCCACCTGACCCCCGTCTTCTTCGCCGCTCTGCAGGTTCTGAAGGAGGAGAGGGAGCTGTCGGACCGTGATACGGACCAGGACGACTCGCCCGGCCCGACCAATGGGACGTTCTGGAAGCAGGCGAGGAGGAAGAAGAGGAAGGAGGAGCAGCAGGCCGTGTGTCACCTCCTGGCACCCCCCCTGGAGCGCTCGGGACGAGAGACCCCCGTCAGCGTGGAATCCATCCCACTGGAGTGGGACCACACGGTGGACGTGGGAGGATCGTCCTCGCATGAGGATGAGGAGGAGGAGGCCGCCTTCTTCAGCGCCCTGTCAGGTGACCCCCGCCTCTGTTTCTGATCATCGCTTTGTGGTGATTTCCTGTCAAAAAACGGCTTTTTGTTTTCTAATTTCACACAGTTTCACCATTTGAGTCATTTATAGTTCATATCTGGACCTTCTGGGATTCTCTTTTTCCAGGTTGCTGACACACATTTTACTGATTTCAAGCCGATAAACAGACAGAAATGTTTTGACTGGTTCTGTGCGGTTTTGGTACAGATTGCGATGACGCTGAAGTCATGTGACTGTGGCCTTTGTAGCCTAGCGTTAGCGTTGTTCTGCAGGTGAAGGTGTTGAAGCTTCAGAGATGTTGGACGTGGACATTCGTGTGTCACTTGTCAGATAAGAGCTCAGTTTCTGCAGAGATCCGCTGGCATTTTGCCGAGGAAACAGGGCGAATAAGAACTTTTGCGTTGGCCTTATTTACCTTTTACAGGTTCATTGGCTCAGAAACCAGAAGATGGATTTCCAGCCCAAACACAGCCTTCAAAGTTAAAAAATGAACGATAAAACTTTGAAAACTGGCCAGTAATAAGCTCAAATGTTGTCAGTTTTTAGTTAATGGAACATAGTAAACTTCCAGTACAGTTAAAGAAAATCTCTATTTGGTGTAATGTTTTTACACGTCCTGCTGTCGCAAATTCTAACAACTAAAACTAAAATTGCCTTCAGAGACGACTTGTCTTCTTCCCTCTGCTGCTCGTGCCGACCTGGTCTCTCTCTTCCAGATGTGCGTGTCGCTCAGGGCGGCGCTCTGGCCCACCGCACGCCACCGGCCTCGCTCACTCGCTGCCCGCATCCTGTCACCTAGCAACCCCCCGTCCATCCCGCATCTGAGTCATAGACACTTTGTTTTGCCCTGGTTTTGTGCCTGCGGAGGTGAAAACTGGACAGTTGCTCGATTTCCGTTTTCTTAGAATTTCACAGTTAAATCTCTGAATTTCTACTTTTTCCTCAAAACATTGAATATTTTCTCTGAATTCCAAGATTAAATATTCTGGAAGAATCCTAAATGTTTAAAATGTATCCCTAATCCTCCTCCGTAGTCTGTCAGAGCTGTCGAGCAACTCTCGGAAGAATATCCGGCAGGTTCTTTTGCGTGTTCGATCTTTGCTAACCTTGGTCTCGTTTTGGCTCCGCCCCTTTCTCCGTCGTTAAGCGTTTTCCTCCCGTCTCTCCTCAGTGAAGTCGGTGAACGACCCGCCCAGCTGGCACCAGCCCGGCTCCCCCGAACGGAAACGAGTCCCCCGAGACCTCCTGCCGTGCCTGAGCTCGTCGCCCATGCACGCCGGCGGCTCCCCCTTCCACCAGCGAGGCTACGTAAGCTCACAGCAGCAGATATGTTGGTCAGTGACAGAGTGCTGACGTTACAGTTGACTGTGTGTGTGTGCGTGTTCAGGCCAAGCTCATGTCCGAGTGCAGCGGCAGCATCGACAGCGTGAAGCGGGTCAAGCTTATCCTGAACGACGAGGAGGAGCTGAACGAGCCGGGTCTGACCAGCAGCACGGCCGACAAGCAGACCGGCACAGGTACGTCCGACCCGGAAGATGTGTCGAAAAGAGCCAGTTTGGGCCCCTGATCGTTGTTAATTATCCGTTTGTTGTGAACAAGATTCCTAACTGACAGATTTCATTGAAATTTTCATCGAAGGTGTGGCTCCGCCCATCTTTCAGTTGATTGGTCAGAGGTCACTGGGAGCAAAAGAAAAATCTGACGGTCACCACAGTTTATTGATTACATGCAAACTGACCTCTGTCAGTTAGTTTATGTGGCCAAAAATGTCTGTCACAAATTTGCAAACATTTTCTCACAGCACCAAATTAAAATAAACGCCTCAGTAACGCCCACAGTTGCGTCACCGTTTCAGTGCTCCTTGGCACCAGCGAACTGAAGGGTGCCGCTCCTCCGTCTCCGCAGGCGTGATCGAGCGCTGGGAGCTGCTCCGAGCTCAGAAGACAGACATCGAGCAGGATTTGGAGCAGTGGCAGAAGCTGAACTCCGACCTCTGTGATGTCACGTCCTGGTTGGGCAGGGTGCTGCCGGAGCTGGAGAGGCTGCAGCGGATCGCGCCGTCCACCAGGGTCCGAGACTTTGAGGGCAACGTCCAGAAACTCAAGGTAGAACTTTACTTTTCTACATTTCCTGTAGCTCCAATCAGCTGACAGAATCCAGCCAAGAGGAAAACTTTGACTTTGTTGCCGTTATACTCGTTTTGGCCACTAGAGGCTGAAGTTCACCCTCCACCCCGAGTTCTTAAAACAGAAAGTACGTGTGTCGGCAAAGCAGCGTAATATTACTGCCACCACACGTCTCCCCCTGTGGCAAAAATGAGAATTACAGAAGGTTTACAGGCAAGTTTTCAGCTTCCAAAAACCTCCTGTTTCTCAGAATTCCAGTAAAAAAAAAAAAAAAAAAAAATCAATTTTTCACTCCTCCAACAGTACAAAATGTCGTGACTGTGTGACGCTGACTGGAGCAAATAACTCAAATCCACAATTTTCATTTGTTTCACATTTTCTGCTTTGATTTTGTGAAGTCCTGAAAAGTCCCGTTGCTCATGCTGAAGTTCCTTTTTTAGGTTTCTGCACCGTTTCCCGGCCGACGGCTGGTGTTTTCTGCTCTGTAACACTGAGCCCAGCAGAGCTTCCAGCTGATTGGTCGGACCAGTTTGGCCTTTTTCTCGTTTGCCTTCAGGACGTTAACGTGTCATTTATCTTTGCTGTGCAGGAGATGCAGAAGTCCATCAACAGCTACAAGTGTCTGATGATCTCCATCAATCTGAGCAGCCGCCACTTCCTGCGGGGCGACAGCGCCGAGCTGCGGGAGCTGCGGGAGGCCCTGGCCTCGGCCAATCACAGCTGGACGCAGGCGTGCGGCGGCCTGGAGAGCTGGGAAAGGAGACTGCACTGCGCGCTCCTGCAGTGTCAGGTCAGACGCCGCAAACAGACTCCCGCCTCTATCGTCCCATTTCAGATAAAAACTCCGGTTCCCTTCTTGTTCAGGAGTTCCACCGGACGCTACACTCTCTGCTGCTGTGGCTGTCTCAGGCCGAGAACCGACGTGGCGCCGTGGATGTCAGCGACCCGGCTACGCCACGCCGCGTCCTGCTGGAGCACCGGGACGCGCTGACGGTGAGCCGAGCAGAAATCATTAGACAGGTTTGATGGGAAATGTAGTTTTCATCTTCGTTCTGTTCATCAGCAGCAGCGGTTCGATGACCTGTGTGATGCAGATAGTCGGCGTACGCAGCCGTCTGGGTGGTGATGAGGACAGAAAACAGTTCCTGTTGCACTACAGTTTAGAGGGAGAATAGTTTTAGTTTTGATGTTGACACCTTTAAGAGGAATTGTTTTCTGGATTATGTTGTGTCTGTTCTGCAGGGAGTTCACAATAATCCACTGAAAGAAGGAGATGGATGGTTGTGACACGAGTGTAAACTCGACAGTTCAGTGGCAGGACGTTAAGTGGTCTAACATCCACAGATTTCTCCACCATATGGAAGACAATCAGGGCCACATTTGAAAAGCTCTGACTTGTTCCTCATCAGTTACAGTTTGATCTCAGAATTTTTTAGACACTTTTTTTCCTTCTCAGAATTGTGACAAAAAATATTCTGAGAGAAAAACGTCAGAACTAAAATATTTTTCAGAATTGGCCTTAATGCTCTTCTGTACTGTCTGTGTATATGATCTATGTTGAATAACATGCGTGTGAAATCACCACTAAAGAACACATTTGGATCATGAAAGTCATGTGAAAGTGTTATTGCTGCCTCGTATGTGTATAAATATTATCATTAGAAATGTTAAAGGCCGTGTCGGTGCTGACTCCTGCGCTCTCTGCTGCCCCCTGCTGGCAGACGCTACAGGAGGAGCTGCGTGGCCGGC
>KV751373.1:677949-695503 GCA_001698575.1 Mola mola | reverse complement strand
GTTCACGCCTTCGTCTCTCTCCTCGGATCTCTTCCCCGGCGGCTTGATGGAGCTGTGGGGAAGAAGCACAGACTGTGTGAACAGGGGACAACTTGACATTTTGGAATATCAGGCCGTCATTCACCTGTCATTAGTCTCCCAACGGATACTCTTATTTTTCTGAGAACATCACATTTTAGTCAACTAGGAAATTGCACCAGAAAACTTCAGTGTTGATCAGTGAAACAATAATGAGGATACGAATGTGCAGCATCGAGGATCAGTGCCATGACGACGTTCAACTGCAGCAGAGATACTGCCTACAGAAAGAGAAGTGATCTGATGCGGTCAGAGGAAATCCATCTGCTGGAACAACATTCACCCGTTTTGTACCTCCACCGTCTAAAGGACCCGTCCAAATGCAGCCTTTTATACTTATTATAGTCTGGCTGTTTGTTTTCATGTTCACAGCTCTTTATGCATCACGCTAATGTTTTGGTCCTGCTGGAATTTCCTCAGGAGGATTTTAAAATCAGCTTTTCAATGATCCACCTAAACTGCATGCAAGTGGATTTACAAACCAAGTCAATTTTGCGATATCAGTACTGCAGTATCATGTAATGTGATTTATACCTGATACCCTGACATTAATAGTTCCACAGTATTTCATTTTCAAAGTGCACATCTCTATTCGTGTCGTTCTTTTCATCATGAGATGATGGCAGCAGTTCTGTCAGCATATAAGATGATCCAGAACTTTGTTGATGGTATTTCTGTCTTTGGTTCAGTGTCAGTAAACGTACCTGCTGCCGTTGATAAGATGGGGTTTACTCTCCAGCCAGGGGGCATGTGAGCCAGGCTCGTTGTAGCAAGGAGGCTGAGGGCAGTGCAGAGTCAGCGAGGACAACGTGGGGTGGCTGTGGGAGGGCCAGAATGCTGATGGGCTCAGGGAGGGGCACAGAGAGGACGGGCTGTCGCTGATGGGCGGCCTGGTATAGCTCAGCACCGACGGGCTGTAAAAGGTCAGAGGCCCATGGCCGTACTCGTTGCTACTGTCCGTGTAGGGCGATGGGATGCATACGGTGTGGCTGTCTACGCTGAGAGGCGGGCTGTAGGCCGCAGGCATGAGTCCCGGGGAGCTTGGCCTCTCTGAGGCCTTGCTAGAATCCACTGTCTGGAGCTGCAGCCCTTGTAATGGGTGGGCATCCAGCCCGGGGGAGGAGGCCATGTTAGGGGGATCTACCGGATGTGCTGGCAGTGATGAAGATGATGCCGCCGGTTTCTCTATTGCATATTCTGATGCAGTCGGGTCCTGTGGCAGAGAAAGAAAAATCAACATCTTTAACTTAAAAGAAGAACTTTATTATCGTTTTGATGGTACGCTGCCTCTGTCATCCCTACCAAAAAATGTTCCTGGACTCATCCTCACTCAATCATGCAGCACTAATTTTGCTAATTCGGTCAGACTGGATCATATTTTATGGATAAACCATTTTTCTTGTTTGTCCCCCCTCAATCGTAATTCAGAGAGATTCCTGGTGAGCTGAATGATTTAATCATTGCTCAAGTAATAACTGTAGCTGTTGTTAGGTCGCTAAAACAGTTACCTGTGCTAGCTGATACTGTTCGGAGCGACCGTGAGTGATGGGAAGTTGAGAAAAGAAGGAGATCAACTTGCTTTTTATGCATTGATGAGAACTTTGTAGGAACAAAGGCTGCAATCAGAATGCCAGCTGACAGAAGCAGTATTAGCTCGCCTGCTAACTTATTTTGTTGTTGCACTTGCTCACTGTTTTGGTTTGTTAGCAAATTTGCAAACCCTCTTCTTTTCATGATTTATACTTTAAGTTTTGTTTCAGATTTCAACACAAAGAACTGATTAATGATATTCAAAATTCTGTAAAAAGCCAGTAACAAACAAAAAAAAAATTTGACACTACGACTGGATGCAACATACACAAGTGAATGATGACATTTGAGACCTGATGAAATGAATGTATCCTCTTTTAAAGCCTGTTGCAACATGTGCATCATTTATATCATCCGTTATACTTAAATCAGTTCAGTTCATTTTCTTGTACAGATTTTTTTTAAAACATGTTTTTGCACTTTACAGCAAAGAAAAGAATTTATGAAATCAATGAAATAAAAGTGTAAATTTTTTGAAAAAATCCATTTCATGGTCTGAGAAATTAAGGTCTTAGTGAATGCTGGCAATTCTTTTAATTTTGATCGGAAAACCCTCAGACATACAAAGTCATTTTCAAACAACTACAATAAAATTCTTGAGCACAAACTAAATTATACAAAATAGAAACAATAACCCAGCACTTTTTAATCACAAAGCAAGTCCAGTTCAAAACAGGGTTTAGCCGGTAGCATGTTCTATCCAAATGTTAGCAGCATATTGTCTGTGCTTCAGGTTGCGTTAACTGTCCGGAGTTGTTAACAAAATATTGGGGCCTTCTGCACAAACCTAACGTTAGCTATAACCAACCAATTTTTTATGAAGACAATGAAGAAAGGCATCCTTTTTTTGGAAATGATGAATTCAGTTTGAGTTTTCGAAAAAACCAACAAAACAATACAAGCCTATCTTTTATTGATTTGCTTTTATCGGTGTCAGGCTCTCCACCAGTAATGTTGTTGTGACTCTTTTAGTTCACTGGGAGTTACCAGGATCGTCCTACTGTGAGTGGTGTTGCTGTTGTTCAAGGACACTCAAGAGTCAACATGAAAACAAAAGATAATGGGATGTTTCTTTTCTGCTGAGTGACTAGAGGGCAAAATGAGATCCGACTGCAGCACGTGTGAACAAGACCTGACAGAAGTGAAGCTTTTAAAGAAACACATTTACAGCTTCTTCAAGAGAGATTCCAGGAACCTTCCTAGAGCTCTGGAACTTTACATTTAAAGAGAAATGATGGATTCATTTCAGGTCTGAAGTACCTAGCTCCTGTCCTTCAACAAGTTGGAGATGGTACTTTGGACGGTTGTAAAACACTTGACAGTACAGAGGCCACAAGACTCCAACAACTGATGTCCCCATAAAGAAGAACTGCTGCGTAATGTTAAAGGTCTGAAGTATGTGGAAAACGAGCCCCACATACTCACAACTGCTCATTTTGCACTAAACAATTTACACTGATTCACCTCTGACTTTTATATTATGTTGTAGCTGCAGTCACTCAGGACGTTGGGCAGTTTGAGTAATCTGAAGACGCTCTGACTTTGAGAAAGTTTTATTTATTGAGCTGATATCGAAATTGAACAATAATTTGAATGAATGAACAATACCCAGGCCAGATCATGATATAGATAAGCTGAACCCGACTCAATTTGCTAGTTGCTTCAATGCAGTTACACATTAAAGCGGAAAAGAAACCTGAGAACCCTCAGCAGATATATTTTTGCTTCCTCCGTTCTACCTGTGCACGTGCCCTTTCAACTACCCATTGCTGTTAATGTTACCACTCTTTGCACTAGTAGGTAATCCAAAAAGTCCAAGAAGTATAAAATGTTTCCACACACAAGTTTGATGAGCTGGGTTAAATGATGCAGCAGTTTAGACTGTGTCAAAAGTGAAGAGAACAAATCTGCACTCTGTATAGCCAATAATCAGCTTGAATGAGCTCATATGACTTGTAAACCAGACGCCGCTGCAAACAAGTGTGCCAGTGCAGCCATCGGCTGGTTAATCAGTATGAGAATCAACATCGTACTCAGCAGGAGCTGAGTTGGACTGTCTGGGAGGTTTTCAGGTGTTTAAGTTCTCTTTTGTCTTTGAGATTCCACAACACAAAGTGAGAGGAACCTATTGACAGGGTATCTGCAGGTTACAAGTTAAATTGAAGACTTTTTTTAGACTACCATGAATGCAAATTTAAGACCAGTTTCACATCCATACTGGCAAAGAAGTACATAAAGAAAAATATGAAGGATTCCCAGAATTACTTAAATAATATATTTATTAATGACTATATAGCGCTCAAGTGTAATTCTAAAAATGTTATAAACAAGGGCTGTTTATAACCGTGTTCCCTAAAACCATACAGAATGACGCAAAAAAAAATGTACCTTATCCTGTAGTATGCTGGATAACAATGAACTCTTGTTCTACTTCCAGGCTGGACTACTGTAATTCTTTATTTTCAGGTTGCCCTAACAAAATTTTAAAAACTCTTCAGTTAATCCAAAATGCAGCAGCGCGTGTACTGACTAGAACTAATATCAGAGACCATATTTCCCCCGTACTGGCTTCTCTGCACTGGCTCCCAGTTAAATTCAGAATAGAATTTAAAATCCTTGTTCTCACCTACAAAGCTATTCATGGTCAGTCACCATCTTATCTTGAACAGCTCATAGTACCCTATCGCCCATCCAGAACCTTACGCTCCCAGGATGCAGGGTTATTGGTGATCCCAAGAATTTCCAAAAGTAGAATGGGAGGCAGAGCTTTCAGCTATCAAGCTCCTCTCCTGTGGAACTATCTTCCAGTCTTGGTACGGGAGGCAGACACACTCTCTGATTTTAAGAGTAGGCTTAAAACCTTCCTTTTTGATAAAGCTTATAGTTAAGGCTGGCCTATCTAGCCCTTAGTTATGCTGCTATAGGCTTAGGTTGCTGGGGGAACACTCCATGATTCACTGAGCTTTCTTCTCTCCCCCCTCTGACTCCGACTCCTTCTCTGCTCCTGTAAATGTCCATATCCTTACACTAACTTTACTTCTTCCCCGGAGTCGTTGTGCTTTACCATCCTGCAGGTTTTTCTAGGTCGCGGTGGGAGGTGCTGCTGTGGTCCTGCCTGATGCCCCCTGGCCACATTAGGAAAGGAGATCCTGTGACTTGGATCCTAGGCTGGATTTCCAAGTGCAAATCGGGACCCACAGATCACAATGGCTTCTGGATCAATAGACTACACCTGCTTCTGGACCACTACACTTCACATATCCCTGGATTTACAGATTCTACATACTCTTGGACTCAGCAACACCCAGATCTTCCTACATGGAGTACAGTGACTCCTGGACCAACAGAGTCCACCTGCGTCTGGATCACTAGACTTTCCATACATCCGGACTCATAGAATCCACAGACTCTGGGACTCATGGATGTTTTATGCATTCTAAATGAACTGTTATCATGTTTTTGTGTTCTGTACAAGTGGCATTTATTGCACGTCTGTCCGTCCTAGGAAGAAGGATCCCTCCTCTGTGGCTCTTCCTGAGGTTTCTTATTTTCCCTGTTTAGGGTTTTTTAAGTTTTTCCTCACCCGGTTCGAGGGTCTAACGGCAGAGGATGTCACATCTGTACAGTTTGTCAAAGCCCAGTGAGATAATGTGTAAATTGTGATTTCGGGCTATACAAATAAAATTTGATTTGATGGTTTTGTATTCTGAACTCATATACAAACTCTACAGTTGGTGTCTAGTGCCTACTCTAAGCATGTGTCTGTGTGCGAACACAAGGACTAAGGCTACATTGATCTGAGTTCCTCTCTCTTGACATCAATATCTTCCACAATGTTCTTGAGCTCAGCTAATTTTTCCTTGCAGCCCCTCCTCCGAGCGTTTGACTTCCAGTCTTTCCTTCAGCCTGTTCTGCAAACATGTCTGTATCTCTAGCCAGACTTTCAGAAGCTTCTTGGAGGATTTTCCTTTTTCTCTTTAGTTCTTTGAGGTAATCCTCTGCAGCCTTCCTTTTGTGGGTCTTTGCATTGGACTCTCACTTCCTTCTCTCTTCATCTAGGTGTATACGATACCTGGCCCTGGCTGATGCTGCTGATGTCAAGAGTTCTTTTGTGAGAGGAACCTTGGTAACCCCTTCATATTGACTAAACAAGTCACACAACAGTCTGTGTGCAACCATCATGTCCTCCTGCATGTTGACAGTCTCAACTTATTTGTTGACAGAAAAACCTCTTTCCACAGAGGCCAGTCCATGGGACAGAATGAGCAGCTTCTGGCAAAAAGCCCAACACTCAGGATAGAGCTTGTTAAGGAAGCCCCACTGAAAGATGTCCAGTCTCTTTTGCATCGGTGGAGAGAAGAACTCCTCACTTCTGATCTCAAGTGACAGGAAGGCTTCAAGTTGTTGAAGAATGATGTCACCTATTACAAAACAGATGAAAAAGGAAAAAGTGAATAGAAAGTACATAGATTAATTATTACATTATATCAACCTGTAATGGTGGCAAAACAAAGTCACTGGTCTAACTAGATTTGTTTACAAAGATGTACACTTTCAATGCACATTACAATACAAATGAGCCACTGCACACAGAAGAGGCACAGGACCACCAGAACACAGAACAACCAAGAGATACAAACTCATAAGAAAAGGTGCACACAAGGTGAAATGGAGAAACCTGTTGAAAAGTGCTGCAACTGATTATGTGAAATATTTATTTCTGTGATAAGCCCATTAAGTAATTGTCTATATTCAAAGGTTGAACAAAAAATCTCTGGCTGAAACAGACTTTTTTTTTTTTTTTAAACAGCACTACATTAACAGGTCAAATAAATATAATGAATATTTCTGAATGAACTCTTACTTTTGTTCAAAGCCAATTCCAGAACTACTCCTACCAGCAGAAACACTTCCTGTCAGCTGTTTGTCTTGCAGACATTTCTGAATAAGACACTTCATCTGCCTCTTGCATCTGTCTGGGTCTCTGTACATGATAGAAGGGTCCAAACAAGCCATCTGCCTAACCGTTGGATATATGAGAGGGCTCTTATCCTGCACTTTTTCTGGTAATGTTACATAGTCCCTGTACGCAGTCCATTTTAAACTCAAGGACTCTGAGCTCTGAACAGTTGCTGCTCTGAACCCTGCTGTCTCAGGGTTTGGGTTTTGTTTTCTTCTCACCGCATTCATATACTGCTGAAGTGGGAGCCAGACTGCAAGATCCCTTTCCACCAGAGGGAGGTTCTCTATCCACCGCTGACAACAGAAAGATTACGGGAAGACGGTGATACTGGTGATTGGACTGTAGTCTTCTCTTCTAGCAGGTGCATTGTGAACCAGTGTGTGCATGGCTCTTAAAAGTTTGTCCACCTGCCACATAGAGAAGCCACATTTAAAAGCATTGTGTAATGTGTGAAGGCCACAGCAACAAGCTGAGCACCTTCATACTCTTCAGCATATTCTTGCTGGATAAGTTCCAAAAACATTGGGCCCATCCACTGAGACTGACACCAGGTTCCTGAGATTCACGTTGGTCCACACACTCCTGAGAGGAATTAATGAAAAAATTTAAAAAAAAGAAAAGGAAAAAAACCTTTACACTTTTCTGGGTCAAGTTCAGATAATTATTTACTTGTTTAATCTGTTCTTTATAATTTTATATCTCGTTAGTTCTGCACCTTAAGCAGTGGTTCTCAAATTTTGCCCTTTACTAGACCCCTATACTGACATATTACAAAACAGAACCCATCTAATAATAATTTGTCCTCAGAGAGTTTTGTTTTTATGGATGGAATTATAGTGAAAAGAATATATTGCCCTTTTCTGAACCACTGACTAAAGACATGATTAAAACGATAACAAAATTAGACAAACAACTGAACAACATGCAACAGGATAAAGAACCACATTTTGCCATAGAATTGGTAATAAAAAAGAGCAATTGATGTTTAAGTAAAATTATGCAATATTTGCTAATGAAACATTTACTTACTTTGACATGATTCAGTATGTCCTGGGAGCTAGAATGACCCATAAATTGTGATCCTTGGTACCTCGACTGTACCTGCAGGTCCAACTGCTTGGTTTTGCTGATTTGATTTAGACTTTCAAACATCAGCACGAATGGGCCCTTAACTGTGGGGATAAGTTCTCGCCAGTCCAAATCGTGTGGCGTTCGCAGTCTTGTCCTTTCCACAGGTAAAGGTTTTAGCGATGTCAGAGTCAGGGAACATTGTTGCAAACAGCTCACCGATGCCATATTTGCTGTTATGTGACTGATGTTTAGTGACAGTGTGTAATATCCACAGCACCTCCACTTTCAATGTTGGTGTAGATCCAAATGCTGTCCTGGGGCCTCTAACTGGAGGAGTTGCAGAATGCTTCGTGTTGGGGTTGGATTTTGAACCTCCCGCTCCTGATACACCACATCATTGGCATTTGCAGCTGTGTTTTAAAGGCCGCTTTGTGTTTCTCTGACTTTGCATGCAATTGTCATGATATTATACCCAACGTCCCAAGTTGCAAAGTTTTTTTACATAAGTTGCAGCGGGCTTGAAATTGGTTATCACCAGGCTTCAACAACACATTGAATTCATTATTTTCTAACCATCTATGATTTAACTTGCACTTAACCATTGAATGCAAGTAACACTGGTTTTCGTTTTTCTAAATACAAGCTCGCTAATGCCATTGTTTCACATTCGCTTTGCTTCGTCCGTTATCTCTGCTTAGCTGGCTAAGCCCTCATATGTTTGGTGTGCTGTGCACCGATAAATTCTGACCTTGTTCTTCTTCTTCTTCTTCTTTGCTGACCGACCTGCAGTTGACGTTATTGATTATTTTTCCCCGCTAGTTCTGTTTTCTAGTTCGTCACAACGTGATCAAAACATTTCTTAAAATAAAAGTGAGAATGAACTTTGTAACTTTATAAAAGTAACGTTAATCGATTTTCTATTTAAGACTTGTCAAAATTGTATTTAAGACTCAAAATAGGGAATTAAGACGATTTAAGGCCTAAAATTGAGATTTTGCGAATTTTTTAAGACTTTTCAAGACCCCCGGACACCCTGTATTGAGTAAAGGGGTAAAGAGTCCACTTTTGTTTCATCCACATTATAGTTAACCTAGACTTTAGCAGAGATGTGGTAAATATAGTCACATCACAATTACACGATCATGATAAGGCAAACGTACAGAAGACAATCTATAGACAGGCAAAGTTCTGCCCATTCATGTGTCCCCAGTGGAACATTGGTAGTTAATAATAAAATAAATATCCTGTTTTACCCACTTTAAATGATCACTTTGTCATGCACGATTGTTGCAGGTTGTCAATAAGATAGCAACAAAATGTTTTTAAGTAATATGGCTAAGGGAAATACGTTTGTTGTCTCTTGCACTATACCTCACCAACATGGCCGTCACCCCTAAAGAGATTTAACATCCAACAAAATCTATTTAGTCACCATTATTATTATATAATATTTTGATCCATCCACAAGAAGGCCATTCATAATTGATCACCTAGTGGGAAAATCAACCCAGGCTCCTATGTTACCACTCCCATCTGGTGTGATGTCATCAATGATTTACAAAAATGAATGAAAATGGAAAACGTGGTTCCATAAATACACATCAAACATGAGAACCAATTGTTGATATGTCCGTTTTGAGATTCTGCACAAGAAAACTAGAAGCAATGGGATGAGTTTTGAAATTCTAAAGTTTTCAGTAACTGGAGTGACTGCAGAGTGGATGGGAGACATCATGCCCAACAGTTGCAAGGTTAATCGAATCCACAGTCAGCATGTGTGCCACAAATGTCAGGTCAAAGTGGTCCTGAGCATAACAATTCACTTTTACCAGTTCCACCAAACGCAGGGTTTGTACACAAGTGCACGATGCCCTCATTTAAAATGCTTCTTCAGAAACAGAAACATAACCAGACAGCAACTTTTAATATTTCTGAAGGAAAAAAAAGCCATATCACAACACCCCGTACCCCATGGACACATCATTTACTCACTCACTGCGAACAAAGTGTTAAATCCACAAAAATATAGTGTTTTAGTAAGTAACAACCTAAACCATTTTTGTTGATGGTAAACATCACAGGTTGTACTGTAAACTCAGGTATTGATTCTTGATCCAGTTTCCACTTTGTGGGCAACTTTATAGTGACTTTCTAGTGAAATGTTGGACAAGACACAACTACACACACCATTAGTTTTCTGTGTGAGGAGGTATGGTTCATTCCGATTCAGAGCTATCTTTAAAAAAATAATAATACTTGTATCAAAATTATTACCCATAAAGTGAGACCAATACCAACAGATTCAGATTCAGAATACTTTTATTCTGAATCTGAATCTGAACAGAGTACTTTATTCAACTTTTACATGCTTTGGATTCAATCTGGAACCAGGCTAGCAGCCTTCCAGTGAACACAGCTGAAACAGGACTGAAACCAGCCTCCGAGTGCAACAGAAACTAGTTTGATGATAGGTATAGATACAGTCCCAAGTTGGCGCTGTTGTCTGGTTTGGCACCTAGAACCTTGGAATTGACACTGAGATTTTGAGACTAACTACACAACTTACTAGAGATCAGACTGGTCAGGGCAGATGGCAGCCCACTTAGATCAGCTCTGAGGCTTTTGCCCTGTTAAAAGGACATTTTTCCTGGCAGCTGTCACTATGTGTTTGTTCTATGTGGATTGTTCACTGTCAACAACAGGCAATAAGTGGATCTAACCAATAATTGCAGTGTGGGATACTTTAAAAACCTTGTTATGCAATCATGAAAGTAGCAAATGGGTGCCCATATAAGGTTATTGTATACTAACATTTATTTTAACAACTTTAAGATTTTAGACTCAAGCCACTAGTTTGATAAATCCCATGTTTATCCAAACTGAAATTTACAGTTTGTGGATGTTGCTTAACATTACAATGCCTCTTATCGGCACATAAAAGTGTCAGGTTAGAAAATCATGTAGGAATACTATATCCACACAGTTTTAAATACTCTGATGTTACAGTTGATGTGGGCGACTTTGGCTAAAGCTCCTTTTTAAATTAAGGGATATACAAATTGAAATTAACATTGACCATAAAAATTGAATTGTTAAAGCTTGAAACTGCTTTGCACAGTATAACTACTCTCCAGCTTGGCTCAGCAAGTTGGGCCTTACTTGGTTTTGGCTTTTACATTTCAAACTGGAAAAAATATCAGCCTGGTAACAATGTTTTTGCATTATAGCGAAAGACTTTACTAAAGTGTGTTTCTGAAAACAATTCTAAGAGCAGTTTGTTAGCTGTTAGTCAGATGTTGGGTCTCATTCCCATCTTGTCAAATAGTGATGCTTTGGTTAGTGGATCGCTTCAAGTTTAAACCAAAGTGTTGGTATGTAACAATCCAGGAGGCTCAAAGTGTCAGTACATGACAACCTGGGAATCAAACTCAGAAAACAACTGTCTTATTCACAATGAGACTCATTAGCATGAATGCAAACAAAGAAGTGGCGAACAAAATCTGAGCTTCCGGCTCTACACAGAATTTGAGCAACAACTATCATAACTGACATAGAACAGTACATCAATGCTGAAGCCCTTCCTAGATCAAGAAACTACATAGCCGGGGTGGATACTTGGATGCAATCGGTCTGTATGTTGGGAAACTAAGCAATAAGAGAACAAACACAACATGTGTGATATTAGAAACAATTCTAATAAAACTAATTGCCCACCTGTTGGCTGTCATTTCACAGCCACAAGCCTTCTCAGACTTGCCAAAATTAAACATTCTCGACCTATATTTACCAAATTCATTGCAGTCTGTTATTATTTTGCTAAGAAAAAAAAAAAGTTTAACTTTTCACCAGCCACGAGTTAGAAGAACTCTTAATGATTTTAAAGACATTAAAAAGACCCAATGACTCACCTATGTCTTCAGATTGTGTGCCCATTGACTATACCAAAATCTGCCCTGTCACAACAACCGTGGTGAAGTTTGAGCTTTGGACAGACCGGTGGCAAACTTCCATGGTAAACCACCAGGAAGGTAGCAAAGGGTCAAAGGACACTGTGTTAGTGCGGTCCCTTTATTCCAATGATTCATTCACATGCTACCACTGACAAACAGGACTTCAAGGCTGCAGGTTTCTCCCTTTTTTTAAATTTCCAACAAACAAAAAGGTAGTGCTCTGATCTCAAAATATGTACAGTGATCAGCAACAAATATTTAAACCACTCACAACCAAAGTAAATACCACTGGTCAAACTGACATGCACCACTCACCCAGACATCGTAAGACAAGTACACTCCCTCAGCAGTGTTAACTGATGGTAAAACCTGTTTAAAAATGACCCAATGACCATGACCAAGAGCTCACAGCATCAACCTGACTTCCAACTTGTTAAAGACCCCAGTCCAATCCATGGACCGGTACGTTCGGTGCTCAGCTAAGGTGGGATCTAATGAGCGTAAGAGACCTCTTCACATCAGACATGTTTTTTGTGCAATTAAGTTGCATGTAATTGAGATTTATTTGAACCTGTAGGCACTCCGTGTCAACTTTCACACCAGCAAAGTAATTTCCCTGAGCGATAAATGCACATTTGCTTCTGATGAGTACAAATCTGACCGATTGAAATGCCAAAATTGTCTTTGTATCCCAGCAACCAGTTTTATTTGATAAAAAAGGAGAAACACTTTTAAAGAAAAATTATGGAGGAAAATAGCTCCATTAAGATGATATGGTGTGTGTATAATCAATAATCAAGCTTCTAGAGATGAAAAGGTTGGGCTAAACCTTCCAACAATGCCAAAATTACATGTACCCATTTTATTTTGTTTTCTCTCCTGCTATTAAGAAAAATGAGAACCAGGTCATCATCATCAGTTGATGACGTGTTCATTTTGATAGTTAAGTCTTTATAATTGCATTATTTTTTAAAATAGAATCTTGTCTCCTCGATGTGATGTGTCAAAAGTTCCTTTGAATTATTCGCAATTTTGTGCCATGTATTCACCATTGGTGAGCGTAGGGCATGAAAGCATGACCGATGGTGTTCAATTTGAACCTCAAAAACAAATCCCCAAACGGCAGCAAATCTGCTTCCAAATGCTGGTAGTTTGGCTGTAGTTGCTGAGCGTTCATCAGCAGCCCAGTTCATCAACAGCTACAGTAAATTTTAAGTGTCATTGAGGACCTAGAGGAACTACTCGCACAACTCTGGAATGTGTCCTCATTCAGAGTTGATATAAAAAAAAAAAAAAAAAAAAAATTACCAAGCTAGTTATTATCATTTTCCCTTATCACATAAAGTCTGTCTCCCTGCTCCACTGCTGATTGATATACAAATGTTTGATAGTTTAATTTATGTTTTTATACCTTTCATTCAGTAGGAACAAACAGTGTGGCAATTTCTATCTAATTACATAGGTTTTTGTTCTATGAGATGTTTATTTATGCCCCAGGAACCCGTGAGGCTGTCCCACGTCATGTCAAATTCATATAGGGTAATATACTGTCTAGTGACTGATAGAGCTTGGTCATATGATGTAATGGAAATCATCTGTAGTTTATGGTGGACTGCACTGTTTCAAATATGGCTCCCAACAAGCTTGAAACACTGGTCCTTCACACACATTTACCTGCAGCACAGAAGATCTCCAACATGAAGCTTTGCCACAATTCAAGAGTGAATACTTGAGTCATGACTAAAACTTGTTTAATAGGTCACAGTGAGCTTGATTTTGAACTCTGACCACTAAAATCTAATCGATTCATCCTGAACGTTTGTGCCAAGTTTACAGAATTTCCATCAAGGTGTTTCTGAGATATCGAAGAATAGCAAAGACAGATGGAAAGACGACCCAAAGACTAAAACATGACTGGGAACACCCCACAAGAGCTGCAGTTTTGGAGCTACTCTGACCCAGTCGTCTAGCCATCACAATTTGGTCCTTGTCAAACTCGCTCAAATCCTTACGCTTGCCCATTTTTCCTGCTTCTAACACATCAAATTTGAGGATAAAATGTTCACTTGCTGACTAATATATCCCACCCACTAACAGGTGCCATGATGAAGAGATAATCAGTGTTATTCACTTCACCTGTCAGTGGTCATAATGTTATGCCTGATTGGTGTATTTGTGAGTAACCGTATCGGGCCGAAGCACACCTCTTCCAAATGTGACCAAGAAGTGTACCTGCTTGAGTGCGGAACAGAACGCTCACACTACCTCTGGACTTGGAGCTCCTAGTGTTAGATGCTATGCTAAAGCTAACAAACATGCTGCGCTGCTCCACGTTTATGGAATTTTGCACTTGTGTTCTATGAGGTTGCTGGTGTTTCCATTGTTACATTCAGAAGAGTGAGGCTTCGTCTCGTCACCATCTGGCTCACTGCTACTGTCAGAGCGAGGAGAGTGGCCCACAGAGTCACAGCCATGTGATGCCATACGTCAGCGCCTGACGCCAGAAGCCTTGTCACTATGATGGGACGGCTGCCACATATGTTTCAATTACTAAATCTCACGTTACACAATTTATGTCACAGATACAACTGCAGCACCGTTTGTCAAATCCAGACCAAGTTTTAGGTTTGGATATTAAATGTAAAAACTCCAAACATGGAGCAACAAACTGCCTCTCCGTCATGCTTCAAGAGTGAATAAATATGGACTTTTCAGAGTCCATTTAAAGTCCATACAAGATCTTGCTCAAAAAACACTTTTATATCAGAGTACTGAAACTGCTTCTGAGCACAAATGCAGCTCAGATGTGCCACCTTTGAAAGATAGAAGAGAAGGTCAAAGTGCGTCCGCCTTCACCAACACAGATCTTTGTTGGAGCTGCGCTTAAAGAAAATATTTGTTTCGTCACGTCCGTCCATTAAAAGTTCACGCTGCTGAGGGCACACGTGAAATGTGATGAGCGAATCACACGTAGCGAGAAATGAGAGGGAATGAAATGTGCTCTGCAGCCCAGTATAAGGAAAACCTGCTTATTTCTTCTGTATAAAAGGAGCGTGGAGCACAGCCAGCAGCACATACCGGAACACAAAGACCCCCAGCAAAACCATTAGGCAGCCTCAATTCCCCCATTCTGTCAACCACACAAAACCGACAAGGAGCCGCTGAAGGAGGTGTTGAATTGATGAGGTGGACAGATTACATGGGAGTGGGAGGAGCTCAGAGAGGAGCTTAGAGAGGAGCCGAGCCGCCAGATGCGTCGGAGGAACTGACAGGCTGATTACAGCGACAAGTCATTTTCACTGTCACTGCTGCCCGCCGTCTACCTGTCAGACATCGGCAGAGTCCAAAAAACACCCTCGCAAAGTAATTTCAGCCTCTTCCGACGTGTTTATTATCTCTCGCATTTATTTTTTCACAGTCAAAGTAATTCATTGATTTCTGACTGTGAGCGAAAGTAAAAAATGCTGCAAAATATGGGGCAAAGTAGAGGTGAAACTTTTCAGCAAAGCTGCAGTACGTCATTGCTTCCCAACACCACTCATCATGTTGTAAATGTTCTAATTGTAGTTGCTGAACTTTAGTTTCAGTTTCTCGACATACTTCTAGGGTTGGGTAGGTTTCTTGTTTTGTTGGACCGGAGCTTAAAAGTCCATTCTGTCCAAGTTTAAAAATATCTGCAAACATGTAGTATAATGTTCTAAACTAAAAGGTGACAAACGAAGAG
The DNA here is from genome assembly GCA_001698575.1 of Mola mola. NCBI lineage: Eukaryota > Metazoa > Chordata > Actinopteri > Tetraodontiformes > Molidae > Mola > Mola mola. The sequence goes on along the minus strand of KV751373.1, from coordinate 680,127 downwards.
GAGTGAAAGGAGTTTGGTGATAAAATCAACTTCAGGTAATCTGACCCTTAATGAATAAAATGTTTGAAAAATGTATTTAAAGGTAGAAACCAAACTGAACATTCTGATTTGAGTTTTATAAGATTTATAAGACATGCCACCACTATTAATCATATTATTGAGCTTTTTTTTTTTGCTATCAATGATATTTCTGTTGCTGATATATATGCAATTGTTTGCAAAATAAAATTAGAGCTTCACTTACAACTCTCATTACAGCTTTCATGGTCTTAGAAAAATACATAAGACATAACGTAGTCACATGAAAGTTACTCTCACAAGAGAGACAAGATTCATATTGAATTTTTTAATCTTTTTGTTATTTGTGTCTTTTCTATTGTCAAATTATGTGTTTGATCTACATTTCAGCTTTAAGACATCACTTTAGAAGCTGCATATTGAGATTTGATAGAAATTTTGCTTGAAGCAAATGAACACATTCATAATCGAACTAATTGGTTAAATAAATAATGGCCAGCTACTTTACTGATGTTGTTTTAGCTCAATATTGGAGAGTGTTACACCTCACACATGCAAAACTTGTGGAATATTCCTTTAGAGTCCAGCACATTTTTAAGTTAGTAAAAATACTCTGCTGTGACTAATACTTCATTCAACATGTCATTTCATTTCTCTGACTGTTGTAGATATGTATGAAGGACCAGAAACCTATTTGTTTTCTGTTAAAAAAGCTAGCCAAGTGATTTTTGTGCTTAAAGCTAAACAAACAACATCTTCAAAATATAAAACAGCACCTAAAATAGCTAACTTCTTACTAAAGTTTGTGCTAGGTTAGCATCTTTGGTTTCGGTTGTGTGTTAGCTTGTTAGCTTGTAACTGTCAGGGGTTGACTGCAAAACACACAATATAATCTGCCAAGGTGTTAAACGGGCCTGGGTCTACACACTAACTGCTGAGAAAACTGTGCCGCCAGACAGCGACATGCTAATCAATGTTGCACCTCGAGAGGATTGAGAAATGACAAATAATCCCAGGAACCGGAATTTGTAAGCAAACAGATAAATCTAGCAGCCACACATCAAATCAAATCGGTTAACTGAAAGTGAAAGTACGCTACTTTTGGCAGAATATGAGCAAAGTACGCTGATGAAGAGTATAAACTGAGAATGGTGTGAAATTAGAGTGAAAAAATGACACTCCTAACTACGCATCCATTTTCATGTGGACACATCAACCAAATGAAAAGTATCCAAACTTGTGTTCAAAGAGGGGAACATATGGTGGCCAATCACCAAGTAAAACAGAAATACGTGCATGTTGACTTTACCTCCACCAGCAAAGATAGAGGTTATGTTTTCAGTGGCATTTGTTTGTTTGGTGCACTGTTCCTTAGATATTGGTGGCCAAAGATCAAAATTTAAAACAAAAACAAAAACATGTCTTTCAGCCATTACTCAGGAAAGAATTAACAGAGAGAGGTCCAACTGGTGTCATTTTCTAGCTGACAGCACTGGCTACGAATGATTAACTTTTGGGCTTTCAAAGTCAAAAGTCACTCTTTTTCCCCATTTCTTCTGAATGAACTGATATAGAGAGGTGTAACTGTTGTCATTTTGCAACTAATCCCAGGGTCCATCGCATAGCCTGAACATAGCCTTCCTCGGAAGAGGAATGTGAAGTAAAACCTTTATGGCAGTTGGCATCAGTAGAACTTGCACTACCGCCACCGGCTGGACCAGAACCAAGGTCACGGTGCAGTGTACAAACTATTTACAGCGTCCACCCAACGTTGCCCCAGAGCAGAAGAAAAACATATTCCTCCTCTTTAATAGGTCCCACTAGGAAGCAGCTTTGGCCATCCCATTTTGACGAAGGCAGCTTTACGTAGCCGTGGCTCTGCTGGGGGATGTGAAAGAGTTCAGGAAGAGAGAGGGAGGGAGCGCTGCAGCAGTTCTTTTCAACATGATGAGTGTGTCTGATCTTCTCACTGCTGCCCGAAACCTTGTGGGAACGCCCAACGAGTGCGACCTCAGTGAGGAAATGCACCGTGTTTCGTTAACAGCCTGTACTCGGCTCTCCAGGCTGGTGGACGGCCCTGCAGACACAAGGGGGAGCGACCAGGAACCGACGAGCGGCGTGACCTTGGCGAGTTTTTGGCGCCTGCCAGAGGAATGCTCT
>KV751373.1:659271-677806 GCA_001698575.1 Mola mola | reverse complement strand
TGACTCCCCCACAGCTCAGTTATTCACGAGTGGAAAAGGAATCTGGTATTTACAGTCAGAGGCAGATTATTATTACAGCATGAGCAGACTCAAGGCTGGGGGTGGGGGGGCACATCCTCGTCAGTTTCCTCTGCAGAGCCGCAGCAGATATGGACGCATCGGTGATGTGATAAATTAAACGGCGGCGGCGTCCACACAGAAAACCCAGTTGTGTCGTAGTAAAGTGTGGAGCAACGCCGTTCAGGTGTGAGCGTCACCTGCCGGTTTCATGAGGAAATCTGACATGATTTTTGTTTTTTTGCCATATCAGGGATGAAATCACAGATGAAACGGTCGCCCTGATTGGTCAGGCGACCTTTATCTGCAGGCTTGTCCGACAGAAATAAGACGGCTTTTACAGGAAGTTCCATAAAGTTACTCTCATTCCCAAAATGATGTTTTTAATATTGAGGTCAGAAGGTGGGACCAGGAAACAGTCTGACGTTTTGTGGGGAACTGAAATTGGCCATAAAATGGCAGCATCAGTCACAAAAAAAACAAAAACACAGCGTTCGTCGCTCGAACGGACTTAAATTTTTACATTTTCTACGGTGGACGAATGGCGACGTTTGGACCTGAGACGCAGCCTTATAAAGACAAGAGGGAGACAAGATTCTTTCCATTTAGACTCTCTAAAATAAACCCAATACAGACTGTTGAGGAGAGCAGCACAATTTGTAGCCAAAAATTTATGCTTTTACTCCATCAAATTTATATCAGTTTAAGGATTTAAAAAAAAGAAAAAAAGGAACATTTTTTTGGGGATGCTACTATTAAGTACAATCATTTTAAATCAATTTATAGCAAAAATACCAGAAATAAAGAGACCGATAACTGGAAAAACGCTGAATATGGACCCAATAATCAGTTAATTGATCAGTTCCCGTTGTATATTATTAAATTCCAAACAGTTGTGTTTGACGGCGACACTTTAACCCTAAAAGAGTTCCAGGACACGTTTTTTATCTCCTCTCGGGAGATTTTCGCGTGTTCAATCTATAAACATTGAGCAAGAATCGACGCCGTCACGCGTATTTCAATGACCCCCTGCTACAACCACACCAGAAATACACATTTAATTAACAGTTACACGCCTGACTTTAAATAAATGTTTAAAACTGCCGATGATCACCCCGAAAATTAGATAAAATCTTTCTCCTGAAACTTCCCTCGGGTTGTGGTTCTGCGCGGCGCGGAGCAGAGAGGCACCTGTCCGACCGCCGCCGCGACCCTGAAACGCACCGCCGGTTAAAAGTTGGAAACGCCAAAAAAAAACAAAAAACCGAACAACATGTCGTTTGGTGCCACCGACCTGTCGGTCCGTCCGGAAGAACCGCACGTCCGTCACCGAGGGCGCACACCGGAACCGTGGCGCGCCGACGCGGGGACACAAACGGGCATCTCGTGGCCGTTTTCCCTCCTCTCTCCCGCGGCTCACCGGAGGTCTCCCTTCCTCCCCCCTCCGCGGCGCTCCGAGCAGGTTTAAGCTTTCGCCCGACGTGGCGACGTCATCGGGCCACGCCCCTCTGCGGCGCCAAGCAGAAGGGGGCGGGACCGAAACTCGGCCGAAATATGGCGATGAAACGCCAAGAGAGAGTGGTAATAATAATAATAATGATAATAATAATAATGAGAAGGAGAAGCAGACTGCGTCCATGTTTCCTGCAGCTCGGTTAATCATTACAGAGGAACATGTTGCAGGTAACCAAGCATGTGGCCAAACTAACCGGCTGGAGTCTTAACAGTGTCCCGCTGCTGCAGGTTCGACCAGGATGGTGCTCATTTTATCCACCTTTCCAGACTGAAGGAAATCAAGGTTTCCCAACATCACTTTTTAATTTTAAAGCCCCAGCACTAGAACGTTAGCTACTAGTGGCAGATGCTTGGTAGTAGTGGCATATTTTAGCTAGCGGTGACAGGCAGACATCCGTCACCAGCATTGCCAGATTTTAGCCAGTAACAGTTGGTAGCGATGCGTGGCAGGTATTAGCTAATTGTGGCAGGAGTTAGCTAGCTGTGGCAGGTCTTGGCTAATTGTGGCAGGAGTTAGCTAGCTGTGACAGGAGTTAGCTAATTGTGGCAGGAGTTAGCTAGCTGGGGAAGAGTGAGCTATTTATTCCCATAAATAATTTGCCTGCTGTGCTCATTCTTCCTCCAAGAACCTCCTCATTTATGACAACAATGCACCGTTATGAAAACTGGCCGATAATGATACTTAAAGTCATAATTTGGCAGATAATCTATACTGATACCCTTTTGTGTCAAGGAAATAAAGAAGTTTTTCCACCGGAATCGGCGTATCTGCAATTACCGATATCACGGATACCAGTGAACCAGGTCCGTGTCAGCTGATAACTGGCTGTTGAAGATGTGCACTCCTGGCAGTGAGCAGGGAGGTTTGTTAGGAAAGAAACAGGATGATGACCACAGACCAGGAGACGCGGCTGAACTGTGGGTTCCCTGCTGACGCTCTGCTTTGTGTTAGTCCAATACCATGACTCCATCTGGTCACTGTGAAATGATCAACTCAGGAACAATACAAGTAAGTAGATGATAAATAATAAATATCTGATATAAACAAGACAAAGTGAAATAAAAAAGAAACCATCTCCAGGTAACAGTGGAAACATTCCCCTGTAGGAGGGAAGAACCTGCTGATGGAGGAGGAGAAGTGATGGAAACTGAGGTAAAACTCCCTGTTCAGTAAAAAACAAGACCCCCGTCACAGAAGGGTCCCCAACAGTCTTCCCCCATCTGACCTCGGACACACGGCGGAGAGAGTGATGCCGCAGCCATAACCTGGTCCATAACCTGCCGACGCTGGGCCAGCAGTGTCGGTGGGAGTTCACAAAGGGTTCACTTTCAAAACCTTTAAACTGTTCTGAGAGGCGATTATTACTGTCTGTGAAAGAGCTTGTTCGCCAACCTGGAGCTCAATTTACCACTTAAATCATCCAAAGTTCCATCATTACTGTAATTTCATACGCTTAGTCACTTTGTTTGTATATGTTTTGTTCAAACGGTGCCGATGTGAGGAGAATAAGTCTGACGCGGCTCATCTAACGTCACCTTCCGTTTATGTTCTCCAGTCAGTTCTCCGCGTGATCAGATCCCTGGGGTCTCATGGTCTCTGTGGTCTCTGTGGTCTTAGCGCGGCAGGCTCAGGGGCGGACGGCTCTAATGGGGCCATTTACCTCAGCTGACGTCCTGAAGTCCGAGTGTGTCGGAATAACGTCTAAGGTCACTGGGGCCAATAATGTAAAACGCTTTTGGCTTTTAGCTGTGATTTGGTTTTGGACTTTCATTGTCCTGGAGGGAGATTTTTTTTTATCCATTTCAGCGCAGAGCAGCGCTGCAACGACAGGGGATGTCATCAGATTTCCAAATATGAGAGAATTCTCCTGACATAACATATAATGAAGAAAAAAATATTATCATTTGGTTAAAATTATCTCTTCCTTGTGGATGGTTGTTTCCCATCACTTTTTCATTATAAAAGCCATTTTGTGCCCCAGCTTGAACGCTAGCCAGCAGGGGCAGATGTTAGTTAGTGGTGGCAGATATTAACAAGCAGTGGCAGGTGTTAGCTAACTGTGTTAGATGTTAGCTATTAGTGGCAGACATTAAAAAGTAGTGGCAGGTGTTAGCTAACTGTGTTAAATGTTAGCTATTAGTGGCAGATGTTAACTAATATTTGCAGAAGTCAGGTAGAGGTGGAAGATGTTAGTTAACTGTGGTAGATGTTAGCTATTAGTGGCAGATGTTAGCTGGTAGTGGCAGATGTTAACTAATAGTTGCAGAAGTGGTAGGTCCACTACCGTTCACCTGTTTTTCGTCTGGCTGGTCTGGGGTCTGTTCTTTCCCGTGCCTCCTCTTCACTGCCTAACGCAGCGCGTGGGCGTGGGGCTCACGGCTGCTGCCGTCAGGGTGGGTGCTGGCTTGCCCTGTTGGGGGTGATTGTCTCGGGGGACGTGGGCCTCCTGCGCAGTGGATGGGTATACAAGAGGAGCATCTGCACTGTGGTTGTGAAAGCAGAATCTGTTTATCCAGGTCCCCATTGCGGAGCGCCAAGGAGCAGGAGGTTAGCGTGTAGTAGGACACAGATCAGCTGCTGCTAGTGGAGATTTGTTGTCTTAAAGGTCTGGAAAAGATCCTACTTTGACTCTAAAATTGCTCTTTATTTAAAACATGAACACATTAAATTGTTGAGGATCAAATACATTAACTTAGCCTATTAGCAGCTATGTGATTTTTTTTCTCGGTGTTCAGATAAGAAACCCCACATTTGTTTAAATAGTTTAAAGAAGAGGAAGAAGCTGGAAGACGTGCAGAGAAAAATGGGAACAAATGGAGATTTGAAAGAACCCAGCTTTGTTTTCTCCCCCGTATGAGTCATTCTTTTTCTTTTTTATACCTTTGAAAACACAAAATACACACTCTGAGTCATGGATTCTTTCTGTGCCCACTTCAATTATCTTCTGATAATTGTATCCGCCATATTAGTCTCTCTCTCTCTCTCTCTCTCTCTCTCTCTCTCTCTCACACACACACACACACACCGCTGCTCGGTGCTGTATGATCCGGGGCAGGACTATTTCCTCTCCCCAAAAAATCTGGAGTGCAGAGAGGAACTGTGTGTTCCCTCTCGTGTCCTCTGCTCTCCTTTAGCCTTTGCTCCAGTAGCACAGAGAGCAGGGAGAAGATAAACGGGCCCTCCCCTTCAGGCAGGGAGGAGTGTGTGTGTCTGTGTGTGAATTCTTTGCGAATGTGAGCTGATTGATTGATTCTTTCCTTTAATCTCATCTGGATGAGTTTCTCCCATTAAATCAGGAGGAGGTTGGTGGATTATTAACATGGATACAGATCCTGGTTCTGAAAGTGACCCAGGAAATGGATCATCTGCGAGGGCGGCGGCGACCGATAAATCCCTCCTGGACTCTGATTAAAAGCTCACTATGAAGGCAATCAGATAAAGAGCAAAGTTTGAGGATTTTCAGTTGCTTTTAGGAATATCACCAGCACGGCTGTTCTTAATGAGAAATGAAACGCTTCACCTGCACTGAAGACGTCACTACCCTGACATTAAGAACGTTCTGGCGTGCGTAAAGATGGCCGACACGCCAAGCTAAGTCAACATTTTCCAGAAACTCGAGAGCCGGAATCTGTGCACTGGCAGCTCAGCTGTCAATCATGGGGCTTTGATCGCATTAAATATCTAAATAACAATCATCCTTTCTGCTAACATGGAGGGGGAGGGTTTATGATTTATACTACTGCTAACCACCAGGGGGCAAGTCATATCCTGTAACTGTTTCACAATAAGAGCCTCCTCTCTGGTACGATGGTGGAAAATTTTGAACAACACTTTTAAATTTATGTTGAAATTTTCGATTTCTTTGCAACAATGCTGCGTTTAATTATGACACTATAAATAAATGTCACTTTCCAATGAAAAACATGTTTCTCTAAAACTCGCATTTTTTCAGATTAAATCCTGACCTGTTTTAACACTGTCCTGTAAATATAACAGAAGAACACGTCTTTCAGCGCTCATTTGGACGGCGATGGTTGGTTTAGGTTTAGTCTTTATGTAGCTGGATTTCCACCAAAACGGCAGCTGTAGACTCTCTAACAGAACTAAAGATGGATTAGCTTCAGTTTGAGACAGATCACCACTAAAACTGGAGCACAGATGTTCCCAGAGGAATAATCTTACTCAAACTTTGTCCACCCTGTGTCAAAGATGAGCGGAGGTCATAGGCCAAAGGTCAAAGGTCTCTATATCTATCATAGACGTTATAGGATCTTTGATTTTCACCTGTATTCCTGCTCCTCCATTTAGAGATGAGCTGTATATTTATTTATCTATTTTAGACAACAGTTGGACTACTTCAAGAATCCAGATTACAAAACATGGACCACATCAGCCACCCCAGTCGTTCTTCACGACCCACCTCTGGTCTCCACTGACCGCTGTGAGGAGTCGTACAATCACCAGTTTTAGTTTTCTTACCAGGATGGTGAGGGGAAACGTTGCTGCAGAATCATCTTTCCTTTCTCACATCGGACGCAAATCAACTAATTTGGACATTACTGAGTCCTTGACTGAACTCCGCCCTTCTGAGGAGAAGAACGGCGTGATATAGGGAAAGCTCCATGTCTTCTTTACTCATTATTAAAGACAAATGAAAGAGGGGGATGAATGAAGGGAGAGGTTCAGACCAGAGGAGGGATAATTCTCAACAGCTGAAAATACTGATCTTAACTTAAGCTCAGTTATGTTGGAGAGAAACAGGCAGAAACAAGATCTTATTTTCTTTTTTGGCATATTTTGAATTTCTTGACTCTGCAGCTGCTTTTCCTGTCCCCTGCACCGAGTCACGTCCGGGACTACTAATGTGTTCATGAAAACCCACAGCTCAAATCAATCAGGCGTCCTCCACAGATCCCCTTGGTTCCCCCGCCGGGTTCCAGGGCGCCATCAACGACGAGGTCTGAGCCGTTCCCCTTCTCTTCCCACTCGCACCGGATCCAGAGTGGAACGATCCCGAATTACGTCAGCTTCTTTGCTCACGACTGTTTCCTAACAAAGCGTCTTTGAGCCATGGCCAGGTTTTAATTTTGATTCGGCAGAGCAGAGGAGTGTAGGAGTGAGGAGGATTGGCAGGAGAGGTTACCTTGAACTCTTGTACCTTCAGTCTTGTGGAAATCCTTCCCCTGTCTGAGAAATTTAGGGCTTTTCTAAATTCTCTGGCAGCACACGGGCTGCTTTCGGTCCTTGACCACGAAGCATGGAGCCGCTGACGGCAGTTTTCCTGAGAAACACAGAGACGAGACAGACAGTTAGCTGATGCTTGTGAAACCAGTGTTGAGAAACGCCAACCAATTAGCTTCTGGCTGCAGTTTCATAGTTACTTTAAATACCTAGAAAAGATTGGTATTTTCAGGGCTCTGCAACAAAGTCCGGAGGCCCCGACAGGCAAGTGAGGATTATTTAGGTGATATTTTATCTCTAGTGTTTATTATTTGTGGCAGCAGGTGGAAATATTTTCTCACTGTCACAAAAAAAAAACCAACCCTTAGTACCTTTTTGTTTACTTCTGGAAAAAGGTAAATGGTAAATTGGTAAATATGCTAACAGCAATGTTAGCAATCTAACCTTGAAGTCCTGCTCCAACCACTGAAAAAAATCCCACACTCACGTGCAGTCAGAGCTGGCTAGAACTCACCTGCTGTCATTTCCCCACTTTTAAACTAGTCTACTACACGCTGCACAGTGGCAAGTTCTATCATTGGAGTAATTCAGCCAAACATGTTTGAACCAGACACGGACTCCCAGGAAGAAGAGGAGGAGCTACTTGTACAAGGTCGCCTACAGGCTGATGCATTCGAATGGTCAGTTTCCTATCCCCAACATTAAGCCCCGCCCTCGGAAGATGTCAGGATTGGTTCCTTATTTTTTCTCTGTAGAAGATCCGGGCTGTCTCATTTTGTTTTTCAGTGGATTGAAGAACCAAAGCTGAATCCTCAGACAGGAGGATGAGTCAGAGTACATAAAAACACCACATGGACACGTCAACAGGTCAAAAACTATTTTAACTGGAGGTGGATGCAAATGAGAGTAGTGGTGCAAGTCGGACTCTAGTGGCCAAATTGAGCAAACCTCAAACACTTGATGAAAATTAACTTTATCTGGTAAAACCCTTAAATTATCTGTTCTTTAGTCACAACTAGCCGAGAGAAATTGGATCAGACTTAAAAATACATGTCAGGGCTTCTATAAAACATTCAAAATCCTATTTCCCAAACTATTTCAACCACTTTGTCTGGCAAAATCTTATCTCTCCAGCATTTTCAGGCTCCTTTTTGGTTAACCACAATTTGTCTGCTGGATTTGAGGTAGAATGTTAAAGTCCTGCCTCTCATCTGGTTAATCAACTCCCCGTGTGTGCTCTCTGAACACATCGCCAGTGAATATAATGCAGCCAGCAGCCCCACTTCCTTCAAAGCACGATCTGCAATTCGGTTCTACATAAATACCACTTTTCAAACACTGGCTCATGCAATACTTCTGTCTGTAAAAGGAGAAAATATAATTGACGTTTTTGGTGGTAATTACTTTTGGTTTTCCCTCTGAAACAAGTGCTTCAGATATTAAACTAATGACTGTTTACTACCAGAATGACTGACAGGATTTTCTACATGAATTATGTCACCTGTAGTGGTGAAACTGCGGGACGGCAGCTTCATTTGTCTCATGTTTGCGGCGAATAGTGATTCACACACATCTCCACCCGAGTGACAAACAGTAGCTGCTCGATTCAGTCCACCTCCCTTTTCTGTTGTTTACTGGTATCTGTGTGTTAGCCGCCGGTTGCCATGGGATTCTTAGTGCTCGCCCCTCGCTGGTCCTCTGAAGCCAACAAGCACAAACAAACAGAGGAAGAGAGAGAGCGGGGACGGGAAGGCGAGGATGCTAATAGGAGAGGAGAGATGGCACATCAGGAAAGAGAGAGAGAGAGTGTGTGTGTGAACGTGGAAAGCGAGTAGTCGGTTTTTAATCTGCTTTTAATTTGCCACCTTATCTGGGTACATGCTCGGCACAGATCTCTTTTTATTGAGCAGCCGTGCGGTTTAATTTCCTTTAAGACGTTCTGGAGCGGAAACTTTGGAGTGAGATTTGAAGAGACGCTGTCACAGGTCTCATTTTCATCGTACACTTTAGTTTTTCACTTGCGTGTCACGTTGTTTCTGGCCGTATTACGAGACACCAACGATTAATCTTCTGGTCACGTCGGAACTAAGCAACATGGTGCTTCATGTGTGTACACATGCACAGGGTGACGTTAGCTTTTGAGCTTTCTGACAGAAAGAACGTTGTGGCACACAGAGTGGGTCGTGTTCTGGGCTCGTTTTTGGCAGACAGGTTTAAAACCTGGAGAATGCTCCTTGTTTCCTCTTTGTTTATTAATTTGGTCACATTTTGGTTAAGGTTTAAAGCTGGGGTTTGTAACTTTTGGGACTCAAGCATGAGACTCTATGGAAGCAACTCCCTTCCCCTTCCCCTCCCCTCCCCTCCCTGTTTTTGCCCTCTAGCTCCGCCCTCTTTCAGACAGTCATTCTGACATGTTGCTCTTCTGTGTTTTTGGCCCTTTAATAATACTGGAAGAGCAACTTTTCCTGCTGGAATGTCCACCGTTGTATCGGCCTTTCACCATCTAAGGGGGCTTGCAGGTGTAGCTACCTTTGTAGAACAGCCAATAGGAACAATCTCCCTCTGAAATGATGTCCGGTTGGTCGAAACATTTCAGTAAAGCCTTGATACAGAACCTAGAGGAGGTGCAGAAGTCTAACCTATTTTTAGACCACTTAGATTACAATATTCTCAAAGGTTATTATGGGATTTGTGCCCAATGACCCCAAAAATAAAGTACAATCCCCTGTTTTATGTGAAAAGTACACTTTTGTCAGGTTTAGGCAAAAAAAAAATGGTTGTGTGTAATTAAAAATATAAATAAAACAAATACACAACAGATTACACAACAAAACCAACCTTTCATAAAAAAAACATTAAACATGGAGGAAATGGAGGAAATCTCTGGAAAACCATTGATCCCTTCCTCACACAGGCCAGAACCAAACAAACCCAAATCACACCAGTCGTTGGCTGAGGTGAGTCACTCGATGCACATCGAGCAGATGAATCATCTAAACCGGTTTTTGCCTGATTTCCTCACGACATCAGTGTGCAACCGTAGCCTTCTGTTGTTTTCCAACCAAAAATGATTAATTTGCAACTCTCAGGCCATCTTGGTGGTCAGACAGGTGTGTTTTACACAGCTGCTCTCTCAGAAACAGACGGCACTCCGCTGCCACTGACGACACGGCTGCAGCTGCAGAGGAGCGACTCAGATCCTCATCACATGCTGTGTGAAAAGACCTCATCCCGTTTTAAAGCCCATATTTGAACATCGAGCAGAATCATAACTCAAAATCATCCTTCTAATCTTACATACGAGCTAAATTTGACATTCCAGGCATTTAGCTGACACTGGAATCTAGAAACAACTGAATAAACTTACAAGGATAAATTATGTACTACTTTTTGAGCAAACCAAGGTCATTCACACCAGAGCTGCTTGGTCTCCTTCAAACAAACCCTGCTGCATTTTCTCCTACAGTCCAGTTCGTTTGGGCTGCTTAAAAAGCTCGTTGGAACTCTGGTCCGCCTGAAAACAGGGGTCTCGGCTGGCATCAAAGTGAATCCTGGTGCAGTTCGTTGTGAAAGCATATCGGACCCGGTTGTACACCAAAGATAGGAAGTGGACCAAAAGACAAAGTGCATCATGGGTAAAAGGAGGTAAAACAAACAGCACGCGAGTGGGCTTTTCGTTTGTGTAAACGCAACAACACGTCACAGTTTCTCGCGCTCGTCAGGACTTGACCTGTTCTCTGGTGCCTGGTTCTCATCACGTAAAATATGAAATGCTCGATCCCCCTTCTGCCTCGCCTGCTGCTCATACTGGGCGCCATCTGGTACACCTTTATTTGTTGTTTGTGTTGCATTGTTTACGTGTCTGGATGTATTTCCCCTCCCTGTTCTGTCCAGACAAGCCGTCGTTTCAGCTACGTGACTATACTCAGAAGGTTTTGGCCCGTTTGACAGTGTGCAGGGTGAAAGCCAACCAAACCAACCCAAAAGGCAACCAAGTTGCTATTTTTCTCCCCAACAGAACCGAATCCACCGGACTTTTATGCATAAAAACGACCTAGTTAACCAATCTAAGCCAATCGACACCACTGATGTTCCAATCTGCCACAAGCCTCCAAAAGAAACTCACAACAAGGGCAATTCACGATTTCTGGGAAAAAGGGTTGAGGTTCTCATTTTTTTTGGCATATTAGAGTGCCACAAACTGAGCAACTCACACCAAAACTGTCTTTGGTGAACTTTAAAGCCTTTAAAAGACCAACTTCTGTCACCAAAAACTGGGCTGAAAATACTCCTCACGGCCCGTCGAAAATACTGTATTCTGGTGCCCCAAAGAAAACAACAAATTACCCCCTCAAAGTTTATGTACATGTAATACAAACAGGACTTCTTAACATGTGATGGGAAGCGGCGGCAGAGAGAGTGGAGGCTGTTATGTGAGACAGCTGCAGACACAGCAAAGTCTAGTCGGCCATAAAGTTTATAGACAGGCTCAGTTTGCAGTGTAACATTTACTGAAACAATGTGGAGTGTTTGCTGCCTGCTTTTGATTTCACCCTCATATACCACATTAATACTGTTAGTATGTGTTATCATTTCATTTTCAGTACAAGCTGAAAAAGGAGAAAAATCCCCACCTGGCAGTTTCTTTCCCCCACAGTCAAATAGTTAAAGACAGTGTCTTGTGATTCTTGGACAAGTCAGTTTTTATTTGGACAAACCTGAACATGAATGTTGGCAGAACCAGTGAGGTAGGGTTGGATTTTTGTAGGAGCAGGAGGTCTTCTTGTTTTGTTGGTATTTTGGAAGAGGAGGTAAAGAGCTCTGAGTTCTGTAAGTGACTGAGTTTAGAAAACAAGAGGCTGTTTGGGAAGGTAGAGAGCAGCTCGTTGTTTCTAGACAGTCTGATTTGATTCTCTCACACACATTTTCTCTGCAGACTGCAGAGTTACAGACGACTCCACCCGTTTGCTGCATGCAGTCAATCATCCGTGTCAGGTTTTGGACTGTGCCCTTGTTTGCAGAGGCTTTCGCTTGTTATTTATGTCTCCTCACCAGCTAAGAAATAGAGCAGCGCAGTACACGAGTCGCCTGAAATATGTGAAAGAGGGAGATTATTATGGCAGGATGGAGTCAAAGAGATGCACATGCTCAGAAGATGGATGTCTGAGTATCCAAAAAATACATTTACTGAACCGAACCAAAACGTGAGTCCATGTGCGATGTGTCAACATTATTTTGAGGAGGGACACTAATCATTTTTTCTTTATTTGGATGGCAACTGAAACCTAAAAGGTCCCTGATTGTAAAATTAATCTGTTAACTGAAAACCTAATTTTCTCCTCCAGTAAATCGGGCATTGATATGAAATAACTGTCTGACAGCTTGTGATATCGGAATAACAATGGAATGGAATATCTTACATAAAATATAATCATAAAAAAAAATACTGTTTTGTATTCTAACTGCAAAAAAACAAATGTGATAAAGTATCAAATGTACATTACACATATCTGACATTCCGGTCAAGGCTCAAGGCTGCCCACCCAGACCTGGGTCTGCTCCGGGTTTCTGCCCTCTTATTGCTGTCACAGTATTGGAAGAATGTTGGGTCTCTCTTAATTAATAACTAAATTAATTGATGTCAAATGTCATTAGACAACTTTTGTTGAGAACTGGTGCCATATAAATGAAAATGACTTGGCTGACATTGGGATGTAAAAACTTGTTCCTTTATCTGCACCTTTTTTGTACATGAAAGACTTGTCAGCTGCTGAGTCACGCCATCGTTTCCTTGATGACGTCTTTCCAGGTGCAGGTCTTCTCGGAGGATTTACAGCATTGAAAGCTAATCAATCCTTTCACCGACCACGTTTACATGCACACAATGTCCTGGTTAATGATCGGGGTCAAGTAAACATCTTACCCCTGTCAGCATTACCAGATTATCCTGAATAAGATCGCTGGGTTGAGCCCGTTTCGTTGGGTTTTCCCTTCTTCGCGTCAGTTGTGTCGCCTGAAACCATGTTTCATCGGTCCAGTGATAACCGGAACGTTGGGACACCGTACCCCGGTCACTACTGGGACAATGGAACAAGTGTAGCAGCGTTGGAAAACTCAGAAAGCCTTCTACTCCAAAGCTAAAAAAACAGAATCACACCAGCGGTTCTGATCCTTCCAACTTCACTTATTTTTCAACGCTTTTTCATACGCGCGCATGCGTACTTTGGCTAGGTAGCGGGCGCCACGGGATGTCAAGTATACAGGAATGCGATGGACGGTTGTTGTCATGTAAACAGGTCTGCACCTAACCAGGGTAAGCTCAGTAACTGGAATATTTGTGTGCATGTAAAGGTGGTCACAGACAACTTAACGGTCTCTCTTTGTTCATGTCAACCGACGCTTCGGCTTTATTCATCCTCCTCAAGTCGCCTGACGCCTGAAATCGTTTTGGCTTGCTGCTTAAACACCAACTGGCGCTTTAACGATCAACACTGCAAACAAACCCGAATACCTCTGACACCGGCAAACTCGAAATGTAACGACTTCTATCTCTGGCTCGGTGAACGACACTTTAACTGCTTTCATGGTTTGGACGTTGAATTGAAATGTGAGTCAGCGGCTTTAATCTCTTCTTCCTCGGTCGACAGTGACCTGCTCGCTTTTACTCTCGAGTTACTCATTACAGTACAAACTGACAATCCAACTGTCTGCAGGTCCTAAAGTCAACCTTCAAGCGGGTTCAGGACTGATTTCAGCTGCTGTTTTTCCTTTTCAGTCCCTCACATTTAAACACAAACTCGTTGAGCGCTTCAGCATCAACTGAACTTGAATTTAAAAAGAGATCGTCTGCCGTCCAGCTAACGCCAACGTTAATAATAGTACTTCATAAAATGTGTTTGTTACACATCAAGTTAGCTTCCTAACACCTGACTCACATCTTTCTCCACTCAATCTTAGCTTCATATCGGGCCTATTTTGGCCATGACCTGATTCTAATTGGCTTTGGGACACACCTGAGGCTGGATCAACCTCAGGAGGCCTTTCCTTGGGTGAGGGAGTATAGTGATAATGGCCGAAAGGCCCGATGATCCCGAGGTCCACTACTGATCACGTGTCCTAAATTCTAACCTGAAACCAAAAAGGAACATCATTCCAATCACTCAGATTTTCACCAGTCTGTGCGACCGAGGTCACATCAGGGCACAAAGAGCCGACTGTCACCTACTGCACCTTTCTTTCACATTAAACTCATTTACTTGCAGCTCCACTTTGTCAATCACAATTTCTTGTTAAACCTTGTTGACAAAATCCTTCAATAAAGCCTCTCTGAAATTAAAATGGTGATAATGACCTGCCAGTGCAGTGAATTGACTCCCCCCTTCGACTGCACGGCTGTGGGACGAGACGCGGGGAGTCATCAAGGTGGTTTTAACTTCCTAAACTGAATAAAACATCATAGATGTCATTTCATCATTAGGGGCACTTTAATCTTGGGCTCTGTGGGCTGCAGCTAGATAGTTTTGAAACAGTTCATCCAAAAATGAAAATGGAAAGTTGGGTGAAATTTCGTAGTCCACAAAACTTTTCTGTAGCCTCACCGCAAAACGGCCAAAGAGCTGTGAACCTGTTTTAAATTTAAAAAGTAACACAAAGCGGTTCCATTCAGCTCATCTGATGTGAATGTAAAATATATAGTTACCCTTTTCAACCAAACTCTTAGCTAAAAGCATTAGCATACAACCTGTACCAGGTCCGTGTACCAGCCCAGTGTGACGCTTGAGTCAATAGGATTCAGCCGTCAATCATGATGTTCGGCCCTCTTCATGTATCATTTAATAAGTAATCAAAACCAAACTGATAAGAAAAATAAAAACTTGAACATACGTCAGAGTGACGAACTACCTAAATGACAACGTTTGACCCGTGTACCATCTGTTAACATGGGGGGGGGGAGGGGTTCCTACTACATTTCGGGGGAGCTCTGATGGCGTCCATCTTTATTCAGGTCTTTTTATAGAATCAATTATTTTAGTTTTTAATTAACAGAGATCCAAGAGTCACCCTCGAGCAAGCACACCAACAGTGGCAAGGAAAGGGAGAAACCTCAGAGCGGACCCAGGGTCTAGGTGGGTGGAACAACATGGTCAACGGTTCAAACTTGCCAAGTTTACCTACATGCTCATGTTTATAGATTAGTAATTACAATCGTAAAAAATGCTAAGAATTTCTTTACAAATCTGTTTGGGTGTAATCCAAGCGAACACAGAGAACCGTGTCCTGTCAATCAGCTCCTGATTGTAAACCGAAGTCTTCTGTGTAGCCTATAAGAACAAAGCTTTCGTAACCGTGTCTGAAGTGAAGGGACAAGCTTGAAGTGTGAACACGATAGTCTGCTGTAACTTCCTGTTGAATGTCCAAAGCCTTTTTTCTTTCCAACTAGACAAAAACCAAACCAAGATTTGATGTAAACCAAGACGACTTTTTGTTGTCAAACTAAACATCTTTTAACACAAAGGTCCGAAAAATTCACACGAAAACTGATTTCAGGCTCTTGTAAATGTTCGAACACCGCTGCAGAACATTCAAGGAAAATGTTTGGACGGACCTTGATCTCAGTGGGTTTTCGCTTGCAAAACTATACGTAGGACCAATGAAATCCTTTGATTCAGATGATCTCGTCAGTTTGGTTCCCACCATCCCGTTTTGTCCAAAAAACACCACAACCATCAAGTCGAGGGCAACATGTGGCTCGAGGTCGCCAAGTAGCCGGGCGATGATGAAGACGTATCCGATGTTCGCTTGCTGACATCATATGTAGGTACGGAAAGGGGCTAGCCACCACAGCTTGCATTAGCCTCAACTCTGGGCTTCAGAGGGAGCTTACCGTGTCTCATTCATGAAACATAAACGAACTGAGGAACAAACCAGTCATGAAGTGAATTTATTCATGTTTTTTCTTTCTGTTACCCAAATATTCACAACAAAAATGAAAATCCATCAGGGTAATTCACACACACAGAATTTTGGCAGAGTGCTGGTGGAAAACGTTTGTATTTTTGCTTTTTTCGGGTCCGGTGGAGGTTTCACACCTGTAATTTTTGTCCGGATCAGACTGAAAGTGTGAAACAAAGCGCTCTGAGGAACACAACCCGACAGAAGATTGAGGCCAACTGTGCTCTAACTTTTGGTGATCTACAGTCAAAAAGTTTGCAGATTTTCGGAACAGCTTATCCTCCTCATCTGTGCAGATAAAGTCATGCAGCCGTTTATTCTCATTAATTCTGGGACTGATACAGTAAACACAGTTTTATTACAGTGCAGGGCTGTAACCGGAGAGGCGTGTTTGCTCACTTTTAATAAACGCTCTCTTAAAATCCTGAGCTTTACAGCAGAAACGGGGAGAGTTCGTCTCCTCCTCAGAGATCTAATACCCTTCATTTGACTGTGGCTTTAGAACGAATGAACTAACTGTCAAAAAGGTCGAGTTTCCTCCTTTTTTCATATTCTATCGGCCTTCTCTCCTCTTCCGTGTTCGCTCCGACGCTTTGGCGCCTGGAGCAGGCTTCTCCTCGCCTCTTCAGCTCTGACCTTTTCTTTTCCCTCTGTTGGCATTGCCACAGAGGAACTGAATACGTTTGGCAGTTGTCGGAGAAGATTCGAACTCGCTATCTTTCTCACTCTCGTCATCGTTCTGTCTTTGCACAAAAGGGCCTTTCAGTGTCCAGATGTGATGGAAAATTGAAAATCTGGAGTAAAATCGGGCAACACAAAAGAGGCATCGGTTCAATCAGGGAAGATCAAAATGAGACAAGAGCAGGCATGGCGATCTGCAGGTTCCCTGGGTCACGTGATCAGTGCTGACATCGACATGTAGAGAAATATCCGAGCGTATGCAGGCCGCGCCAGACCTGTTTTCACTGCGCTCGGCGGGTGAGTTCGCCAGATAAAACCGCAGCTTTCGCCGCCTGTGTTTTCCTGACAGTGGATGAAACGGCTACATGCAGCGTGCAAGGAGCTGATACGCTCAGGTAATTATCACCCGACTCTGCAGCTCCTCCACGCTCCACACCTCCTCGTTTTGGCTCAGCCCGCCGTGATGTCAAGGCGGTGGGTACATTTTTTTTTATATAAATAAAAAGATAAATAAAACCCAGAGAAATGACTCATCTCAATCCATTCGGATTAGAGTTTGATTAAACATAATTGGACCATCCTTCAAGTTAGCACAGCGCTAAACCGGACGTTAGCTGCTTCAGCTACTGGTTCACCTCGCTGACTGTTGAAAAAGAACAAGAAAAGAAAGTAAACGTAAACCTGGACGGCCCCCTGGTGGCTGGCCGCAGATGGTGACAAGGCCCAAACTGAATTCCAAGTACATGTCGGATACATTTTTTGGGATTTTTGTTTATTTGCTTGTTTCTGTCATGTTAGGTTAGCTGTATGTTGTCATTGGATGCTACAATGAGGGTTACAGTGGTGAAACATCATGACGGGCAGTTGAACTACTCCAGATTGGGTGTTCGGTCCACCGGCCAACTCTGGCTCAAAACGGCATCAACATGATATTTTTGGACAGCAGGAGGAAGTGGAAATGCGGCAGCCATTTTTATTTTCGTCACTACCTTGTGAACGATCTTGGTATGTTTTTATGTGGGAAGTCGAAGGTTTCAAACCCTTTTACGCCCCCAGAAGGACATCCCACCTGACTGGAACCATCATCCACGACGTTAACGAGCAACGAAATGACAAATGAGGGACCGACACCATTAACTTATTGGGAAATACTGAACTCAAAGGAGTCGCCCTCTGCTGGACAGAAGGAAGAATGCAGGTCAGAGACAAGTCTGCGTTTACTTTTGTTGAATTCTGAAGGTTCAAAGTGTCACGTGACCTGACTTGGCGGGGCCAGCTGGGGACCACAGCTGTTTCTTCACATTCTCCTGATGACATTTGGTCATTATTTTTAAGGCTTGAAAAATCTTGAATTATGTCCAAATTGCACTTTTAACGCCCATCTAAACAACTGACACCATATTTTTTTCACACTAACATTTTATGAATTGCAAGTGAACGAGGCTGTGAAAGCAGAGATTTTACTCACCTCATCAGACCCTCAAAGTGTGTTTCACACGTCAGCTGTGACGTATGTGACTCCTCCCAGCGTGACAGCAACAGCTCTTCCTCAGGAGGAGGCCCAATGGCGCCATCTGCTGGCAGCTCTTCTAACCATTTTCATTTATTTTCAAATCTACACACAGAAAAATGCATCAAGCTCAAAGATGGAGCAGAAATATAACAACTACACACATATTCATGAGCATAAACACACATATATCAACAAGATATAATGTCTATGAGCCGAGACAGTAAAGGACTAAATATTTATGTGTAATATCATAAATAACTTTATCTATTATATTATTAATGTGCACAATGATGTGAAGATTCTCTGCTTTGATTTACTTTATCATTTAGTTTGTTTTAGAGGGAGAAAACTCACATTAGAATGACTACAAATGTAAAAAAGTACAAGAAAAGTGCAGGATTTATTGCATATTTGACATAATTACATATAAATAACATAATTTAAGTAATTGTATGTATCATAAAAACAATAATCATCCTCGAAAAGGTGACTTTTTTCTTCTTATTTTTCTATCACGTCACATGAATGTAAATAACTTAAATAACTAAGTGTGATTAAATGAAATGATGCACACTTACACATAAACATATGTTTATTTCTCATTATAAATCAAACTAAAATTATTTTATTTCTCG
>KV751373.1:632786-658941 GCA_001698575.1 Mola mola | reverse complement strand
TTTCAGGCTAAAAAAAACAAGATATTTTTCCTCAGTTGAAAATGTTTCCTGCCTGAATCACAACGCCTGCAGGAAAATCTTTAATTTCTTTAAAATTCCCACATTAAAAGCCCCATTTTCCCTGTTCGCTGCTTGTGAACTCAAACTGTGGTGAGTGTGGATGGACGAGTTCACCGTTAGTCAGGACACCAGCCTGAAATGTCATCAAGGCCCAACAGTCGTGGACAGAAGAGAAGAGCAGAAAAAAATCTATGAATAATTATATTGATCGGGTACTGTGACTCTTTTTAATCCCTTAAATTTACCTGCTAAACAATACGTCAGCTGAAAGGTTGAAAAACTCATCTCAGGTTGTGAACTTTGACCTTTTGGGGTCACATTTACTCTGGGATCAAATGTAAACATTGAAAGTTTTCGGGAACATCGTCTCTCGTCTTCCAACTTTTCTAATAACGCTGCAGCTGAATTCAAACTTCATTTTAAGATGCCCGATTGTCAGGAGCAAAACTCATTACACCTTCATCAGGCTCCTGTTACCATGACGATGGACGCTGGATTTTCCCTTCATACGCACACACAGGACTGTCAAAGTGTCCTGTTATTTATGTCACTGTCGCCTGACTTTATCAGTAAATGAAGCATTGGGCCTTCAAAGGTCAAAGGTCAAGAAATAATCCCTAAATTCCCACACTTTAATATTTAGTGAAAGGATAAGCAATCCCATTCCAATCTGCTCCTCACTTCCGCCACACATGTGCAGTGGCAGGATTACAACACGAAGGTCAAAGGTCAAGGCCACAACAGGCCTTTTTCATAGAAATCTCTTCGTCTGAAGAGTCCCTGGGCAGAATTCCTCCGAATGTCACCTGAGGGATCTTTTTACATGGTTTCAAGCCCCTTTTGGGAAAAAAAACTACATTTAATAACTTAAAAATGGTCAATATATTAAAAAGTGACATTAAACAGCAGTGAAATTCAAATGGTTAAAATATTGGAGTGAATATGTAGTTTTCATGTTTCTGTTATATTTTCCCTGAAGTGAACGTTGGACCAAAAAAGGGAATTTGAGTATTTTTCCATCTAAGTTCTACATCCCAAAATACATCTTGTTGTTTATGAAAATGACTCCAGTTTGAATTTTTGTTGTCCGGACTGATTAGCTTGTCAAAACGTGGGAATAATTTATCAGGATTAATGATTTGGAGTAGAATCCGCTCCACGTTTGTGACTCAGTAACTTGGGTGAATGTGGGAAGTCAATCTATTCCAATTAAAATTCATTTAACTTATGGGAAAACATTAAAAAAAAAGCGTCCCTTCTGCATGTGACAGGAATTTTTTTCAACGCTCCATCATGCCGTTACAATCACACATGTATTTAAGGTTGAAAAATACCCGAGATGTCCATTATTGACACGTAAGACAGGCGTCCCAAATGGAAGAGGGAGTGTTGGAGAAAAATACAAAAATTAAAACGTTACTGGTCCATTCTTAAGGTGTCTTTCTTCACCATATTCCTGTTTTTGGACGGGAAAATGACGTTTGATGACAGCAACGCTCACAAACGGGCCCCTCTGCTGAGGTGCACTAACCTAAACTCACCACCAGAGGGCAGCGTTACCCCAGCTATGACTAATGGAGCTGCAGCTCAGGAACATTTTAGACGTTTACTGAACTGCTGAGTCAACTTCATCCTCTCAACAATAACACACGTGTGTAGGCCTTTCTAAATGAGAAATGGCTGCAGTGGGATAGACTGAACTGAGTCTGTTCTGCTGCATGTGCAGTTAACCCCCCAGCAAACACGCTCCGGAGCGCCGGATTAGAGCCGCACTCCAGGGAGGACAAGATTCCATGTGTCAGTGTTCATGAAACACATGCAAGAAGCAGCAGGACTCCACAGTTTCAACATGACGCCACCGATGTGACACATTTACACTTTCACAATCCTGTTTACCTGTGACGTCATGGCCTACCCCCCCCCGTGAAAGGAAGTGGAGGCGTGACTGGACTCTGGGGGATCCCGTGTCTGCCTGGCCTGATTCAATACAAGCCTGTGTTGTTTGTTGTCACGCTGTCCGTCTCTCGTGTTTACTGCAGAATGTGCAACATGACTGTGAATAACATCGAAGTTCATCATGTTTAGTTCTTCTTAAAAACAAATAATAACAAAAAATTTGCACTTAAATTGTATTTATTTTTGTTTTTTACCTGAGGTTTTAATGTTTTCCTCTGTTTATTTTTAAATATTTGAACAATTTTAGAGGAATAACAAACAACAACCTCGAACGAGGAAGTGCCACGACATGCAGATCCTTGATTGGCCACTTGAGGCAGTGTTCATGTTTAAAATGGCGAAATAAACGCGGCTCAGCTGTAATTTTCCTGTGTGACAAACATCAACTTTTATATTTTAACTTCATGGACAGTTTTGCAGGATTGGGGCGTGGCTGTCTGCTCTGCGTCACCTCAGCTTCTTTTTGTCAACAAAATTTTTGGAGCGTATTTCATGTTATTATTTTAAAAAATACGGCCAAATATGGTCCAGCGGCGTGAATTACTTCCTGGGTTTTATACCCAAATCAGCTAATGACTAACCAAGCTAGCGTTAACGGTCAGATGACAGCCTCGGCTCATCTTTGACCCCGCTACAGTTAGCTACAGTTAGCATCAGTGAGCGGTGACCTCATCAGCGAGTGAAACCATCTCCAGAGAAACCAACAGAAAATATTTCATCTTCAAAATATGATCCAGTTTGACCAAAAACAGAGAATAAAGAAATCAGTGATGCTCCACCCACAGAAACACGCTGCGCTGCCATTGGCCCTCTGAGGAGAAAAAGGGCCCCTTCACTGCGTGTTTCTGGGGCTCAGCTGCCCGCTGATCGACACCGAAGCCAATAAAAGAATTAACAGATATCCATTAATACCCACGGTGGGAAAAGCAGATGTAACGTGTGATGTGAGTGACCGAGTTCATGTTTTGGCTCCAAGATTAAAGCGAGAAAAACTACATGAGGGTGTTTAGGGCAACAGAAGAAGAAATCAGAGCCGTGTGTAGAAGCGCTGCAAGCGACGGCTCGTAAAGATGCGGTGAAGTTATTCCTGCCGTGTTAAAGGAAACGGGAGGTGGTGAAACGTTTCAGTCTGGTGACTTTTATCAGTCTCACACTGTTAAACAAAAACATGATTTCATGTTCGGATACGACAGAGAAGGCTTGACCTCCGGAGCCTCGATCACTCCTGCGACGCTCGTCCTCTGATTGCTGTTTGTCCGGGTTTCACTGATCAATTCTGCTGCAGAATCCCACCCACGACCTTTGAACTTTGTCTTACACACACTTGCTTGTCTGTGTTTTCTTCACCTCCACATCAGAGCTATGTTCCCCGCCCAGTTCTTCGTTTCCGCTCTGAAGACGGCAGTTCGGGGAACTCTGACTTTAACGCTTTCATTTGTTGTTTCTCTCATTGTTTTGGTGTTTTTTAGGATACTTGTTATATCCTGTAAGATATGATTTTAAACTGCATTTCCTGGTGAAGATGCTGTTTGCTGAAATAAAACTGCTGAAAAACAACATGTCTGTCATCTGCCACTCTAATGATGACATAATCCATTGTGGGCGGAATTAAACGCGCTCACTTTAACTCTTACAAATCAAAAACGGGTTAAGATTCCAATAAGCTGAATACAAGTTTAATATTCCTCCACTTTGTGGACGTTTTAAAGTTTAAATCACGTGTGCAGGTGAAAGTTAACAACTGCAATGAACACTTGTTTCAAACTCTTTAATTTGTAGATGAGAAGTTGAATTATAGCTGAAAAGTTTATAAATTGAAGATCAATCAGGTGTTTTTGGCTAAAAGTATGAAGGAACATTAAGAATAAAGAAACGTTGACATTTTGGAAGAAGAAATCTAAGAAATGAATGAGAAACATTTGCCAGAGATAAGCTGAATATTTCCCAATTTAAAAGTAGAGGTGAGAGAAATACAAACTGTGATGAACATTTTGTTATTTAAATTTAAATGTTGTGATTGTTATTGTCTCATTTTTTGATGTGTTCTGCAGCAGCTGTTGTTGGATTCTAATTTATGTATTAAATTGATGTAAAGAGTAGAACAAATATTTAGAATTTACAGATACTGATGAGTAATATGAAAATGAAAATCAGTTTCATTTTGTATTTTGTTGATTTGTTTACTCACATTCAGACGGTGAGGATTTTAACTTGAGTCCAGTTGTTTCATAGAAACTACAGCTCCCATGATTCCACACTGCACATGTCTTCACCTGTGTTTATTTTCTCAGTTTGAACGTGTTGTTTTCGACTTTTAATGCAACGTCCATGAATCTGGAACATCTGCGGTCAGGCCTTCAGCGGCAAGATGGCGGCAAGGTCGAAGGAGGAGGACGACAACTGTGAAAACACACACACACAACAACTGAACATACAGTAAAGGAGACTGAAGACGAGACAATGAGATCAACTTTCAGAGGCATCTGCCCCCCCGACGGCCTTCACTCCCAGCAGTCTGTCAGGCTCAACACACACACACACACACACACACACAGACAGGACAACACAATGTGAAACTCATCTTCAATCTTCAAAAGCTCACATAACAAAATCCCCTCACAAAACTCGTTTTTAATGTGGTAGATACAGTTATGGATAAAAAGTTAAAATTTACAATAGAGGTCCCCATATATATTTTATACACACAGCATAAATGAAATCTACCGTACATATACAGTATATGTATGATGCTTAAATTTGTAGTTTAAATACTGTGTACAGTTCATCCATGTAAAAGCCCACGTATGTTATTATTATACAGGTACGTAAATATAAAAGAGAGACACGTGTGTTTAAAATATATGAGCGTATATATAACTTTTGTGTGTATTTTGCTTTAATAAACCTGCATATATATATATATACACACCTTTATTTATTTACTTGTTTATTTCATTTATTTATTTGACAGATATCTGTGGGTTTCTTCTGTATGTTATGAACATACGTATATCTGAATATATGTGATATTAATGTATCACACTGTGTGTAACATAGATGGTGAAATCACTGTCAATATAGGAACACATATATCATATATAACCATATTTCTGTTTAGGAATAATGACGTATAGTACAGATCTGAGTCTGAATCATCGGCCGCCGTCTCCTTCTGTCGTCATGCCGAGATAATTACAGGAAGGAGGAATCAAAACAAACACCCTTCCTCGCCATCCCACCGCCAATCAACTGAGCCGGGCCGGGGCGAGGAAGAGGGAGGAGCCTAAAGGTGGGAAGAAAGGAAATGGAAAAGGATAAGAAAGAAAGTGTGGAAAGATGTGGAAACAAGAGAGGAAGTGCAGAGTTCAGGGGGAAGAGAATAAAAAAATGATGGAAAGGATGACAGAGATAAGGGAGGTGAGAGTGTGATGAGGGAGAGATAAGGAGAAGAAAAGAAGAGAGGGGTGAGACTGGGAGGGAGGGAGGACACTTGTTGTCACCCCACCTGTCCGTGACGGCAGGATTTCCGGCGCTGGCGGTTTTGTTTTCTCCCCTTTATGTGGTCTGCGGCCCCCAGGATACAAGGAGGCGTCAGGATCTCTTTACACACTTCCTGTGCAGATAATCCCGCTGCTTGCTGCCAGAGCCACCACCACGAGAGTGGGGCAGCGCCTCGGATCACACCTGAACCTGCCGCCGCACGCTCAGTCCCGGGAAGTCGGACCGCTCTGATGAACCGCGGCTGTTTACTTCTGTCACAGCCCAGTCATCATTTACGCAAAATGCTCACAGTAGATGCTAAGATAAATACGTTTGCATGGACGCCCACTGTTTCCTTCCTCTGAGCTCGTCCTCGGCATTGTGGGAAACAAACAAACTTCCGAGCTAGCTACCAACATGCTGAAAATCCCCTCGCCTGATTGCTAACAGTATGAACCACAGCTCTCAGCCGTGTGCTCTGCTGCCCCCAAGTGGTGAAAAAGTTAGTTGATGAACAAAGGCAAGATTTTTTTTCAATTTTCCTGGATTGCCCACTGGTGGCTGGCTGCAGTACAGCTCATTAACACCTCACCCTGTATGTTAGCAGGTGGGGCGCGGAAGAAAAGATGTTTTCTGACGTTTTAGGTGGTTCCTGTGACGCTGATGTGTGTTCAAGTGCTCATTTTTTTGATCAGTTTTGGAATCAGTTTTGGTTTTAGCACCCTTCTCTGCTTGGGAAGCGAACTGGTTCAGATACAACACGAACGTAAAACATGAATCAACTCACGTTATCTGATGTTGTGCAAAGAGAGTGTCAGTCTGGTTCTGCGCTGCTCAAGCTTCAGCCTCCATGACCTGGTGACCCTGGTGGGAGGAACGAGGGGGGGCTCTCTCCTATGTGTTGAGTTTTGACTACAGTACCTATTTCAAACACTGGGTGTCAGCATTACATATTGTTCCTTTAAGGAAAAAAAGGTTTGCTAAATAGTTTAAACACATCCAACTCAAGCTTTGATAATATATATATCAACACAACACAATCAACAATGTGCCAGCAATTATTTTGGTGATTGGGTTGGTTCAAAAGTCGCAACCACAGTGAGAGCTTCTCTCGAGGCTTCTGGGTCCATGAAATACCCGACGTACCTGCAGGTAGATCTATTAGTGCACTTCGGCCACAGGAACTTTTTCCACAGGAAGTATGGAACAGGTAGTCCGTGTGTTTCAATTGCAGGTGTGGTCTAAATTTAGTCCTTGGGTAATTAATCTACCTCCAGAAAAGTACCTGCCTGTCAGGTAGTACTTTCCAAAGGTTCAGGAACTTTAGGGACAGTTTTTTCCTCCGTATTTCTTCAAGATGGAGTCACAGAAGAAAGCATGGAACAGGTGGACCAACGAATAGGAGCGACACGGAACCGGACTTGGTGAGCAGCTATGCATAAGTTGTTATCTAGTGGGAATCGGAAACGGTGACCTGCAACCCTGGACTTGGGTTGTAGTGCAGTTATTCCTTTTCCATAAGCCATTGGCCCGATTTGTATAACCTTCCTGGGACTTTGGGCCATAGTGGGCCCAGACAACAATGAGCCACAGAAATCTTTTAGCTCCTGGAAGAGAATCCCAACAAATACAGAAGAGCAGAACCAACCGAGAAAACCAGTTCAGCTTTTGTTTCTTTTACATTTTGTCCAGAACTTGATGGAGCAGACCTGGCTCCTGAGATCTTCTGAATTAGAAACCAATCCCATTGCGGCGGCGCTGACGTACTTTGCTGAGAAAGTTCAAGGGTTATTGAGAAGCTCCCTTCTAACCCTCCTGTCAGCCACCGGAGAGGCTGCAGATGATCACAGCAATCCACCTTGATTCAACGTCTCGCTTGCCAACAACACAGGCAACTAAAAGACAGGAATGCAGGGGAGAGAAACCTCAACACTCCCCATTCTTCTGAAACAGATGGGTACAACAACACCCACGTCGGCTGCATCCAAAGCCGCCTTGCAGGCCTTTCCGGTGGCCACAGGAGAGCATCATTTCGCTCAGCTTGCACAGATTTCTAAAGCCGCCAGTGTCTATGTGGGCTGATTGGTTTGGGGGGCTCGATAACAACACTTGTTGGCTGCACAAAAGCAGCTGGTAGCTTTTGTCGCCAACGATGACAGGCAGAACCGCCTTACCACGGCGCGGACAATGGAGGGCCGAGATGACGCGGTATCGTGTGTCAGCATTGTCAGCGTGCCTGTGAAGAGGTGATCAGCCATCACACAAGATTTAATTTCTGTCCACACGACAAAGAAACTGTGGCGGAATAAAGGGGACCGAAATGCTCTCCACCTCTGCTGGGAGTCGGGTGGAGGAAGGCGAACAAAGCGCTCAGGATCGTAGAGTTACAGCTGGTTCTCAAGTGCAGGCCTCCAGAGGCTTGGAGGGAAAATCCGGCCTAGAACAGGTGTCACTGATGGTGCTCCTGCTCCTGCTCCTGTGGGTAGAATGAGGAGCTTCCCTCCTGCAATCTGGGAATTTGGAGATCTAAACGGCCCCTTTACAAACAGACTGTGAGTGATGTCATACTACATCACTCACAATGACGTTACACACTTTAATAGCGTAGTTTTATCCTCGTGTGCAGCGAAGGCATCAGGCATGAACAGACAACACAGATGTTTATACAACACCAGAGGGTGTGTCTAATACCTGGAACAGCTGTTGAATATGGAAACCTAAAGGGGACATTATTAAAAATCTACAACACCGTTACAGTTTAACATGTGGAATATTTAAATTGAAAATTTAAGTGGAAACGCAATAAAACAGTAAAACAGCCTCCTGTTGTTCTTCCATGTGGTTGCCAGGTAGCAGTTCAAGGAAGTGATCTCATGACCGAAGACCTGCCTTGACTGACATATTCCATTTTTATTTTCATCCTGTCCTCCAAAGACAGGGTGTTCTGTGGAGCTCCATGTATTTGAATATAGTCTACTGTGGAGCAGATTCAAGCAGGTTTAGTGTTTAAAAATGAAATTAATGCAAATTCAAATTGAAATATTGCATTTGTGTTTTGATTTTTTACTGAAATATCCAAACATACATGTTGAGAATTGTAATGGTGGCGTAGATTTTCATAACAATTTTAAATTAGTCTATTCTACACTGCACAAGTTTTGATGTTGGAATAATTCAGCCACACATGTTTGAACCAGACACGGATTCCCAGGAAGAGGAAGAGGAGGAGCTACTTGTACAAGGTCGCCTACACGCTGATGCATCACAACGGTTGAGGTTTAGTTTCTACAGCGTAGTTTCTACCGCACCCACAATTCAAATGGCGTAATAGGAACTTTCTAAAATGACAGAAAAACCTTTAGAAAAAACGTATTTGTGGAGTATTTTGAGTTTTTACTTTGGCCCATGTCCCATCTGGAGGGGAATGGGCTTCTGACCTATGCTGCAGTCAGCCAACAGAGGGCGCACAAGATGTTTTTCTCCAGTTTTGGGATGCTGTCATGTTGTCCGTCTGTACATACAGTCAGTGTTCTGAATTGAGTCTGTACTTGTGACGACCCTCATACACACACACACACTCAGAGCAGCTGCTGCTCTGAGTCCCACAAGCTCCAGCCGACACTCACAGAGATAATCAATAACGTCCACTGTCAGACCACCGAACAGGTGATCAGCTGTGGATGGGGGGGGGGTTCATCAGCCCGGGGCCTGTCACAACCCACACACACGCACACACACGCTTCAGACACACACGCTGCAGACATCAGACATCTTAATTTGAGAGCACTTGAATGGCAGCTAAACAAATTGGGCCCCTCAGGTCGGCCACTCGGGGCCACACAACTGAGTCTGGAGCTCGCTGATGTGCAGCCGGAGCATGTGTGAGTGTGAGTGTGTGTGTGTGCATGTGTGTGTGTGTTAGTGTGTGTCTGCAGCGTGTGTGTGAGTGTATGTTTGTGTGTGTTGGAGCGGCTGAGGTTACAGCCAGCAGATGGTCATTCAGTGGCTTGTTTTTGCGTCTGTCTTTTATTTGTCCATAATGTTTACGATGTTTACTTATAAATAAAGGTGAAAAGGAGGTCAAGTGTAAGAGGTGAACCTGAGCTGTTTGCCAACATTCTGTGTTGTTGTCAGATGCACCAAGAAATCTAAGATCTAAATCTTGTAGAAAGTATGAATCACTAGAAAAATGAAATGTGGAAACATGCATTAAAAATAACGGAATTCCACTTTGGAATTGTAAAACTTAAGTTTTTTTTTAATGTAAATTAAAATCGTGCCGAGAACCTTGTTCACTGTCAGGTTGAACTAACAACAAACAACGTGAGCCCCAGGAAATCTTCAAATAACAAAACTAGCTCAAACGCTCCCTCAGCTGTTGAAATTTGTAAGAATTCTGCCCAGCGAAGTTTGAAATATTGTGATTTTTTTTCAGAATCACCTGTTTTGGCCGTTCAAGGTCAAAATGATTTCAGCATTAAAGCTTGACACTGTACACATGTGGTGTAAGTTAGAGCCAAACTGGTTGAGTATTGGCTGAGATGAGATTGTTTAAAAATTGGTTTGTGTTAGCAAATGGGAATTTTTGGAATTTTGTGAATTTTATTCAATCTTGAACTTTGACCTACACAGAACGAAAACTTAATCACTTGTAGCCATTGAAAACATGAACTCACAGGAACAAAATCAGGACAATTCAGGTAAATTTGTGGAGGGTAGGCCGCCGACAAACAAACAAACCGATCATGTGACCTTGTCGACGCAGGTAAACGGGTAAACTTCCTCTGCTGTTTTCCTCCTCAGAGCTCCAGTTCTGTCCTCACTTCACACTCGGTAAATCAACTGCAAGGTGAGACTGGCTGTCTGCTGGCTGACGGCTCAGTCAGCGATCTCCTGACCTCTGACCCCCGTGCGAGACCACACTCACAGCCTCCACAGGAACCAGAGGGAACTGGTTACATTTTCAAAATAAAGCACAGATTTCCAAGTACAAACAAAGAAACCCCATCCAAAGCTCCTCATTAACTCTAATTCAGCAAGGTTTGTCGCTGCCATCTCCATGGCGACCACGTCTGGAAGAGTCACCGATGATTCCGCCGATCACCGTCCAGCTAATCTGCACATTTCCAGCCAAATCCAGTTGAAACAACCACAGCGAATCTTCAGGAGAATCATATAAAACCATGAAGGAAATGAGGGCGGCAGGGCTTCTATGACCCCAGCCACCTGGGGGCGCTGCAGATGCTGAGGGGCAACATCCAAACGGAGGTCAAGCGTGCGTCCAGGCTGAATCTTTTAAGTGCAGGCTAGAGCAGCGGTGGTTTAATATCTGTTTACGCTGCCCCCCGAGACGCTGTGATTACCGCCGACGGTGGCGTTGTGCTGGGAAACGCAGTCAGCAGGCGCAGACAGAGACACAAAATGTCCGACCCCATCGCCAGAGCTGCTGATGACAGTAATTGCCGATGGTGATGTCACCGTCACGTTTGGACAAAAGACGTGCAGAGGAGGCAGCTCAATACAGCGTTTCATCGCAGCAGAGGGACTGTGATTAAATGCTTTAATAAACAAATTAGTGGACGCACCTTTAAATGGCACCGTTCCCTGATGTTTTCTTATTGAGATGGAGAATTTAGGTGATGCTGAGTTAATCGAGACAGAAAACAGGCTGACATCCGTGTGACACATCACGGGGTGGGGCCTCGAGCACAGCACTGCCCCAACCGCCGGCAGCCACATTGGCTGTATGACGACACCCAGCTGCAGTCGGCAGAGCTGGGGTCGGATTTTGGTCACGTGTTGCTTAAAGCTGAAAATTATGCATCATTTGCACTGTTTTTATTTTATTTTATCTTTTAAAAATTTGCTCCTCTCTTTGCTTCCCTATTTACTTCCTCCTTCTTTGTGTTTCTATGCCTGTTTTCTTTATGCCATGTTTTCACTCCACGTGCTCTGAAAATGTCTATATTTTCCTTTTAGCTGTATTACACATCCATCATATAATACTTTAATGTGTTTAATAGTAAATAGTGTTTAATAGTAAAATAAAAGTTTTTTCTTCTGACTTTCTTCAAGTGATTTGGAAGCTTGAAAGTGCCCACTATTCTTCTTCTTTCTGACGATTAACTTATCTACGGAGGAGGATAAGGGACAGAGTTTCTTGAGTTCAGAACTCTGACTTTAAATTCTGAATTCTGACTTTTTATCCCTCCAAAATTCTGATATTAAAATCAGAATTTGGACTATTTTCCTCACTAAACTTCTAGGAAATAGTTCCCATCCATCCATTTTTTACACCTGGCCCTGATCATCTTCCATACATAACTTCAATTACTTGTGGATTTAGAGTAGGTAACGTCAAGAGAATAAAAAAAAACAACAACAAACAAATGAGATGAAAATTTCTTTAAGAAAAAAAACATAACAACAAATGGTTAAAAGAAAATTAAAGGAAAGTGAGACGTTGACAAGTGTGTGTGTGTGTGTGTGTGTGTGTGTGTGTGTGTACTGATGCAAACTGAAGACGTGATGTCACAGAAGCTTCCCTGTAAACACCCAACATGCTAACATGATTTAAACAGCTGTAACCTGACCCCGCCCCCTCCTCTACGTCCCTCTGTAAACTGACATGACTGTCGTGGCCCTGCCCCTCACACACACATACAGGCAGCATTCCTCTGGATGGGTCACCTGACGTGTCCGAACTTGTCCTCAGCTCGGCCCGCCGAGTCGCCGTTGCTACGATGTTCATCACAAACACCGAACTTCTGTTTGTCAATTAACAGTTTCCACATTTTTTCTCTGACCTCAATGTCATCAGCTGCTCCCTTTCCAAGAGCTTTTCTTAACCCTCGTTGGACTCAGATTCTTGGCCCTGGTGGATGATTGTCTCCCTGGTGTGTTGTTGTCTGGAAAAAAAAGGCCAAAAGTTCCCCTTCAGTAACTGTGTTATTCATCTTTTAATTAATGTGCAAATGTGACGGCCTCAGAGTGGGACCCTCGACGGTGCCATTCCTGCAGATGAAACGCGGTAAAATGCCCTTTAGAGTGTCCATCCTATGGAGAAACGTACAATAAAATGTCCTTCAGGGTTTCCTTCCAGTGGACAAAAAACGATAAATTCCCTTCTAGAGTGCTATTGAAGTGGAATAATGTAATAGTGCCCTTCAAGCAAATAAATAGCAACACCCGTGGACACAATGCGGTAAAGTTTCCTCTAGTGCACCTTTTTTACTGGATAAAATGCAATAGAGTGCTCTATTCAAAAAATAAAGTATAAAGTATAAAGTATTCTGAATTCTGAATTCTGAATTATTGAGTGCCCTGCTGGAGGAAAAAAAATACACAGTGAAATGGCCTGTAGGGTTCCTTTCTAGTGGACATGACGTGTCCCCTCAGGTGACCTTCCAGTGGACATGACGTGTCCCCTCAGGTGACCTTCCAGTGGACATAATGTGCCCCCTCAGGTGACCTTACAGTGGACATGACGTGCCCCCCTCAGGTGCCTTTCCAGTGGACATGACGTGCCCCCTCAGGTGATCTTCCAGTGGACATGACGTGCCCCCTCAGGTGATCTTCCAGTGGACATAATGTGCCCCCTCAGGTGATCTTCCAGTGGACATGACGTGCCCCCTCAGGTGACCTTCCAGTGGACATAACGTGCCCCCTCAGGTGACCTTACAGTGGACATAATGTGCCCCCTCAGGTGACCTTACAGTGGACATGACGTGCCCCCCTCAGGTGCCTTTCCAGTGGACATGACGTGCCCCCTCAGGTGATCTTCCAGTGGACATGACGTGCCCCCTCAGGTGATCTTCCAGTGGTAATGACGTGCCCCCTCAGGTGATCTTCCAGTGGACATGACGTGCCCCCTCAGGTGATCTTCCAGTGGACATAAAGTGCCCCCTCAGGTGACCTTACAGTGGACATAATGTGCCCCCTCAGGTGCCTTTCCAGTGGACATGACGTGCCCCCTCAGGTGATCTTCCAGTGGACATGACGTGCCCCCTCAGGTGCTTTTCCAGTGGACATGACGTGCCCTCTCAGGTGATCTTCCAGTGGACATAACGTGCTCCCTCAGGTGCCCTTCCAGTGGACATAACGTGCCCCCTCAGGTGATCTTCCAGTGGACATAAAGTGCCCCCTCAGGTGACCTTCCAGTGGACATAACCTGCCCCCTCAGCTGCCCTTCCAGTGGACATAAGGTGACCCCCTCAGGTGCCCTTCCAGTGGACAACGACGTTCCAGCACTGTAAGAAGGGAGACCCTTGGACGAGGCCCCGGTTTGAGGTGGGTGGGAATCATCGGTTGCGTTGAGAGGGAGAGAGATAGACTTAAATGATGCAAACGTGTGTCTGTTATTTCAGCGTTTTGGTCCAAACGGATCAGAAAAACCAACTCAAACATACATCAGCATCATAAAAACCACCTAAAAGGACGGAATAACTTTTCATTAGGGTAAAATGATTTGATGTGAAAATTAAGTTTATGGTTTGTCCCATCTGCTAACATGGAGGGGAGGGGTTTATGACCTGACGATAGCCTCCTTTTCCGTCACTTCTCACGTCGTCCGTACTCACAGCCCTTCTCTAAATTTAGCCCCGTGCAGCTGTCAGCGCAGCGGCTTCATGTAGCTGTGAGATGACAGTTCCTCACTTTTTGTTCTCTTCTATACTTTTAACTACTAATGAGAGGAAGTACAATCGAAACCGTCTTGAAGTACAGAATTTGAGTCCGTGTGTTTTCTCACCTCCAGCTGACAAAAAAAAAGAGGTTGTGAATGATAAATGAGCAGAACTTTTCATTCTAATCCTGAAACAATGTCAGCGATGGATTGGGGACAAGAAACGCAGTTGGTCGGATCGGCCCGAGCTTGCCCCTGAGGTTCTCCGCATGAGCCCACCTCCTGATGGATGCCGGGAATTTCTCCGCAGTCATAATAAAAACACACGCGCACGCCAAACCTCTGCCATTAATCACTCGGGCTTTAACAAAGCAGCGGTGCACGGAGGCCTTCATGTGGGCGGGATGGAAATAGGCTGTTCTGCTCCAATAATTAGCTTATCAGACCATTTACACGGCTAAGAATCATTAGCACCAGTTTAATGAGGTGGCTAAAAATAGAGGAAGCACATAAAGGATCAGAGGAACCTGCTGGAAGCAGGACTTCACACGCCGAGTGTGTGTGGGAGCATAAATTTACCGTTCGTGTGTGTGCATGTACATGTGACCAATACTGGGTGGTGATATCTTTACTCTGTATGTTCACCTCCACTGTTTCCTGCCAAAATCTTTATATTGGGAACTATTTTCAGCTGCGGATTAATCTGCATGTGAACAAAACCCCGGAAGCTGCAGTTCCTTGAATGGCCACTTGGGGCTCCAAAGGGACAGTGTTGGACGACACTGGTGCCTCCTCAGTCCGATGACAGTTGCTTGCCTGGTGCATGAATGTCTTCAAACCCCAGATTTGCTTCCTGATTTTCCATCCCGGTGAACACAGCAGCGTCTCTCCGGCTGGACGAGCACTTAGCCTAAGTTTCAAGTCACTTTTCTCATTTCCAGTAAAGTTTTACTAATCTAAAGCCTCTGCGGACTTCGGAAAGCTTCATAATAGAAAGAGTTATATCTGAGCTTCTCTGCCAGTCGTACAGACGTCTCTTTCCTGAGAGTCGGGGGGGAAAGACGGGGTCCTTGCAAGCCTGAGTGGCTACGGTAGGTCTATGCGAGGCGTGTTTTTCCTGTTCTTGACAACTATACACAGGTGAATTTTTATATTTATATCTATTTATTGTAAATAAATAAGGATGTGGCCACTATGAGCGACAGCTAGCCGCTAGCTGTCAGCTAATTCGCGCTCTCTGCCTTGTCTTGGGCTGGTTTTTGGAGAATTTTTCATACAAATATCAGATTAAAAGTCTGTGCTCGGCCTCTTCATCAGCATGTTTCTGATGTCCTATTTTTGCACTGCGCCTCCAAAAAGAGACACACTGATGGAGATATGAATTTTAGCGAGAGGAGCAGGATGAGAGGAAATGAGAGGACGAGGAGGAACGTGAAGAGCCTCCCCGTTTTCTTTCCAAAGGATTCCGTCACTGTCAGTCTCATTAGAATTAACCTTTAGAATCACATTTTTGGGTAATCTCTCTTTGAGGGCGTTTTTGGGGTTGCAGGAAAAGGTCAGAGCAGGCCAACCCCAGTGATTAGTGCGAGAGGTTCGTGAGATTGTGGAGGGTTGGCGTGTTGACCTACAGTCGGACGCTTCTTGATGCCTTTACTGGGCTGCATGTTTTCTTCTGTTTTCACCATCAGCACCGTCTCCTGTATTTCTGTGACACGATGCTTCATCCTTTTTAGCATCAAACTGGGATCTACAGTGAGGCTAAAGTTGCACTTTAATAGCTCTTTACCACATTCATTTCATGAGTCTTCCATCCATTTTATGTGAAAATGGGTCTGTGGTACCGCTGGCGACGCCCCCTTTACCAGGGCCAGGTACAGGGGGTGGGGCCTAAAGCTGGCGTGTCATTATGTGACTGCCACAAACTGGGCCGATAATGAGAAGCCTGTGATTTTACACTAACTGATTGTTTTTTGAAGACCTAAAAACTGGGGATCGGTCGTGAGAGCGCGAGAAAACTGGCAATTTTGAAGTAGAAGACATAAAAATAAATAAAATAAACAAACGTGGATGCAAGTGAGGTGCACAGAAAAGACAAAAGCATCGGGTTTGTGTGTACCTCGACCACCTGCATGAAATTACCCCAGGCAACGAGAAGAGAAAAAGCTGAGTGTCGATGCTTGAGTCAGCGCGCAGGTAACTGAAAAGTGCTGACGAAGCGCTGATGTCACTGGATGGTTTACAGTCAGAGTCTGGCTGCTCTCGCCTCCACTGAGGAGCAACTGCTTGTGTGTGTGTGTGTTACAGTCTGGGGCAGCTGGAGAAACACACACATGCACAAAAAAGCACTCACACTTGTACAGTACAAACACACACAGAAGAGCAGAACATTAAGGAGGTTCATTAAGGCCAAAACTACAGACTGAGGAAACAAGTAATTTTAGATTTAATCACTGCTACAGGCAGAAATACAGAGGAGCATCGAGGCCAAAAGTGTAACATCAGAAAATAACTTACTTGAAGCTTTAATCAGGTCCTGTTCGTTACGTCTCAGATCAGCTACTGCCCAAGTTAGTTTTGTGCCGTCGTAATGTTCGATCCAGCTGTGACAGAAGCATTTATCACCTTTATTACACCTCCGACCACATTTACTCACTCTGATTCAGTCAGTTCAAACACCACGCGGATGTTGACATTGCCGGAGATTTTCAGGCAGGTGGCGCTCTCAGTGCTTGAAACAGATCAAAATAAAATACATTACAGGAAGGCAACAGGATGTTAAAACGGGCTACAATAATACTATAAAATATTATAAACAAACTACTCAAGAAGAGTGGAAAGCATTTATTATTTTTGATTTTAATCGGTTGACTTTTAACATCAACAGTTTAAGACTTTGAAGCTGTTGCTCATTTCAAAGAAAACTGTAAACAATGAACGTATTATTAAAAACTGATTAATTTTAAACAGTTTTTGGAAACAGAAAAAACTCAGCACACAAAACTATTCATAAACATGCAATTTTAGTACGACGGAGTTTTTACTGAAAGGTTTTTACTGTTCTAAACTAAAAGGTTACATTAATTTCTTAATTGAGAGATTAAATTGGTGAAAAGTCTGATTGTGTCTTAAGTAAACTGAACCTCAACACCCAATATTTCACAATTCTTGTTCAAAATAAAACTTAAAACTAATAATAAAATTAAATATAGCATGAAAATGTATTAAAAAGAATAAATATACAAAGAAACCGATGGAAAATAAAACAAGTGAGATTTAAAAAGGTTAAAATAAGTGTGAATTCAAGTCAAAAAGAACATGACAGAACAGCAGGAGAGAAGAAGTGGAAGGCGGAAAATTTGAAGCATCTGGAAAGTTAAATTCTGCTGAATTTAACTTAAACTCATAAGTTTCTAGCTTTCAATAAAACATATTTATCAGAGTTTGTTTAAATTTAGACGTGAAAACAAATGAGTTGGTTTTATGGGGGGACAAAAACAGGCTTGGGTTAAAAAAGTTTACATGCGTCACCTATTTTACATCATTTATCAATAACTCGTGGACACGATTCAACGGGGATCAATATCCAGCCTCCCATCCCGAGGCTGCATTAGTGCGTGATGATAGAAAGCCCTCAGTGAGTGTGGACCTCCGCCGAAACCCAAATTTTTTTTATAGTATTCTGTATTTTTCAGAAGCTCCACCCTCAAATAATCATCAGCCGGAGCCTTTTGCCAATCCGCTGTTGATGCGTGTTTGTCTTTATGTCCCGTACAAACATGTGATACATGTGCAGATACGTGTGACATATAAGACTGCAGATATATGGACGTATTTAAGACACACATATATTTAGAGTTACATGTGCAAACATGTAAAAGTCATATTTTAAATATCTCATTTAAAGGTGACGTCTGCATGTTTTTAATACATCTCCAAAGCTTTAGACACATATTTTCCATGTATTTATGAATATATATGAATTACATAGCGGGATGCATTTTTGCAGTATTTTGAACCATATTTGACA
The DNA here is from genome assembly GCA_001698575.1 of Mola mola. Lineage (NCBI taxonomy): Eukaryota > Metazoa > Chordata > Actinopteri > Tetraodontiformes > Molidae > Mola > Mola mola. The sequence continues at coordinate 640,795 of KV751373.1, read as the reverse complement.
TACATGTACATGTCTTTGACATACATGTACGCATGTTTGAGGTGACCATGAGCAGGTACATGTATCTGGGAGTCGCGTGGATCGTGTCGTGCTCACACGGTGCGTTTCCGGGTGGAAGGAAGCGGCTGCCGGTGTGGGCGCGGCCGGGATGGGAAGTCTGGGAAAGTCTTAATGACAGACTGGTGGTGAGACGAGACACGGAGCCATAACCATGAATCACGAGGTAATTAATGACCAGGTTCCCATGGCCGGGGCCCGTTTGATGGGAGAACAAAAACTATCTGGACCACGCAAGCGCTATTTACACACACATTAGACAGATTAAGAGAGGGGGAGGCAGCGACGACGCTAAAGAGACGCCTGGTTTGTGATAAGAGGAGGGTAGCGACACGACCAGCAGGTAAAGTGGAGCCGACGTGGGGCTAATGAGGGAGTGCAGAACCAGCTGGCTGCAGAGTGGCGGGGAGGTCCCGCTAATGATAGCCTCTCCACACAGTTGTTCACACGGGGGCAATAAACGCAGCCGGACTGCATGAGGGCTCACTGGAGACCACGAGGTCACTTCTGAACCTCCAGTCATCCATTCGTCAGCAGCCTGAGTCATGAGGTGATGACGGGGGATGATGGGAACTTTTCTGATGACAGACAACTGACTTATGGCGCTCCCGAAGGTCAAAAACACGGCGACGTTTCACAAAAATTTTATTTTAAAGAAAAGCTAAATAAATACTTTGTGTTTGCATGTCTTTATTTTCCGTAAACTTCTGTCGCTTTAAGTTCACACCCAGATGCACTTACGGTAGGCCACGCTCACAGTTACTTTGATGGCGGCGTGCTGGTTACCCACAGATCTGTTGAACTCGCCACACTTTATACAAACACAGACTTTCACAATAAGAGACATCACATCATTACACTGGTTTTTGATCAGAAGGGGAATTAAAGGGAGGGACGTGCACGCTGCAGTGACAGCGAGGGGGCGGGCTTGGCCATGTAGGAGGACGGGGCCATCTGGGCGTGAGCAGGAAGTCCTGACAGGCGTGAGAAGAAGCAGAAGATGAAAGGCAGAGGGGGGACACAACACACACATTCACACACACGGGCGGGTAGTTCTCACGCTTCAGCACCGATGCTAGCCAGGGTGATGCTAACAGATGCGTCACACCCGCGCAGGGACACACCCAGAGCACAGCACATCATCACACAGACGCCTCCATAAACAAACCTTGGTTTGGATGCACTCACCCGAGCAAAACGTGTGTCAACCATTTACGTGCACGTTTAACGGAGCCTGTGTTAAAGGCACATTTCACCCTGAATCGTCTCTCTGGCTTAATGACTGTTTTTTAATTTCTCGGCTTATTGTCCGTATTCTCGGCCCATCATATTTGCCTTTTTGTCACATATTTTAAGAGGGTGTCCAAACGTTTCCCATAGGGGAACAAAACGGCACAAAACGGCAGGTCAGGTGTTAAAAATCCGTTTTTTCTCTAATGGACATATAATATTTAGAAATCTGATATTTTAATATTATAATAACGATACACGAAAAGATAATTATAATTTTGTGTTTTACGTAGAGTTATAGAGTTAGAGGAATATTCTAATATTTTGAGATGAGTTTTATTTTCGAAGCTGTAGGCCAAAATGATAAAATTCAAACCGTAAAACGCTTGAAACGTTTCAGTTTACATGTAATGAGTTTAGAATATGTCAAGTGCTCACTTCCTTTAACAACTGATGAAAAACCCACAACGTTACAAATTGTAAAGTCTCACTAGTGTTTTAACACGATGTGATAAAATCGAATAATTTGCTGGTTGGTCAACTTGAGGCAGCGATGATGCTTTGTCACCTGATTATCCCATTGAGCTTCATGTAATAAAACCTCGGGAAGGAAGACAGCATCACTCGGCTGGCCAACCTGCTAACACTCAGCTCATGCTCTCATTATCAACGCCACCATCATCCTTGTCATCATCGCAGTTGGTTGCTATGACACTGCCTCACCTGCCCGCGGTCGGCTGGTCCTGATCATCGGACATTGGCTGACTGACTCCCACTCCTCTGACGCTCCCGATTGGTCCGTCTGCTGCTGAAGCTGCTGAGACAAACTTCATGTCTTTTGGGAATCGGACACTCGGCTGATATCGTGGGAGGACCCTGTTTGGACTCTGCTGATTCTGACGAGGCCTCAGTCACTGTGACAATGATCTTAAAAACAAAGTAGGGCGTCCGTCTCACACAGAGCACAGAATCGGGCAACTTCCCAGAGCTGATCACCGGAGCGAGGCAGAGGTTCGGTACATATCCAACCGTGACCTGAGTGAATGGCTACAGACCTATAAATCACCGTAATATTCTAAATGTATGACATCATCTCATCCACCCATCAATCAATGCCCAACGTTCAGGAGCAGAGGACAGGGGGCGGGGCCTCACCGATTACTGTACAAAAACAACTTTACTCCCTGTTTCTGGTCAAACCAGATCATATTTTATGGAGAAAACATGTTCTGTTTTCCCTCTGCTGGAGCAACTGCGGACTGATGCTAACTGTGCTGGGCTCAGGAACTGCAAACACAGCCGGACGAAGACCAAGCACCGCCTCCGTGGTTAGCTGAGGCCAGTCTGATGAGGAGGAATCCAGTCTGAGCTGGTTTGTGAAGTGGGCAGAAAACGTGACCGCTTGTAGCTGCTGTTACCATCAGCTCAGCTAGCCAAACAGAGGTTAAATTAGCTAACTCAGTGTAAGGTTGCCAAGAGCCAGAGCCGGAAAACTGTGACCAAATTGGCCTCTTTCACACATACAGTTTAGCCAGTAGCAGGTAATTATACAACCCAAATCATTACAATATGTCCTTTCATTAAAGTCCACGACTGATTTGAAGCCTAACTTAGCTTAAACTTCTGCACAGGCGAACTCCACAGTGCGTCTTCATGTGAACGTGGGAAAACGTTGTTGGCTTCTTACGTCACACTGTGTACTGGTTTGAACCTATTTTAAATTGGTGGATGAAACCAGACTTGCTAACTGGACTGTTTGTACGCCATTGTTGTTAACGTGTTGGAAACGGAAATGACAACTAATTAGCCTTTGCACATGCTGATGGCACGCCAGCACTGAGCAGTTTGTTTTTGTGTTTTCATGTGGATGAAAATGTTTAGGAAAACTTGTGGACAGGATAAGTTTTTAAAAAATAACTTCCGTTTTCAAAAACAGCCTCACATGTGTGGACTTGGCCTTAATGTTATCTTTTAGCTAAGTAGACATATTCATGTATGCTAGGTTTTCAACTGACAACCTGGGATTGTTGTTGTTTTTATTACTACTGTCTTTAATATAAATGTTATCGTGCTCAGTTTTTGCCACCACGTGCGTTGGCCTTTGTCGGTTGCCAGGTTTGTGCACATTGCATTAATTCATCTATCATGTGTCAAGAACAAAATGCAATATCTCTGTATCCAAATAAAAACCTCCAATCACAGTCAAGTCACTCATTCACGTTCTAAGTGTCATCCACTTTGTAATGCCCAAAATGTCGTAAAATTCTTTAAGCACTCGGCTAAGTGCAGTGTTTAAAGCTATAGGACCTGGGCTCCACTTGTGTTAGCCCAGGGTTCAAAGTACAATGGTGTGACTCCTTCTCTTTACTATGACTTGTCTTATACTGGCACTATTGAGACCTGTGAGCTAACTGTGCTAACCCTGAGCTAAAATCAGGGTCATGTACTTGTGTCTATATGAAAGCTTTGAACCTCAGGCTAACAGCCAGTGGCAGACTCGGGTGTCTGTGGGGCAGGACCACAGTTTATTATCTTTTATAAGCTGGAAAAGCTTTCACAAGAAGACTTTGTCACATTTTGTCAGTTGGAGAAGCACCTTTGTAGAAACTTTACTGCTTCATGTCCACTGGAAACACGTTAGTGGGCACATTATTGTATTTTGTCTACTGAAAAGGAACCCTTGAGGTCACACAATCAAATTCCGTCAACTAGAATCCCACCCAAGAGGGCACTTAACTCGTTTTGTCCACTGGAAATGCAGCTTAGAGGGCATTTTATCGCATTTTGTTAACTGGAAGGGCACCTTACAAGGCACTTTATTGGGTTTTATCTTCTAGAACATCACCCTAAATAGTAGTGGCAGATAGCTGTGGCAGGCATTATCTAACTCTGGCAGATGTTAACTATCTGTGGCAGATGCTGTGTATTGGTTCAGCTTAGCATAAAAAACTAGAAGCTGCAGGAAACAACTAGATATGCTCCGTCCAAATATAAAAATACTTGAAATTATTCTTAATGTATCTGGAATACATTCTTCCAAAGGATGTTTTCTGTCATTTTAAGAATTTATTACATGTATGTTCAAGAGAATAGATTTCCTAATTTCTCAAATTTGGATTGATTCTTGGAAATAGCTGACTTTTCTCAAACAAAGCACCAGAGAGAAAACCACAGATTAAACACAACCAGAAAAATGTCTTGAATCAAAAGAATCACTTTGACCTCATCCAATAATATTGTCCTCATGTGGAAACCGACGAGAACTCTGGTTGTCGTTTGGCCCATGCTTGGCCAATGTAAATCACTTTGCAGATACCTGACTCTCAAACAGACAAATACGACTTTGTCAGAATCAACACCCTAGCCCTGAAATTGATGTGAGTTCATAAAATTTCCAGCATTGCACAAGTTTATGGTTTTATATCCTGACTTGGCAAAGCACAAATTTCTTACCTGCTGCCAAAAAGACGCATCAAAGCTTCTTCAGGAAATCCACCGGCGTCTCTAATCCTGACTAAAGGACCAGGAAAATATTTTAAAAGTTTAATTGCACGGCAACGATGCAGTTAGCTGCTAGCTTTCAACTGCGAAGAGTTTGCCTGACACATCGTCAAGGATGTAGTCATGACACAAAGGATTCAATATATTGAAAATAACAGGAAGCATAAAGCTAAAGTTATTCCTGTGTTATTGAGGGATTTATTGGTCTTCAGCCATCAACCGCAGCGTCGCCACAAGTTGCCCCGACTACTGTGCTGCAACATGCCGCCTCGGTCTGCAGGTCGGTGTGGATGTGTGTCGCCTCCCTGGAGGGAGACTTTGTGGAGCTGCTGGCACGAATTGGGCCTGTTCGACCGAAAGTTACAGCAGGCGGGACACCAAATTATCCAATTCACGGTCTGAGCAAAACTAAAACTGACATTTCACTGTGTTTTCTCACACCTTCAGCAAACATTAGCTTGTGGTGGCAGCATTAACAGCGTTAAATTAATTATTTCAGTTTGTTTATTTATTTATGAATCTGTTTGTGTGAATTCTTGGGCACCATTAGATGTAAAATAACTGCGGGTAAATTGCAAAAATATCATAACAGGAAACTGTATCACTGTATGGATACACAGATCAGAGACATGAGCCAAACTGATGACAACTTAGGTTCCTGTAGGTCTAATCAGAGCTTCCTAATGAGGGAAAATCCAATCAAAACCAAATATTAACCCAAACACCACCCCGGTCAAACCCAGAGCAAACACTTAAATTAAGTCCCAAATAAATTAAGAAAACTTTGTCTCCCCGTCACACTGGGATCAACGAGTCGACACAAGAGTTCTCAATGTGCTTTTGGGTTTGATCAGAGCTGACTGGCAGAAGCCACATTTACCAGCAGCTGTCAACAGATTCTGAATGTTATCAAAACATCACAGGTGTTCGTGGCCACAAACACAGAAATCTCTCATTGCACATAACCAAAACTGTTTGTTGTTTATGAATTTTACCTCCAAGGTGCCGTTGAGCACGTGATCAGCCCGTCTTCGCCAGACTTCCATGTAGACACTGCGGCAATTGTTGTAGCCGACGGCGACGACGCGACACAGGTGAACAAACAGGCCTCGGCCTCTCCACAGCACCTCCGGCACAAAGATTTCTGTCCCGTCCTAAGCCTGCGTCAAACATCACCTCGGTGCTCGGAGACAAAACCAAACAGTAGATTCAGCGACGAACAGAGGAAGACAAGAGCTCTCTTATACACACACAAATCTGTTTGTCTTCATTAATGCATTACACGGTTTAAAGGGTTTAACTTTGAGAGGGAACATACGTATTCTCACTTACAGATGTAGCCTGCAGGAGATCCAAACTCGCTGGCTTCTGCGGTGAAAAACAAGTCAATGCAGCAACCAAAGTAAGCTGATGATAGGTGACGGACCAATAAAAGAGTACAAACACAAAAAATAAAATACCACCAACCTATTAAACCACTTGAAAAGGAATAAATGTAGTGACTCTATAAACAAACACATGAAATCTCTGCGCACACACAGACAGAATGATAAATGACAGTGTGACAGGATGAGGATTTGCGCTGAGTTTACAGAAGCTTCTTGCATAAATTAAAGCATTGTGATGAAACGTGTGGAAAAGTCGGCAACCATGATTCAAATCAAACTAAAGTGAAGTTAGAAAAAGCATAAATAAGATGAAAATAAAGGAGTTTATAGAAAAAGCAGCAGCATAGTCAGGCCACATATTAAATCATAGTGGTGCGCTGTGCTAAATGCTAACATCAGCATGCTAATGACGATGCGAAAATGCTGATGTTTAACTGGGTACAAACTCTGATGTGTTTACCATCAGTTTGTTTTTTTTGCTAATTATTGCCAAACCCATTTTTTAATGCCTCCTTTCTGTTTCATAAAATTACACATTTTGTTTTGTTTTTTTTTCCATTTGTTGCCTTAAAATCTCTTACATTCTGAAACTTTGCCTCATAGAGGATGTGGGGATCGATGAATGAGCAACTTAAGCCCTGCCCTTCTCCTGCAGTCAGAACTAGGTGGAGCTTACCTGCTCTGTCATCTCCTGACCATTAAACTAGTCTACTACATGCTGCACAGTGGCGAGTTCTAACACTGGAGTAATTCAACCACACGTTTAAACCATTCACAGACTCTCAGGAAGAAGAGGAGGAGTTTCTTGTACAAGGTCGCCTTGTTGATGCATTAGAGTTTCCTTTGTACAAAAAGCCCCACCATGGCAAGTCATCGGGATTTGTTCCTTAATTTTTCTCTTTAAAAAGCCAATGTGCCACAGTTCTGTCAGGGTTTGTCTCACTGACCTTGTTATTGTTTAAGTCTTTGTTTCCTGTCACCTCTTCATCATCAAGCCAAGATACCTGGAAAACAGATGTCCTCACATTCGCTTTCAGATCAAATTATTAACTTTATTTGCATAACTTCTTTATTTCTTTTTTTTGTTTAATTATATCAGTAAAGGTGGTCAACAATTTATTGATAATATACAGTATATTTTCTAAACAACAGAGGTCCTAAATTTGACCCCTAAGGCACCCCAACAGTGTCGTCCAGAGGGGAGACTATCGTTGTGTTTTCTATATAGTTTGCCACCAATTTCATCCTCTTATCAGATATTTTCTTGTGAATGTATTTTTCTTGATGTATTTATTGTTTTTGTATTATGTATTTTTAAATATCAAGTGAATATGTAGCATAGTTTTCTTTTTTTTTCCTCTGAAATAACAATTTGCAGTTACTGTCAAGTGATTTATTCTAAAACAAAAGTGCTTTGGAAACGGAGCTTAAAGTGCTTCACATAAATAGTAAATAAAAAGACTGGACAAATATATGGAGTCATGAAATGTCCTTTGATGAACTCTTCGATCAAGTGGGACGTGTGGGGAACCATAACAGAATGAGCCAGTGAGTGTAACAATGGCAGACTAAATGAATCAGAGTCACAAGAGGGGCTAACAAGGACGCACTCCGAACACGCCCACGCGTTGACACGGACAGAAAATAGAAGCAGTGCCACTGGGAGGAACCTCCTTCTGATGTGTATTTCCTGGTTTATAAAAGGGTCCTGCATGTCTCGTAAATCTATTAATACCTTGCCACCAATAAGAATGCAACGGGGGCCTTCAAACGTGCCACGGCTCCGGTCCACCTGCACTGCACGTACACGCTCGGTGGCTCGCTGCTGTTGTT
>KV751373.1:607182-632771 GCA_001698575.1 Mola mola | reverse complement strand
GAGGGAGGAAACGCTCCTGGTTCCCACCATAACTCAGCATGGGCCTAATTCAGCGCCAGGAGCGTGATGAATGGAGTGCCGCACTGCAGCGTGGGCCCTCGCTGTAAGCCCCAAACAAAGATTCAGTCTGCTGTATGTGACAATTAGAAGCAGCCTTCAAGGACTTCGTTAAATATCCGCACACCTCCCCTGCCTCTTTTTAGCACCACTCCTGACGTTTTTGTGAAATGACAGAGTCCACGTTCTCACACACACTCAGCACTCCATCACGGTTTGACCTCCAGCGGCCTGTTCGCAAACGTCACCGTGTAGAGAGCAGCAACGACAACACGGCAGAGTTGCAGGTGATAACTGCTGTGTTCTCACACTGCGTATTCACAGAACCGTCCGTCAAGCTGAGCCTGTTCTTTTAGGTTTTTAGACTCGCTGGTGTTGTGCGAGCCAAAGGGTCTGGGAACATACAGCGTGTGTTTTTGACTCAATGACTGAAAAAAAGACACTGTACAAAAAGAACGTTTAAGCTTCCTGTCACTGATGGAGCTCCGGGGATTTAATGATTCACTCAACGATCGACGCAATACAATTCACAATGCTGAATATTTCTGGTCTCTTCTTTATAAAATTAGAAAATCTCTTTTCAACTTGAGAGGTAGGGAGATGCTAAACTTTACAAATTGCAGACGATGCACGTTTCCTCTCATCTGTAAACAAATAAATAAAAACATCTTCTGTCTTAAAGTCGGGGTTTGTCATGAGACTTGTATAGAAGCAACTCCCCTTCGCCTCCCCAATCTGTCTCTGTTCCGTAGCTCCGCCCTGCCCCTTTTTTGACAGCTGTTTTGACATGTTGGTGATCCCATCAGGGTCCTACTGCCGCCCTTCCTTCAGTTTTACCACTGCGGTGTTCGAAGATCTTAAGCAACGTCACAGTCGAGCAACTGAGCCGTCTGCTAAAACACGTATTGAGACTCGTTTCACATCTGAACTACATGAGTCACATAATTGATTGAGTTTCAACTGGCTCGCAGTATATCGTTACCAAGCTTACTACGCCACTGGGGGGCGCTGTGTAAAGAACAATCAAATTTATGCAGCTATTTTCCCAAAAATGTATTCCAAAACATTTTGATGTTGTTATGGAAAGTTCTTATTTCTGACGTTTCGACTTGCATTGTATAGCTTTGTTGAGCTAAGCTGCACAGTATTCAGAGGAGCTGCACCCACAGTCTGGTGCTGGACACCACAGGTACACACCCCATAGGTTATGTGACTGTGTCTTACAGGTAAAGGCCAGGTGTGTTACACAATAGGACCTCTGGGAACCGTAATTGTTCAGGCACGTCCATGGATGCTCAATTTTGAGGCCACGTAGACACTTTAAGCTCTTTATCACGTTCCTTTGGCAGTGTTTGTGGTAACCCAGCATGTTGAATGTTGTGGCTGGCTGGTGCATTCAGGCAGCACTAGAAAATAGTAAACAGGCTTTAAATGTCACACATTAGGTAGGAGTGATTTGGGACACTTCCATGCTACCAAATCTGAGCAGAGGTGAAGTTCTCTAATAGTAACGAAATCATTGTTTTGGTTCTTTTGGAGTAGAAACAGAATTTTATCAAGTTTCAGTAACTTCAAAAGAGTTGGACTTGTTAGTGTTATAAAACTTTGGAAAAAACAACAATATTATGATACCATCAGTGCCAACGTCTCCACTGCAGGCTGGATTTTTTAAAATTCTTTTTGCACACAAGCACATATCCATGAGATCTGGAATTAATGGGATTCTCTCATTTTTCTGATATCAGGATTAGCCAACAGGTGGTTAATAGATTATAAATACAACCGTATTTTCATCAGTATGAGACCAGTCGACACCAAACAAAATGCAAAACAATCAGGAGGTCAGAAAACATTCATGGTGACGCCCTGATGTGTCTCCTGTTAAACGTATGATTTCAGCCAAGCTGTGAATTCTTTGTGCCAGCAGAGTAGTGGAAATTACTTGGAGAATCAGGGATTTTGGGGGATTTGCCCTACAGTCACCTGTCGACCGAGTTGCCTCATTAATAACACCAGTTCAGAACCAGTTCAGGATGTTTGCTTGCCCAACTAAACTCCATAACGATGCAACACAATCTTGGACCACAATGCCTGTGTTGTCGCTCAGAAGGGCATAAGAAGCACGTGATGCGAAATTTCTAAGATTTTAATTATTATCGAACGCTTTGTGTCTCCACATTGCACCTAAATCACACTTGCTCATCCGTGTGTCCTCAGCTTCATGTTTTCTTGGTATTTTGGGAGAGGAAGTAAAGAACACCGAGTTATGCAAATCAGAGGTGCAGATTTGACTGAATGTATAACACAATTAGAGAGCAGCTTGTTGTTTCCAATCCCGCTGTACTGTCACCTCACAGTGACCTTTGACCTCTAATCTAACCAATTCACCCTCGAGTTCAAATGGAATTTTTTGCCAAATTTGACAAAAATCCCTCATAGTGTTCTGGAGATATCATGTTCACAAGTTTTCAGGTCACATTGATCAAAGCCAGCTGTCAGTGGCTTCGATCAGAGTTTTTTTTTTTATATTCATAACTGCTGCCCAGAAGAGGGTGCAGGGACCTTAACCTTTGACCTACGACCTCAAAAATCTAAATCGGTTCCTCCTTGAGTCAGAGTGGACAACAAAATGACCAGATATCATAAAAGAGTTCAAATTTGCCTCCAGGTATCCAAAAACAGACAGTGCAAGTTTCTCCTCCTTGACTGCGTCACAGCCTCAGAGGTCCCGCCTTTCAATTCATCCGATTGGATAACAGAAGAAAAAAATCAGGTGTTTTTATGACTTTAAGTTTAGAAAAAGGAAGAGTCACGTCCTCGAAAAGTTAAAAGGCTCCAGCTTTCATTTGGCAGAAAGTCTGAACATCCTGATGCTGCAGGCTGATGATAGAAAGTTGAAAATTTTCACTACAGTAAAAGTCCTTTTTTTTTGTTCGAACAGGAAACGTTTAAATGGAACGTCGAGTATGTGAGCCTGTGAGTGCACTGATTAAATCAACAGCCCTCCTGGCAGGGCCCAGACAACAACTGTTCTGTGGATTTGGAGACAGCTCATTTTACCACTTTTTCATCTGGATCATTTGATCATTTGATTGATATGATTTGGTGAATAAATGTTGTTTTGTTTTTTTTAATCTATAAATGTCCTGTATCATGTCCTGTTGCAGAGAAAGAAATAAACAGCATGCATGAACGAGCCGAAACACAATTATTACGGGATAAAAGGTGAAGTGTAACTTGTGATGATAACGTGCCGGGTGGAGTCGCAGAGACACATACGTGGTATTTATGGCATTAGCCTGGGATACTAATGAAAGTGCCTCCCTTTGGTCTCCTCTCAGCCAGCGAGTGCTGATAATGAGGGGGGGTGGTGGCCAGGTCGCTGCCTGGCTTCGTGGATCATGTGGACGCGTACACCTGTACATACATGAGGCATGTGATGGGAGTGGGTGACTTGGATTTCTGTCTGTGGGAGCCAGCCATCAGGCGGCTCCCACAGACAGTCTGGAGTTGTTCAACAGTTTTTCTTGGCAGCCTGTAAAAAGAAAAAGAAAAAAAACGTTTTTAACAGTTTTTATCCGCAGGCTGTTTCAGAGATTTTTGCTGAAACACTAATGACGTTCTGAAATCAAATATAACCACCTCGTTGTGTTTCAAACACCACAGCAAAGCTCCTGTTATACCTCTTAATGAGAGTTTGCTGCTGCTGACAAGCTAACCTGCGTCACAGGACATTCCCGACCGTCCCTAAACACTTCGGCGTGAGAAATTAACTCCTAGCATCCGTTTCTGACAAAACGTTCATCAGATTTATGATATAGCTGCTCCTCAACCAATCATCTAACCAATCGTTTGCAGCAGGACAAAACCGAGATCAGATTTATTTCAGTGGTTCATATTTCACTTCTTTCCTTACCTGCCTCCTAGCATAATGTCAATGACAGTAATGTCAATAAATCTTGTGAATTTATTGCAACATTTGCAACAAACTTTTCTTCAGCAGATAAAATCAATCAAATCAAATCAAATCAAATCAAATTTTATTTGTATAGCCCGAAATCACAATTTACACATTATCTCACTGGGCTTTGACAAACTGTACAGATGTGACATCCTCTGCCCTTAGACCCTCGAACCGGGTGAGGAAAAACTTAAAAAACCCTAAACAGGGAAAATAAGAAACCTCAGGAAGAGCCACAGAGGAGGGATCCTTCTTCCTAGGACGGACAGACGTGCAATAAATGTCACTTGATCAATGAGTAAAACCCTGACACCTTACTGGAATCCAACTTTTTTTTGTTTGTTTTAACTTTAGTGTTTATTGAGCGCTTTGTCTGTACGCAATCAAGTGTTTTTTTTAAGAATCGTTAATGGTTCCAAGTGTAATTATCTAAGAGGGTGTGTACAGTTCCAGTAACAAAAAGACAATATATCATTTGTCAATAAAAACTTTCCAATCCACTCGTCATACATATATACTAATAATCATTCAATTACTTAACTAAAACCTAAATAAATAAATCACAATCATGAAACCCCCTGTTTTAATTTACACATTACAATGAACTTCTTAAATCTTGGTCTGGAGCAGATGTTGCTAAATACCAGTATGTGAGTACGATCGAATGTCATATCCAAAAACTAAAATCATTTGTAGCACTGTCAGTTGCAAAATGACAGCAGTTGGACCTCTATATGTCAATTCTGTCTGGAGTTATGCCCAAAAACTTTCTTTTGACCTTGCTGTATCCTTGACCTTTGACAATTGGCCACCCAATTCTAACCAGCTGTAGGACGGGCAAAGATGCATCTTGATGAAAACCTCATCAAAATCTGCCTGTAACTTTTTGAGTTATCCTGTTAACAAATGAAAAAAGCCTGAACTAATAAAAAAAATAAATATACTAAAAATGCTGGCTAACAGTAACCTTCTTAGTGAAGGTAATAAAGATGATCAGTATAGCACTTTCGAACAAGACAACTGCAAAAGTGGTTCATCACTTAAGAGAAAATACCCTTTTTCTTTTAAAATGAGTGAGTACAGAAGTACGTGCATCCATATCTGGGATGGGATTAATGGCTCATTTTTCAGCCTTAAATGAATATTGGATTTTTCTGTATTTATTGTTTATTATGACAGACGATGAAGAGCTTAACATAAATGTTTTGATCTCACAATCAGATCATCATCTAAAATCATTAAAATGTCATCAGCCAGCCAATGAGGACACACTGCACTCAGATGATACTCATAAGAAATATGTGCTCTGTACCACACACTTATCTCTCCTCTCATATTTTCTCAACCTACTTTTGTACAAGCTGTGCATTAACTTTTTAAACATTCACCATATTTCCCCCCCCGCTTGCCCAAAATATGCAAACTTTCCAGAAAAGCCATCCAAATTTAGAAGCCCCTTTGTTTCAAAATGTCCTCATTCGCAAAGGACTATAATTTAAATTGGTCCCCATAAAGATAGGACTATCATAAAAGAGGACACACACACACACACACACTGATTCATTTGAGGCCTTCCCAGGCAGAGCTACTGTATAATCATCCGGATGACATAAGAGCAGCCTCTGCACTTCCACACCTTTGCTGAGAAACATGCACACAAACACACCGACATGTTGACGCACACTCAGCTGAAACATCATGTTCATATGAAAACCAGAGCAAACGGCCTTCCTGCCACGATATCACGCACTCTCTCGCTGCGTCCGCCTGCCATCTTTACTGCACTTAAAATGGACAGATAGCTTGAACAATTGAGGCCTTAAGTGGTTCCCAAACACGGCGCTTCACATTTCATTTCTTCTGAAACCCGGAGGTGATGATTAGCGCGCAAACCAGTGGAGAGAGCCGGCGTGCTGCCCCGTCACAGGAAGTGCCCATTCAGATTCTGAGCCAAGCCAAAGAGAACGTGTGAGAACAAGAGCGGAGGAGGCCACGGATGAGCGATGCCTGAGAATCCTCGAAGCACAAAGGTGGGAACTTTTTCCTCCAAACCGCACAACAAACTTACTTCATCCTCAGAAAACAAAACAAAAAAAAAGCCCAAAAGAAATCCTCTTCCTCTTGGACACCAATGAGATGGAGACGGAAACAATGGTGGTAGTGCAACATTTAGCTTTTCCACTGCAATACACCACCGCCGGAGTTACTGCAGAGTGTAATTAAACTAACAAAACCCTTTCTTGTTTCTAGTTTAAACTCTGTGGAGCAGATTTGGGAATAAAGCTACTGTCCACAATTACAGAAAGGAACTGTAGGAATTTCAATTGGAGCTACAAATTCTTGTTAGTGCTCCAGTTGCAACGACAATATTATCGACATGGCTAATGCTGGCTGCCTGACTACCCTCTAAAGCAGGAATATTTGTAAGGGCAGGGAAACACCCAGCCAATGAACAACCGTCGAGAACTGATATGAGCATCTGTTGTCTTTTTGGTGTCCCGCACTGTCAGTGTTGTTTTTCCTCAGCAGCATTTTTCCCCAGCTTTTATTGAGCTGACCATCACTGGGAATGGGTTTGGGCCAAAATGGGGACCAGGACGGCAGAGAAGAACATAGCTCAGTATGTTTACTGTGGCAGGCAAAATTCACAGGAATCAGCCCAAATCGACCAAAAAGCCCAAAACAAGAGGAATCAGGGACTAAACAACACCAAAAACATAAGAAACAGGCTTAACCGAAGGCACCAGAGAACACGACGACCATTTGACAAAGGGAGCACGTGAACCTAAATATGAGGATGGAGATAATTGGACGTATTCAGGCAGGGCAGAATTCAGGTGAAACACATGACCGTAATCACAACAGAGGGAAAACACAGGAAGGCAAGAATCTTTAAAATAAAACAAGAAATGCTCAAAACACAATACTGAACACTAGAAAAAACAAACTTCGAGCTAAAGTCTAAAAAAAAAACATGAAATAACCTCAAAACTGTCAAGAATCGGCATCAGATTGAGGAGTGAGAGATTATTGGTTGTTCAGGTAAGAAAAAGAAAATATGGACGGATGTGACCTAAAAGCACAGCTCATTGAACCTGTCGATGTACGATCCATGATTTCACCCATTTAACCGGTTTCTCCTTCATCTTCTCAGCCAAAACTGACTAATACAGACTACGGCCCCCTTCTGGCCTGGAGAGTTATTACACCCCGTGCAGGCGCAGAACAAATGTGTTCAGGTGCGACGGGGGCCTTTCTCTCTTTGCTAGTGTCTTTTCCAAAGACTTCCAGTTCGACTTGGAAACTCTGGTCGCAGCGCTGTGATAAAGGCCTTGTTACTTAACAGGAACTATTGTAAACATGGCATCAAAGAGGGAACAGTTTTACCGGGATACTTGGATTTTCTTTAAAAAACTCCCCAGGTCTTACTTGGTAGGTCATGGATGGGTGGATGTTCATTGGCTCCGGATATCAGGTTTCGCTCTCCTTGGCTGCTAATAGGCAGTTGACGCAGCACTTTGGACAAAAGGTGAACTCTTTTTCATGTGGTACAGATCTCGGCATGACAATTTCTCCATTATGTCAACATCAGTTAATCTTGTGATTTTTCACAGGCCAAAACATCATGAAATGCCACTGGTTTCTACTGAACATCTACGATTTGCTTCGCGCAGTCATCACCTGGAAAGATAACAGGTTATAAATGAATTAAAGGATTATGCAACCTTTCATACAGTTGAAATGTACATCAAGGTAGAGGAAAGGTCAAAGCATTTAGAGCTTTTCTTTTTCTTCTCTGCTGCAGCATGTCAGCCTCTGCAGGATCTTCACAGGAAGTTGCCAGTGAACCACTCGGATAGGGGCATGCTGCCAGTAGCCTCTCATTCCATCAAAGACGGAGACAAAAATCCAAGTCACCCACTCCTGCAGGCTCTGGGCGACTCAGATCAGTGTATGAGCCCCTGAGCTATGTGTAAAAGATGTTTACTCTGTGCCAAAGGATTTCACCCAACACTGTGAACACACTCGGCCTTAATGTGCTCGTTTGCCCAGACAAGCACAGGTAGGCACGGTAGGGATGGCGTGTTTAGACAGGGAAGGAGGGCTTAGCCCGCTGACAGCGGCGTTCAAAGGCGAACAAAGCAGCACAGCTCAGAGAATTAATCACTCGTAAGTCTCTGTCACTCGAGCCGACCTTCTCTTTCACGCAGGATCAGGAACCGAAGCGGTTCTGATCTGACTCAGTGTCTGAGTCCGTTGGCTGCAGCAGTTAGTGTTGGCAGGCTTTTGTGAGAATAATCATCAGATCAATGCAGACTCCATAGAAATTTCAAAGAAAGGTGCATCTCGCTTGCGTGCTTTAGTTGCGAGCTCTCTGGCTGGTGGATGTTGACTCAACTGTCGACCAAACTGTCAACAGTTGTTTTTTGTCTCTCTTAAACTTACACTTACTGTCGATTTTCTTTCTTTGGAAGCAGCCTGATAAAATGTGAGCTCACATTTCAGCTTTCTACTGGACTGTAATAATAAGTGTTTGTTTTGGGCATTCATAAGTGTCATTTTTAGGTCAAGATCATTTTGTGCGAATAAATATAAATGTTGGGTCTACCTGATGGGTCACACATAAACCACAAAGCCGACTGATTTTGACTATGTGACGTATGTGAGTAGTTACACAAAATGAAACCAGTTAGACCTGTCTATGTCAGTTCCTTCTGGAGATATGTCCAAAAATGTATTTGACCTTCTAGTGACGTTGACCTTTGACGGAAAGCGCCCAAAATTAATCATATGTAGCCAGTGCCAAATGACGCCAGCTGGACCTCTCTATGTCAATTAATTCAGGAGAAATAGTAAAAAGAAATGGTTTTTACCTGTCAGTGACCTTGACCTCAGTGTCATTATGTAGCTGACACCAGTTGGACTTCCCAGTGTCAATCTTAGTCAGACCTGCAGAAACAAAGCATAACGAACAACAGAATAAAGTTAATAGCAGAGACTGTACAAAACATTACATAGGCTCTGTGATGTCATCCTGAGGTTTGGGCAGAGCCACTATGAAGCCCAGTGTAGTGGATCTGGTAAACACCCACCTCCTACCCAGTATTATCCAAATTCAATGAGGTGTAGCACTGATGGCCTGTTTGTTATCGTCACATGAAATCAATGGCAAAGTTGCTATTTGCCTCCATATAATCATGAAGTTCTTGTGCAAACTGTCAGGTAGGTGGGGACTTTTTAAAATAGCCAACAGTGGTAGTGCTTATTGTTTGCTATGTCCACCGTTATGTAAGGAGCCAACTCCACTAGACTTGCAGCTCCCAGTGAACACGGTGAAACATCACTTTGAAACATCACCACAGTGGGATTGAACACAGCCTCTGACGAACAGAAGCCCACCGAAGGCTATTTTGTTGACATACCATGGAGGTTTTCTCCAGCGAGAGGTAACTGTCTACCAGCAGCTGAAACAAGCCACATCATCTCAGTACTGACTTCTCCTGTTGCCAAACGGGCCTCAGTTTGGTCGTGTTTAGCCTGGTACAGTTAGCACCCTCTAACGGATACTTTCCATGAAGTATTCTGTTCATCGGAGGAATCACAGAGTGCAGGTAGAGCAGTCAGAGGACATCCAGAAAACACTAAAATATTTCCATCCATAAAATGCAAAAAAAAGTTCTCCATTGCCTGTTTAAGAGCCGCAGTACCCAACTGATGCAGCAGGAGGACCATGACGTCAGATGGAAAGTGTTAGTTGAGGTAAAGCGCTGGCTCATATGAGTCACCATCAGTGGCAAATTAAAAGCTGCTTTGCTACCGACTGAAGCGCAACATACAATCACATACTGTGTGGCAGCAGATCGCAGGTCGCAGAACCAGATAATGCGAACAACGCTGTGGGTGATCTCAGTGATTTGGGTTGTTTATCCTCTGTTCTGAGGCCATTTGTGAGAAAAGAGTAATTTGAAGATGTAAATAGCTGCTCTGGAGACACTGAACTGCTTTCTCATCCAAAGATTTAAACATGACAATGTTTTGTTTCCTTCGGACGACAAAGACGAATCTGCGTTTTGGTGAAGTTTCTTTCCTCAAATAACTCTTGTCTTACTAGCAAGCAGAGCTTGTTTCCACATGTTACTTAAATGTAATGCCTCATGATGCAGTTTTGTTACGACAAAAACTAACAAGTAATTAGTGGTTAAATCTGTTGGACTTGTCTGAACAGTGACTGAATGAGGTGCGATGTAAGCATGTTTATCAAAACCTGCGAATATAATAATAAATTATATCTCCTCTTTGGTTAGAGACTAGTTCCCAGGCTTTCTGGCTTGTGAACCCTAAATATGAATCCCTCTCATGCAAAACCTTGGAACTGGATACAAATGGCAGTTTGTGGGTAGTTCGAGACGTTTTTTGCACTTCGCCAGAATCATGTGACTCATTTGATTCTTTAGCAAAAGTCGACCAACATTTCTTCAGGTAAATGCATAAAGTTCGTAAAAAATAAGGTCAGTGATAACAGAATTTGGTCTTCAGATGATCATCCTGTAACATATAATTAATTTGGAGGGGAATAAACATAGAAAGCTGTTAATAAACAAATGAAGCGAAAAAAAAAGAAACATTACAGTCACAACAAAATTTCCAAATTTGGGGCCAAATTTCACTGACAGCAATGTACCAAAGAGTTTACATGATATACTGTTTTATTTATGTTTTTATATTCATGAGCATTTTTACTTGTTTGTATCATTACTGAAAGAAACTATAACTGCATTCCATTGTGCAGTTCTGTATTTTTCATTATCTATTATAGAAGCAATCATGGAGTCGAACTGTCCAACAGCGTCCTCGCCATGAAACAGGAAGTAGTTACAACTTGAGTATTTATTGTGCAATCGTCCCCAACTTTCTTGTGTTTTACAAGAGGCCTGGCCTAAAATTATGTAGAGGCCAATCACTGAATTAAAAATTAAAGATGGCCAAGTCTCCACTTCCTCCCAAAAAACAAAAAACAAAACCAAAATATTGTGGCAATGCCAACACTTTTTGGAGTCCGTGCAGTAGCGATTGGGCGGTCAAGTCGCTGTATTGAGTTCCCGCCCACACACCCACATGACTCAGCTGTCAATCATGACGTCTCATCCTGTTTTGTCGCATCAAATAACTATTTAAAACCAAGATAATGAGAAAAGTGAGCGCTTGAACATAAGAACCACAGAAGGCCTCTACAGGGGAAATTTATTTAATGTGAATTTTGAGATGTTAATTGACCGATACTGCAGCCAGCCACCAGGTGGTTGAGTACTGGATATAGTCATTCATTCATTTTTCTACCGCTTATCCCGTTAGGGGTCGCGGGGGGGGGGCTGGAGCCTATCTCAGCATCTTGGGGCGAAGGCAGGGTACACCCTGGATGAGTCGCCAGTTCATCGCAGGGCTGACATATAGAGACAAACAACCATCCACACTCACACCTACGGGCAACTTAGAGTGACCAATTAACCTACCCCCAGATTTGCATGTTTTTGGAATGTGGGAGGAAGCCGGAGTACCCGGAGAACCCACGCAGACACAGGGAGAACATGCAAACTCCACACAGAAACGTCCTGACCCAGAATCGAACCCAGGACCTTCTTGCTGTGAGGCGACAGTGCTAACCACTGCACCACTGTGCCGCCCTTGGATATAGTCATTGGTCTTAATTATATTTTACAGTCATTGCTCCAAAATCACGTTTTTGACCTTGTTGAGCATCATCATCATGGCTGAAGATCTCTACTTTTGTTCTGCAATCAATGAGAGTTTCAAGAAACAAATTCTGACAATGAAGAAAACCTAAAGAACCAATCCAGATGATCTGCAGGGGCGGGGCTTAACACTTGCAATAGCTCCTCCTCTTCCCCCTGGGAATCCGTGTCTGGTTCCCACATGTGTGGTTGGATAACTCCAGTGTTAGAACTCGCCACTGTGCAGCGTGTAGTAGACTAGTTTAAAGGTCAGGAGACAACAGAGCCTTATTGGCTGTTCAACACACGATAATGCCTTTTGACTGAGTAAAAAAAATTGGTCGGGTGGGTCCTTGAATGCATCACGGTGTAACGTAGACAGAAATATACATGTATGTAAATGTGTCAGAGTATGATGAGATAATGCATCTAGTCAGCATGTGAGTCAGGTCAGACGTTCAAAAGGCTTCGAATGCGCACAGCTGCTGCAGAACACAAGGCCAGCCAATGTCTTAACAGCATGAATAATCAGGTATGGTATGTCCTCAATACACACACACACACTGTGAGAGCGTCATACTCAAGGCTGAGAAGCACATTTCCTCGAATCCTCTCCTTCAGTGTAAAGTTAAGCACATACTGTAAATCAGGTCTTGGATGGATGGATGTGAGTTTTAAGCAGCCAGGCATCATTGTTTATCTGTGCGCGTTTACGGTGTGCAGGGTCGTCGGGAACATTTCAGACAGATTTCAGACAGAAGTGAGGGCAGCCTCCTGTTTGTAGTCCAAACTGTTCACTGAAGAAACATCATCGCTGAGCAAATTACCCAACCAAGCTCCTGGTTTTTACCGGCAGCGTGGTTTTCAGCGGACAGGAGGGTTACGGCTGTAATCGGAGGACTAACAAGCAATTAAAAATGTATCAGGAAACTCTGCGGTAAAAGTTCAACACATAAAATGGCGGCGTGACGTTAACGTTGGGCCTCCAGCTGTTACAGAGCTCTGCACCGGAGGAGGAACGCAGCTTGTAATGTTTTAACTCCTCAGGGCTCCGATCCAGTAGCTGTTTCCTCCCTGACGGCATTCACACGTGGACAGTGAAAGGTGAGTGTGAGACAACGAGATCACTGCTGTCCCGCTTGAAATGGGAGTTTGTACCTCAAATCAGGATGAAATGTGGAAGACAGAGTTTCAACAATCACCAATTTCTGGGCCTATGCATTTATACTGAAAAAAAAAATATTTTACAAAATTAAAAGCAAATTCATGGAGTTTTAGGACTATAAATATAAGTTAAAATGTAAAAAATAGGGGAGGACATGTGAAAATAATAAATAAAATAAATGACTAAATGACTGTCTAAATAATGACTATCAATTATTTAAATGGAGCACTTTCATAAATAGAACTTAAGTAATTGGGGATTTAAAACAGAAATTAAACTTTAAATAGAAATCTTGATTATATATTGCACAAACGAATGTCAATATATTAAGAGTTTTTTAATTTTTATATGTTTACATTGAATACATTACATACGATTAATAAAGTAAAAAATTGTAATAAAATTTTATTTTTGTTGGTATAATGGCATTTTAGTTTGTTTTTGTTAGTCTTATTTACTTTGGCAGTTCCTGTCCTCCATAAAGACCCACATGAAAAAATAAATGGAAAACTTTCAGCAGGCCCTTACATCCTTTCACCTCTGCAGGGGTCCCTGAGGTATCACAGGTCCGTCATGTGCCAGCCAGGACGGATATACAATATTTCAAAATGCACTTGCAATGTTTTATGTCTCTGTTACATTGAGGATATTTTTCCAGTCACTCGTCTCATTTTGTGAACTGAGTGTATCGTCACACACCTTCATGGCAGCCATGTGAACAAACTGATTATTGTAACGTGACATATACACGTTATAGTTTTTGGTTTGAGGCGATTACACATTAACTTTAGCCCAGTTATGAAGATTATATCACCTGTTTGGAAATAAATAATTAAACTGCAAGGACTGGTCCTTTAGCCTGAACCTTAATTAATGGCTTATGAAAGAAAAGATTGAAATTGTCCTTCATTTGCAGCTGAAGCTTCACTCTGCTGATAGTGTAACAGAGCTTCTCAAAAACAGCCTTATGTCCACAAGTGATGATGTTGTAAGCGCCTGAACAAAAACAGACTGTCTGGTTGGGGGGAGGGAAGCTTTGTTCCTGCAACTTCCCAGACCAGCAACATGAGAATCATATCAATTTAAAAAAAAAAAACCCCAAAAAACAGTCTGAATCAGTCATGGAAGTCACTGTTTGCCAACCAAATCCAAACATCTTCTGAGGATTTGTTCATCTGCATCTTTGAAGTATCGGCCGCTGAACTCCTGAAAACGGGTCAGGCTTTGAAAAGAATACCTTCATTTTTCTTCTCGGTGAGTGGATCCAGCCGTCCGCCAGCCATCATCACTGACGCAAGCGTGTGTGTGTGTGAATCAGAAGCAGGTGTGTGTTTCTACACGCACGTGGTCGTCTGGGAAGCTGAGCCGCGGCTTTATTAAGACGCTAATCACCCCGAATATTGATGACAATTGTCTGTCAGCCGCAGTTGAGGAGTTCACCATTTGTGCAGCCCTGTCCATGTTTTTAACGGAATCGGACATGATTCAACCGTTTCAGAGGTGCTGGGATTACCGACGCACACTGTAATATTGGCTCAGAGGCATTGCATATCAGATTAAGAATCCCGGAGGAATGTTGCGGAAACAGAAATAAAATGCTGCAGTGAGCGTTTGAGAAATGCACGCGTGGGTGTCCAGACCACAAATACAAAGATGAATGTGAGAAAATACAGGAGCGTGTTGCATCAGGTACCGATGAGACGAGGAAACACGGATACCGGACACACGCGATGAGCAGCTGCACTGCAGCTCCGTTAACAGCGTCAGCTGAACATCCATGAGAGCAGACAACATCAGCCCAGGTCCTCACATACCAGCATTCACGTCTTAAAGTCTTTGCAGACCAAGGACAACGTGAAGCAAATGTCTGTTCCCCTCAGGGGCGCTGCAGCTTCGTGACTAAATAAAACTATCGTGATAGATAGTTAGATAGATAGATAGATATCAGAACTGACCCACCAACAGGTGATGATGAGCTCATTTCACTCGATAGCAAGAGATCTTGGACAGGAGAGGAGAACTGACAGTTCATTGGGTAGATTGAAGTTGCCAGAAGCGAAACTTTGGAAAAACTGACATTGGGCTAAAAGAAAGAGAAGCCACAGTTTTCCTCCATGGATTACGTTGCTGATACGAAATGACTGAATGACTTAAATGCAATTTATTCGCACAAAATAAATCATGTCTGGTGGACAACGGTCTTCAATGTAACGTAAGAGTTCTGCGTTCTTTCGGTAAAGTTTAGGCACCAAAATCACATGTGCACAAGATCACATGGTCACATGAAGCTTCAAACTCTTTGCCGGTTCTGCACATCGAAATCTTGAGCCATATGGAGGTTATTTGTGTCTTTATTGTGAAATGAAACAGAAGCGTAATTTGATAATTAAAAAAAGGTTTGGAAACAAATATATGACAAATATATAACATCTAAATAAAAAATAATTATCATGTTAAACAAATTTTTCAAAAACCAAATTGCCAAAAAAGGACTTCATTGACTTCGAGAACAAGAAACTGCTGGAGGCGAAGAAGAATGATAGAAGCGGAGGTAAAACGAAAGCGAGTGATGGGTGTTCGCTCGATGGAAGGAGCACCGGTGTTGTGTGGAAATCCGTTCCCCCGTCAGGATGTGCTTTCTCTCGAGGGTTTGAATCTGATCTACTTGATCAGTAAGTAACAAGAGATTCTGCTTGTTAATACAACCAGATGTTTACTTGTCCTTCATCACAGACCTGAGACCAGACTGCGTGCTCTTCTTTCCAAACAGCCATAGTCTGTACAGCTTTCTGACAGAAAGATAAACACTGGTGGGCTCAGATGGGGGGCAGAGGTAACAGCCCATTGAAGCCAGGATGTTAAAACAAAGCAGAAAATGTGCCTGTATGGTAGATAAAGCATGAGTGAAGTGCCCCTTCAGAAGCTCTTCGAATGAACAAATGCCAGAAAACACCTTCCACGTAAATATTCCAACGATTTCACGGTAAGTGTGAGACAGACGGTGCGCCAGTTTGGGTAGATTTTAGGGCAAATCCCATACAATACTTCCCCTTCTTTGTTTTTCATTTTATTCGTTTGGTTACACTTTAATTAGGATTTAGGCAAAAATACTCTAAATACTTTATATTCAAGGCACAGCTAATCATTCATTCATTACATTTAAACAAGAAAAACACATTTGGTGTCGCGGTTTAGAAAACATTGCGAGCGATGTTAAAAAAACCTTATGACGGTGTTCAGAGCTAACATGTAGCTACCGCGGCCAAAAGGCTTTCACTTCTACACAAACAACGATTTATCTCTACTTTTTACAACAGTGGTTAGACCAACCTGCAGCTGGAGAACAAGGCCGATAAGTGTTTGATTTTAATGTGTTTGGCAGCAGCTTTATGGTTTGCAGTTCAGAGGATTTTCAGCAGTTGAAGGGCCACAACTAGACAGCAATATGCATATATATTATCTTTTATAAGATTTATAAAAGAGTGCACATGCTTGGTGATGTTTTATAAGTGTAATGTTTCCTGCTCCTGTTACGAGCTGTTAAAACCAGAGTTGTGTTTCACCGAGGTGAGAGGAGCATCGGGCCTCTCAGAGAGGATCTCTGGACTGTTTTCCAGCCCGTCAGTCACTCAGACCTCTCCGACACACTGCTGGACTCCCTGAAGACACATCTGGCATTCAAACGCTCCCTGTCAGACTGTGGATGGAGCTTTGAAGCGCGAGCCAGCGCTCCGACCTCCCGGCACCGCGGCCGGGCCGGGATGGTGGAGGATCACACAGGAAGTAGAAAAACATGCCCTGATTTACATACACTGCTGTGTGTGTATTTTTTCCCCTCCCTTTGTACCCTCGTTCTGTGGAAACGGGGATGTTCAGGTTCCACATGTTTCGCACTGAAGCAGTAAGGTATGAAGATTTATGTCACATGGATCCATTTACACCAGCATTAAAATTCCATTGCAGTTAGAGGATGCATGATAGTTATTTATGTGTGGACGCAGCAGTGCCCCTGTGTAGAACCACGGGGGTTAAACCAGAGAAAATATGTGGGCGTTCCACCACACAGAAAACATCAACTCTTCTTTGACACTGAAAGTGGTGCATGTGCATAAAGTGTGATTTAATACTTTCAGGTGCGGCTGATAACACAAGCAGTAATGGACTGTAGGGGAAGGGTGGACTCCTGGCAACAGACATACCAAATATTCTTAAGGTCCATTTTAAAGATGGGAAATCAAAATATGATGAAATATGAAATATCATGATGTCTTAATGTGGTTCGAAAATGATTTCCAGAGATATTCCTAATATGTTATTTTGGAAAAGGATGTCACGAGTGGAACGTTCATTTGATTTATGAGTTTTTTTCTCAGAATTCCAAGAGGAAACACCCTTTCTCAGATAATTCTGGGAAATATGTAAAAATTCAGAGGCAAAAAGATTAAAGATATATATAAAATAATTCATAAATTCCCCACTCACTGTCACTCCATGATGGTCTCTCTTCTTCTTCCTTCTCCTCACTGGGTTTCTGCTACCTCAGACATTCACTTAGCAGCTCATCATTGGGGGCCATCTTCCTCATGTATTCCTGGATCTTGGTTGGTTCATCTTGGATAGTGGCTATGACACTCATTTATCCTCGGCCTCCCTCTTTCCGCTTTGTGTACAGCCTCAAGGTGCTGGACTTGGGATGAAACCCTCCATGCATGGTGACGAGCTTCCTTGTCTTGATATCTGTGGCTTCTATCTCCTCCTTTGGCCAGGTTATTATACCAGCAGGGTATCTGATGATGGTAGGGCTCAGTTGTTGATGGCTCGGATCTTGTTCTGGCCATTCAGCTGACTTCTCAGGACCTGCCTTACTCTACGTAGCGTATTTGGCTGTGGCTGACTTCCTTGCGGCCTCTTCGTGATTCCCATTTGCCTGTGGGATCCCAAGGTATTTGAAGCTGTCCTGAACATCGGCTATGTTGCCTTCTGGTAGTTCAACCCCTTCAGTTATGATCATCTTGTCTCTCTTTGATATCATTCGGCTACGCTTGTCCAGCCCGAATGACATGTCAATGTCATTGCTGTAGATCCTGGTGATATGGATCAGTGAGTCTATGTCTCGCTCACTCTTTGCGTACAGCTTGATGTTTGTCATCCATGTAGAGGAGGTGGCTGATCGTTGTTCCATTTCTGAACCGGTATCCGAGGCCACTCTTTGTGATGATCTGGCTGAGGGAGTTCAGGCCAATGCAGAACAGCAGGGGGGATAGGGCATCTCCTTGGTATATGCCGCACGTGAGGCTAACTTGGGCAATTGGCCTTGAATTGGCTTCCAGAGTAGTCTTCCACAGCCCCATCAAGTTCTTGATGAAGGCTCTTAGTGTCCTGTTGATCTTGTATAGCTCCAAGCACTCCAGTATCCAAGTATGTGACATTGAGTCGTAGGCTTTCTCGTAATCAATCCAGGCTGACGTTATCCCCGTTATCCTGACCTTGACGTTTGACCTTTAAAGCCCAGAATGTAATCAGTTGAAACCACAGCAAATTCCAACTCACAGAAGCAAAATCAGGCCGTTCTAGTAGTTATATCTAGTGGCCTTGAAGTGAACTGAAACTTTACCTTCTTTTGGAGGTAGTTATGGTCATGTTTCAAGACGCTAATTAGTCAGAAGATATCGACCTCTTGGTGTTGCTAGCCAACGTGCTAATGTTTCACTTTAGCCTCTGTGGGCAACACACAGAGGCTCCTGCTCCTTTGCTAACTAGTAAAGTTTAGACTGGAAAACTGTGCAGTTAGCAGATGATGTTTGGTTAAAATATTGCGACAAGTTGATGCATCAGGTAAGTTTCATTTCTACAAGGTGAAGCCCCACTCCTGCAAGTCATCCAGACTGGTCCCCTTGGTGTTCTACGTACCCAGGCTGTCAGGATTCATTTCATTGTCATTTTTCACTACTTATTTCAGCTTATTTAAACATGGACATTGAAAACCAGGTTTTCTTCAAGATCTTGTTCCGCCCTTTGGTATCCTTTGGCTTAAACCTTCCTACAGATGAGGATGTGGGACTTCTGATCGTCATGTTGATCATGTGTTCTTGGAGTTTGTGCAAGAAAGAGGAAGGTATTATACTCTGAGGTTTAGCATTAGTTTCATGAAAGGAGAGGCAGCATCTCCTCCTTCCCTTCAGAGCTCAGTGCGGTCATCCATCACAAGATCTGACCCGGAAAGTCAGGGGTGAAGTGGCCCATTAACCTCCGTCTGGACGTCTGCAGGCCCGGTCACAGAGGCCTCTGAAGAGCGGCGACCCTCTCCTCTCAGGTGAAGTCATCCATCCCAGTTCCATCCCTCCGTTCTTCCATCCGTCCCAGAGCAGCGGCAGTGAAGAGGAGACAAGGTGTTCACTTCAAAGCCCCTCTCCAAGTCGAGGTCAGCAGGGACGAGTCCGCGCACACCTCCCCACAATCCAGCGGGGTCTTCGGTTTCACACGCCGGGTGGAAAAACACAGGCCTGTTCTTATCGGACATCAAAGCCGAGGCCCCAGAATGGAAGATTAATATGCCCGTGGTGTTCGCCTGTCAGGTTGATCCGTGTTTATGCACCTCGTTTTCTCTGCTTTGACAGCTGCTGTGATCAGTGTTGCTGATTATTCAGTAGCTTGGCAGACCCACTGGTGGCACCATTCAGTGCCCAAACTCTTTACTTCCCCTCGCAAAATAAACCTTTGTTAGCTCAGTGACAAGCACCTTACTCAAGTACGATGCGCCAAACATTTCATCACATTTAAAAGGTGCAACATGTAGAAATTTGCCAAAATTTGAAGGCATCTCGCAATAATATAGGCAGCAAATCATTCAAGGGGGTTCTACTAAGATATTTTTCACCCTGAGTTCTATCTGTTGGTCTTTTGGTCATCTGGTATCAACCAGGCAAGTTTTCGCCAATAATGCAATCAAAACGTTATCAGAGTGTCTGGTAACATGGAGAACATACCTAAAGCTAAACCAACGAAGACAAGCAGCCAACTGCTGGTGAGGCTCTGTTTCTGATGTTTCCCAGTGTTTACAGCAAATTAATTAGTCTAAATTTATTCCAAAGTAATTCCAAAGCCTGTTTATTTAGCATACTACCGCTGAATTAACCAAATGTGTTTGTTTTTACTAAACATCAGAGAACTTTGGAAAACAGAGCCAGTTGACTGGTTGTATCCGAGATGTAACTTCAGTTGCAAAACTGTCAGGCACAGGAGGAATTTTGAATAAAGATGTATTTTTTGAAGGTTTACCTACTAAAACAACTTGAACAATACCAGTCACCACCGAAGGAACACTGCTATGAATATCTTTTAATCTGACAATGACCTTATTTATGTTTTGCATTTGTTCGTTGTGTATTTTGTTTGGTCCTTGAGTCTGCTGATAAACATGATGATGACGTACGTGACCCCCCGACATCAACTTTCATTGTATCAATGAACACTGAGAGCAGATGGCGATGGACTAGAGAACAAAACTATCTTGATTACTAGTTCTAGACAGGATTTCTGACCTCGGTCGAGATTTGGTTATGAACTGAATCCGAATGATGATCAATCTGTGTGTGAATCTGTCACAGTGATGAAACTGATGCTTCTGACATTTCCACCGAGCCTTTGTTGAACTGGCCGTCCTGCGTGCTTCCTGACCCTGCACTGCTCTGTACGCCGAACTTTGTTGTACTGTGTGTACTTGTGCAGTACAATTTGCACTCTACAGCTGCACCATGTATCTGAGTTTGCACATAGTCGCAGATGACAGATGTTCACCCTCATAAACGTCATGTCCATCTCAGCCCTCTGTGTGTGTGTGTGTAAATATGGATTTCGTTATGATGCTGGAGTGGAAATGCATCAGAAAACAGACCTAAATATCAACATAAACATGTGCTGGCGATCAGACGTGGCCTCTTGCCGTAATCTGGACAACATCTTTGTGTCTGTTGTGCAACGCCGGCTGGATTCATCTCCAACATCCACAAGCTCATGTTCTGTGTATGAAGGCAGGACAAGTGTTGCCCTGCTGTTGGGCGAAAGCCCTGACTGCGTCGCTGCAGAAAGAATGTTGGATTAACAGGCTTATGGGGACTCTGCGGCTGCTGATCCATCCAGATAGTTTTGGTGTGAGCCGCTCAGATTTGGAGGTATCGGCCGTGGAGAAGTCAGCTTTCTCTGCAGCGCGATTTCACAAGATGGATGAAGGTCAAAGTGGCACAAAAGAACGACATCTGAAAAATGTCTCTTCCCAAAAATCATGAGCCAGTTAGTCAAGGAAAGCCACAGACTTTGGCGTGCTTTTTATTACTCTCAAGACAAACATGACAGCTTCTGTGTGCTTATCTCTCATATTTACAAACAGGTTTTTTTCACCAATTTGATGTAATTTCCATTGGAAAGCCTTTCGCAAATATAGTTGAAAACCCCATATTTACAGGCTGCATAGGCATAGCAAGTAACCAGGGGGGGCGGGGCTTAGCAAAGGGTGAGTTCGGTAGCTTGTTAGATAGCATTAATGCTAGTTAGCATATCACATTAACTTGCATTCACAAAATGGAAAAATGAAAAAATTACCTACAGACCACCATTATAAAACTGCTCAGAGGACACCTCAAACTGCAAACAGGATCGATTATCCAATCAAATCAAATTAAATTTCTAAATTCCTGTGAAAGTGAATTTCACAGTAGTTTGTCTCAACACACTCGACATGTAGGATAAATACACAAGTAGAAAAAATAAATTAAAAATGATAAGGACTGCATTGCGAATTTTTAATCCCAAACCTCTGAAGTCATCACAGTGTGAAGTCTCTGGGGGCGGGGCCAGTGAGACGAACACTCCTGCACAAGTTCAGTGGACCAATAACCAGGAAGTACAGCTTGTTTTAAGCCTCGCATTTACATCAGCTGACCTTTAAAATACAACATGGGTTGAAGATGGCCGACACGTCTCCACTTCCTAACCCTAACCCTGCATGCTACATGCTAATTATGCTATATTGTTCATTTCAGTAGTGTAGTAGCAGTATGCTAGTGTGGTTTGGAACACAGCCATCGTCAGTGGGTGAAGCCTCAGACTGTGTGGCGTTCCTGCCCACACACACAACTAACTAATTAAAAACCAAACTCATCACGAGAAAAATATATTTAAACATTCATCAGTGTGATAAGAACTAAAGATTAAAAAAAAAAAAAAAAAAAAAAAAAAATCACAGAAACCATCTCTGGGAAAGATTTAACTGTAGTGCAGTGGGGAGGGGTTTATGTGCTATACTGGAACCACCCACCAGTGGGCATCAGCACGGTTAGTCTTCGCTCTGGGGGAGCGCTCATCATTTTTTACAAGTTTTTCTCGACTGAGCTGTAGCACAGCTAGCTCACTTAGCTCAGTTAGCTAGCCGCTCCTGGAGTAGATGCTGTGGTGCAGAAAATAGTTCCTCCATGGAACGACGAGCTCTGTGGATCGTCTTGATCTCGAAGTGTTGTCTGGTTCCATCATGTTTGAGACAAGGCAGACAAAACTGTTGAGACAGACAAACAGCACCACAGCAGAGAGGAGGAAGAGGTGTTTTGGACTTTGGGGGCGAACATGTCCTAAAAATTCAACTTTATATAATCCTTCAATTCAAGCAGTGGCAGGTAGGGATGATGAAGTTTTCAGATGTCATCAGACAGCAGCGTGGAGTTAGTTCTCTCCCTGCTGTCATTCTGTCAGCAGGCAGATCTCAACACGCTCACTTTTAAATGTCAAAGCTGCTCCTCCAAATTCCTGAGGCGAGTGGAGGAGGTTGTTGTTAACTATTAGTCTCATCATAGTGTCGTTTTTCATTCCAGCAGCCTTTGATCAGACGGTACCACAACACCAGAAGTGGAACCTGTGGTGGAGCCGTGATGGGCGGAAGCACAGTGGGTGAAATGTGGCCACGGAGGCGACAGCGGAGATTTACAGTCCCACGTGTTTCTCTCCTCTGCAGAGGCTGAACAAGAGAAATATGGAGGAGAATTCGTGTTGGCTGGTGTGAGCTGGCAAAAACCACACCTGGGAGTTTCTGGTTGGGGGTAAGACTTGTCAGAGAGAACGGCCGCTGTGAGGCTAAAATGTGCCCAACAACCAGACCTCCAGTCAGTGCAGTTTTTAGTAGATCTGTCAACATTAATACCTACAGATATTATCAACGGAGAGTCGTTATATGACCAAATTTGACGCAAACTTCCACCGATAATATAAACCTGATTCCAGAAAAGTTGTGTAAAATGTGAATACAAACAAAATACAGAGATTTTCAAATCCTTTTCAACCCACGTTCAGTACAAAGACAAGATATTTCATGTTCAAACGGATAAACTTTAGTGTTTTTTGGGATCACATATTCTGTACTTGATGCCTGCGACATGTTCCGAAGAGGTTGGAACAGGGGCAAGAGAAGACTGGGAGAGTTGTGGAGAGCAGCTGCAGGATCCCACAGGTCAGCAGGTGATGGAACCGTGATTGGATATGAAAGGAGGCTCCTGATAGGCTCAGTCGTTCACATGCAGCGATGGTGTGACCTTCTGCACGTTGTCAACGACTGGAAAAAACAGTCCGACAGTCTCTGCAGGTAAGAGAAAAGACTGAACGCCGACACTGAATGGCCGTGACCTTCGACCCCAGGCATCATTCTGGGATGGATTTTACAATGTGGGCTCAGAACACTTCAGAGAACCATCGTCAGTTAGGACTTAAAACGTTGCTGCAGCTACAAATGCAAGTTAAGACTCAACCATGTAAACCCAACGCCAGAAATCAACATCAAGAAGCTCCGCCCACTTCTCCGGGCAGAGCTTCTGAGATGGACGGACCTAAAGTGGAAAAGTTTACCCAGGTCTGAAATGTCCTCTGGGCTACAGAGGAAAAGGACCACCCAGATTGTCCAGGGTGTGTTGGTGCCAGTGACATCATGGGTAACTGTCACATCTGTGTGGCGCCATTAATGCTGAGACGTTGGAGCAACGTCGCGTGCTTCCATCCAGACGACGTTCCCGCTTATTCCAGCAGGACGATGAAGCCACATTCTGCAGAGGGCAAGTAAAAGAGGGCAGGGACAAAACTGGCCCGTCTCCCTTTTAAAATGGGACAACATGAAGCTCAAAATACGGCCTGTGGAGCAACGTAAGAAGTACAAACCCCAGTTCAATCAAACTGGCCACTCCTGCCTTTGCGAGGCTGTCTTTTCCCATTTGTTTTGTCCAGGATATGGAGCCCCTGACGCAGTACAGCCACTAGCTCCACTGCAAACAAAGCTAACAGTGGCTGACGCTCCAGCAGACAGCTGCCACCCATGTTCAATGAGATACCTTCAATTTATCACAAATTGCTCGTTTAAATGAAAAATTCACCCCGAAATTGAATCCAGGGAGAAGGACAGAGATTTCAGCCTATAAGAGGAGTTGGTGCAGGTCTCAGCGACTCCTCTTGAAATGGGTTGTTAACTTGGCAAATCAAACAAAGCCACATTAGTCTCCTGCTCTGTTTCATTATAGAAAAGCTCTGTAGCTCTGAAGACGCTTCCATTAGGACGAGCGTGAGTAACTAATGGCTGAACTTTCATTTTGGCACAGTGGTGCAGTGGTTAGCACTGTCGCCTCACAGCAAGAAGGTCGTGGGTTCGATTCTGGGTCAGGACGTTTCTGTGTGGAGTTTGTATGTTCTCCCTGTGTCTGCGTGGGTTTTTTTTCCCAGGTACTCCGGCTTCCTCCCACGTTCCAAAAACATGCAAAACTGGGGGTTAGTAGGTTAATTGGTCACTCTAAATTGCCCGTAGGTGTGAGTGTGGATGGTTGTTTGTGTCAATATGTCAGCCCTGCCATGAACTGGCGACTTGGTTCAGGGTGACCCTGCTTCACCCAAAGATGCTGAGATAGGCTCCAGGCCCCCCCCCCGCGACCCCTAACGGCATAAGTGGTAGATAATGAAGGAATGAGTGAACTCTTGTTATCGAGCAGGAAAGTAATGAAAAGTGGAAAAACGAGAACCAGGAAAAGGAGCGCATCTAAATGAGACCATTCTGCCTCAGGGATTTTTTTCTGAATACCAGCTTGTACAATCGGAATATTTAGTAGCGGTGAAGGATTGTGGGCTGGCGGTTGTCTCGGCCTGAGGCTCAATGTTTCAGACGGAAGAATATGTGCTGAGTCACACCGGAGAGTCGGCCGGTGACACTTGAATCGAAGTGTGGAGCCCGGGGAGCCACAGCGTGGGGTCCTGGGGGCGGCAGGGGGGTTCATGCTGCCCCGGGTTGACGTGTTCACCCGTAATGAGAGCTGATCTGGGACTTAATCGCGCATTAAAGCTTATTGTTGCACCTCCGGCCGACTGATGACACAGTGGTTCCGAGAACCACGCTACCTCAAGCCAAGCGGCCTGACGGCATGCAAATGGCATGACGTGAGGGCTCGCCCCCACGTGCAGAGAGAGGAGAGAGAGCTGCACAGTGTTATCATAGGTTCTATTTTATCATAGTTTTTATTTTAATTGAGTAACATTTAGCAAAGAAAAGTGTTAAATAATCTTCTGAAAACTAAAATGACAGTCCCGTACATTTATTAGAAAATATGCACAAATAAGTATATAGTATATATATTAAACCTAAGGTAATCAATTAAATTCTTAA
>KV751373.1:571561-607141 GCA_001698575.1 Mola mola | reverse complement strand
CTGGATATTTTAGATACATGTTTTTTATTTTAATTGATATCTATACAATATTTGCATTTATATACTACATTCACATGTTTTTACAATCATATAGTTTTTTTTGTTTTATTTAATAATTTGCATTATTTTTACTGTGAACTTATTAAATTTTTATTAAAGGAGATCCTGTGACTTGGATCCTAGGCTGGATTTCCAAGTGCAAATCGGGACCCACAGATCACAATGGCTTCTGGATCAATAGACTACACCTGCTTCTGGACCACTACACTTCACATATCCCTGGATTTACAGATTCTACATACTCTTGGACTCAGCAACACCCAGATCTTCCTACATGGAGTACAATGACTCCTGGACCAACAGAGTCCACCTGCGTCTGGATCACTAGACTTTCCATACATCTGGACTCATAGAATCCACAGA
This sequence comes from Mola mola, assembly GCA_001698575.1. NCBI lineage: Eukaryota > Metazoa > Chordata > Actinopteri > Tetraodontiformes > Molidae > Mola > Mola mola. The sequence goes on along the minus strand of KV751373.1, from coordinate 606,718 downwards.
CTCTGGGACTCATGGATGTTTTATGCATTCTAAATGAACTGTTGTTATCATGTTTTTGTGTTCTGTACAAGTGACATTTATTGCACGTCTGTCCGTCCTAGGAAGAAGGATCCCTCCTCTGTGGCTCTTCCTGAGGTTTCTTATTTTCCCTGTTTAGGGTTTTTTAAGTTTTTCCTCACCCGGTTCGAGGGTCTAAGGGCAGAGGATGTCACATCTGTACAGTTTGTCAAAGCCCAGTGAGATAATGTGTAAATTGTGATTTCGGGCTATACAAATAAAATTTGATTTGATTTTGATTTTATGAAAATTTGTAAAACTATTTGAATTTTGCTTTGTTTTTTCACTTGTGTAGTTTAAATATTTTGTGCCATCAGAGGTCGTTTATAAGGTCATGTGCGGACGAGATCCTCCCACATCAGGCTACTGTCGTCGCCATCTGAAGCTCGCACGCTCGTGTCATGTGTCCAGTTCACGTGGAGCATTGAGCACGCCTGCGTCAGCAGATCACAGGAACGCGTTTTTACAGAACCACAGTAAGACCCGCCCCCTCTCCCCTCCCCTGCAGCATCTCCTCAGCCTGAAGATGATGATGATGATGATAATGATGATGATTATGATAGTGGTAGTGGGAGTCGTGGCGTTCATCTCTGAGTTTGGGCTTGTCTGTAAAATTCGTAGCCTTGGGCGGCGCGAGTGTGAGCCAGGCGTGTTGCATCAAAGTCTTTGAATCCCGACAAAATTAGTGCGATTAATTTACGATCCTGACACCTCACGACTGTTTCATTTTTGGATAGAACACATCAGCTATTATCACAGTGACGTCGTGCCTGGAAGTTGCTCCTGTTGGGAAACTTTAATCAGCCTTTTAATCTAAAAAATAATAAATAGGATATTTTGTTGATTAAGTGATTGAGAAACAATATGACGTCAAAGACGCAGCACAAGATGACTCTCTACATATCTTTGGTTCTTGTACATGGTCTGCACAGTAAAGGAAGCTCTTTATTCCCACACAAAACACTGTCCTTGAACCGCCCCATCACCCTCCACTTCTGCGACTTTGTGACATCGCGATATCCCATGTTGCATCACGTACAGCAAAGCTGTAAATTTTGTATTGTGTTTTTTTTTTGCAAAGGAAAACTCCCTCTGTACAACATACAGCATTGTTGCCGTAGTAACAGCGGTGTTTTCAGGGCTTCATGGGAGGAAGGGCTTTAAGGAGACAGGAGCTAAAATGTTGCGTTTTAACCAGAATTTGCAAGTGTAGGAAAGGTTATTTATTCATTTATCTATTTTAATATTTAAGGCTGTAAACGTGAACCTAAAGTAAGAATATTAACTGGAAAGAGAGCAAAATGCGGGCAATGAAAACAAGTAACAAAGTGTTGTAAACCTGCATTCTTTCTAAGGGCCAGCAGGTGGCGACCCCACTGGATTCAAAAGAAGTCCAATGAGGAGTTTGTCTTCTAGTCTCCTGGTCCATCCTGGTCTAGGTTTGGTCCCTTCAGCCTCAATTGTCCGCCCAGGATTGCAGCAACTGAAACGACTCGTCTCGAGCCCTCCAGATGGTTACACTTTTGTACACAAACCAGCGAGTGAAATTTACGATTAAGAATCATGATGGTTCCTGACCTTCATCATCCAGCAATCTGATCTCAAGTATGGAAGCAAAAACTGGATTCTGGCGTCAAAGTCCAAGCTGGAAATTGTGTTTTTTGAAGTAAACTTTTACTTCCAACAGCAAAGTCATTGTGTGGTGCAGCACAGATTGGGGGTGGGCGGGGCCTATTCTCTGCTCTCTGACTGTGAACTCACGTTAGCTATTCCATATTGCATCAAGAACAACTATGAAGAAAATCTCAATAGAAAAACTAAGTAAATGCTAAAATCAACTGACTGCAGAAATGTCTGTACTTCTTGGTAGAATTGCAACTCATTGATCTGCTGATTATTTTCACGATGAATCAGTTAATCATTTACTCCCTAGATTGTTAGACTGTGGAGGTCCAAGGTCAAAGGTCAAGGGCACTGCAGAATCATGTGGGCCACAAAGACACCTCGGATAAATTTCAGTAGACCTTGATCTCTGGAGGTCAAAGGTCACTGTGAGCTGAAATCTTGTGAGCACAATCTCCAGAATTTAATGTTGGAGGTCAAAGGTCACTGTCACTACTGATAGAACTCAGAGCTCCTTAATTCCTCTCCCCCAACACCAACAAACAAGAAGATCTCCTGTTCCTTTAAAAATCCACCCCGACCTTACGGGTTCCGCCCACATTCATTCAGGTTTGTGCAACTAAGAACTGATTTATCAAGAATCGTGTAACTCTCTTCGCTGTCGGTTACAGTTTGACGCCAAAAAACACTGAACCTGCTCTGTAATCCAGAGTTTATCTCTAAACTTGCAGCTAAACCTTTGAAAATAACCAGAGTTGTACCGATCACATGACCCTAAAACCCAGCTAGCCCTTCCTCTGAACCCACCGCTGTGCTCTCCCTGTCCGAGGAATATGACCTCCATGAGGTCACTTTTCCAGCGTCCGAGCGCTGAGTCGGACGGCTTACATTTTTACAGGCGTGGACTGAAGTATGTGTTCGCCTCCTTTGTGCTTTCTGAGCGCGAACCCACAGGACAATCATGTCCGCTGTTCCGACGAGGGGCCCAGCCCACCTCTTACGCTCCCAAATCATCGACTGGCTTGCACACACAGCGTTCCCCCTGCCCCTCGTTGTTTGGAGTGCTCCTCCGCACTTTGATGTGAAGGGGTCAAGCGTCCCCGGGGAGCAGAATATTCAGTGTCAGGAACATCTGGGTGAGCGCCGCTAAGCAGGGCTTACTTGGCAGGCGGTTGGTATTGGCACCGACAACCATCCTACCGGGGGCCTTTCATCTCCGTTTGAACATGTGGACTCGGCCCTAACCCTGGGAGGAGTTGGAGGGCTCGCCGCCAGCTCGGAGGCCGAGGCGTGGCCGCTCCGCGGAGGAATCCGGTCCCCCTCACCTCCGTCTCACAGGGTGCCATACCCTGATCTGCTGCCAGCACGTCGGCTCGGGACTTCAGGTTCAAATGATGCAGGAGTGCAAATCACCTTCCAAAGTCAAAAACGTTAGTTGTCTGGGGGTCAGTAGAATTAGAAACTGCGAGGAGCTCAGCTGGTGTCAGGCGTCAATATTTTAAAATAAAAACCTGCGCAACTTTACATCTTATAAATAAGATAAGATCTTATCCAAAGTACTGAAACTACCTGAGAAAAAGAGTACTGAGGGAAGAATGGGGTTAAAAATATTCCTATGTGAAAAGCTACAGTAGCATTTGGCTGCTTAGCCCCACACAGCTTGCTTACTGGACGATTCACGACAACGGCTAACTACGTTGACTATTCTTAAAACAAACTGAAATTCACCATTTTTTTTTATTTTTTTTTTTTTTACACAAATTAAGTAACCTAAAGCTACAAACTGTTAATTTTGTGGAAATACTATGCAAAATTTTATTAGCTGCTATCCAAACATTGTCAGGTATGTTACTGGTACACACTTTTTTGTTAGCATGATTAGCTAAATAAGAAGACATCATATTGGATAGGAGACACTAAAAAGAACATTAAACAGAATGTTGTATATTGAAGTATTTCCTGCACATATGATCAGCTAGGGAGGAATGTCCCAAACTAGCAAATAGCATTAGAGCTGAATGACTGCTAAACTCCCTATCATGTAGTTTGATGTCCAACTAACACATGATTGAATGTGTAAAGGACTTTCGAAGGGAATCGAACACAGCACCCAACAGCAGCCTGAGCCTGACAGAGGCCATTTTGAACTCAGAGAACGCGGTACCACAGTGAGCTAATACTAACTGAGCTAGCAGTAACCGTCTAATAGCAGCAACAAGTAAAGTTATCTGGGTCAGCAACTTGGTACAGGATTCTGTGTAGTCCAAGCGGCCTCAGCTGTGCACGCTGGCTCCTGAGTCCAGTCCAGTTACATCCGTTAGCATTTAGCTCAGCAACAAGTAAAACCACCTGTTCATCAGGAATCTCATGTCAGAGGGCAGAACCGGCAACATTTCTCCATAAAATATGATCCAATCACCAAAAACAGTGAATAAAGTGTGGCGTGCTGTGAGGCGCCGCCCCCAGAAGCACAACGCTCACATACAATGAAAGGCGAGGAGCAGCACTGAACTCCCATCATGCCTCAGTTACTGGATGTACTTTTCTTAATCTTATCATTCTCTTTCATACCCAAAGACTCTTTCTGCTTCGCCCCAATTTAAGAAACTCACAATTGGCACCATTGAACGTGTTCTGGGTGTGTAGGGGAGGCCACTGACTGCCGCCGATTCATTATGTTCGGGTCATTGTGTTGGGAAGCTGAGCGGCGCCAGAGCAGCAGGTCCGGGGAATACCTCAGATTTCAGTGTGAGGCTGGCACCACTGGGACGCCCACGCCTCCTCGTTTCAATCAGCATTTGGCTGTGCGGCTGAGAAACTCGCTGGCAAGTGAAGAGGCGGTAAAATCATCAGAATTTATTTTGTTGTCGCGTTGCCAAATGAAACAGAGAAGATAAACGTTTGACCTCAGTGCTGAAGTCCGAGTTTAAATGCAGTTTGAAGCAGCCAGAGAGCGCCTCCTGTACTCATCTGACAGCGGAAACATGAGTAAGACAGATATGTGACATATGTGCTCATGAATGCCTCAAACGTACATATGAGTAACAAATACATTTATGTCAAATAGAAATGAATTATATAAGATTAGGCCGCTTTCATATAAGTTACATATAATTGTCCAAATACACACATGTACATAAAGCACATGTCTAATGTTTACATGCTAATATATGTATTAGAGATATTGGATACCAATGTTAGAAGTTTGGATACCGATATTAGAGAGTTAAAAAAAAGAGTTCCTATATCAATATATAAGATAAAATAAACCTGCATATGTCCCACAGAGGGGAACCTTTCAGTTTTATGGCAGCAGAAAAGTGTAGATAAATAATAAATAATAGTACAGAAGAATAATAAGAAAATTTTAAAGATATGTACAAAATAGATTTTTACTACAGTGTAGTAGAAAACACAAATTCAATAAATATAAATCACCACAAGCATCTTCTTCTGCATGGTGTTCTTTAAAACCAACATTTTTTGTTACTGGCTGACAATGCTGACATACGTATATGCCAATATCGATGTATCGATGATATATCGATATATCGGTCAGGCTCTGGATTAAATCCTGTCTCTGGACATTTGTGGTCTAAGTTAGAAGCAGATTCTTTTTTGTATTATATAATTGTTTGACGAGATTTTTGGGGAGTTCGGGGATTTTTTTCCTGACTTTGACCTTTGACCGATCAAGTCCAAATTGTGTTGAGTTGAAGCCACTGCGAATAGGAACTCACTCAAGTTGTCCCAAACTATGGACAAACAAACAAACTGAGCCTCCTAGTTCCCCATCATTCCTCTTCAGGCAGGTTAGCGTTTGGATCGTGGTAGCGGCGCCTCAGCTCGGACCTCTGGTCCTGCCACGGTTACCGCTGCAACTGTTTCAGGCTGGACGTTTTGGTTTCCAGTGGAATCAAACATGAGGACGAGCAGCTGATAAATAACCCAACATGCGGGGTTGTTCCGTGCAGAATAAATAACTGGATTTCTTCGGAACTGATGCGCCGCTGGGATGACTGACACGTTTGCTCATCCATCCATCCATCTCCTTCTTATCTGACAGGTTACTCCTGGATGCAGCCTGTTATTCCCTGGTTGGCAAGATGTGTGGAAGATCCACCCTTCAGTTCACAGATATGCAGGGAATTCTCCTGGAAAAATGCTATCAATTTTTTAAATGTTTGTCAGGTCCAAGATCAAGAATAAATGTTTGAACATGAATTTATGATACTGGAGAGAATGTGGAGACGCTGAAACACACCTCTCGCACGTTTTCTTCACAAAACTGAAGCGTCGTCCAAGGCTACAATAAACACAGCAGGAAACACTCGTTTACATCAGAGGGACCATTCGCTTTTGTTTGAATCACAAAACTTTACAGTTCAGTTTGGTTCTGAGCAGTACGTAGCTTTTTGTCCAACGCTGTGAATGGTCCCCTTAAACCGTGAACCGCACCGTGCCAGTTTCGTCACCCTTCGCTTGGGGTACCGTCCAGAACTAAACCGTTCCACAGAGGCGGAGCTAGACCCACTGCAGTACGCTAATTGGCTGACAGAATTGTCGTAGTTTGGCCGTCTTACTGCTGGCGGCCTGCAGCCTTTTCTCAAGCAGAGCCTGTTTACTGTGTGTGAGACAGCAGTCAATGCTGGATGTCCTCCTTGTTTCACCCTGGACTTACCGGAACACAATCGGAGCGTTTCCATAATCTTATTTTAACGAGCATTTTTGATTTCACACTAAAAAAAAAGAAAAGAAAAAACATGACTGGAAAAACTGGAGAATTTGAACATGGAAGTTTTTGTGGGAAATTCGGCACATTGATAAAAGGTAAATGTGAATAAGTGCAATGTAAACAGACAAAGCGAATGAAAGATGACGTTTAGAGATCACGTGACTTTAACGCCACTTGCAGGAGAGAAGCGATGGCGACAGCAGCGGATGAACAACACATATTTGGAGTAGTAGTTGAATTTTCGTAGACTTTCCAGTGTCCCATGGCTATTTTTGTTTTGTTTTCCTTTCTTCTTCCTCTACGTTTAGTTACTTGCAACTTCTTCTTCTTCTGTGGTAAAGAAAGTTTGCCACCTGCTGGTTGACCAAATGAACTAACTCCTAATATTCAAATAACATTAGTGGACGGAGACGCACATAAAAGCACATTTTCTTTTTCCAATTTTTTGAAAATTCGCGGTACATTTTAATGGAAACCCAGCTACTGTGTTGCGTTTCTATGGTGACTGCGCCAGCTAAGGCTACCCCGTCCACCAGGTAATGGTACGGTTGCCAGTGGAAATGCATGCCTGTAATGGGTGTACTGAACTGAACTGAACTGCTTGGTGAAACACAGTTGAAATGGATAAACCGCATGAGAGGTGAAGTGGCCCTTTAAATTGCATCACGTTAGGTTCACTGGTCCGGTTAACCATCAAGCTGAGCGACCATCTCGTCGCCGCAGAGAACGTTGGTTAGCAGCGCCCCAGCAGGTGACGCCTGATTGGACAGATGTCACACACGGTGCTGTGACTCATTTAAAGCATCTGTGCTGCGTTGACATATCAGCATTTCAGACCTGAAGATCTGCTCACAAGGTCACATTCATCAAAGGTCAGTCCGACTGCCAGCAACGCTTGTTTTGTCCAACCATAACGACCACGTTTGACCCGATCGGTCCTGCCCTTCACAACTACTCATGTCAGAGGGTCCGTTCCTCTGATTGGTGGGTCACAGCTTTACCCACAATCCCAGTGGATCAGCATGTGATGATGATTCCCAGCTCCGGACGGAGGCTTTTAGGCTTTGTTACCCTGCTGCTGCTCCTAAGCCCAACAAGCTACAGCAACGTCTGCACATAAACCTGCTCTCACCTCGGTTCTGTTGCAGAACTTATTTACGTCAGTGATGCTGCATTCAACGTCTGATAGGACGCAGTAAAGTCACCGTCCTCGTGTCCCGGCGGACAACAACTCACAATATGCACCGAACTGACTTTTTCACTGCTGTGTTCACTCATGTCAACGAGTTAATGTAAAGAAACACAGAAAACTGTGACATCTGCATTTTAAAGTTCCAGTGTCATGCTAATCACTTCAGCTGATTTAGATTTTGGTGTTTTGGTGGTGAGAATGCTCACTTTATGTGTTAAAATCGTATTGCATTTGAATTTTGAATGTGATGCTGCTTTCCAGATTTGAAATTTTACTTGTTTGATTTCAGATACATTTTGAATATGTGTTAAAAATCTACCGGCAGGTGAAAACGAAGGAACCAGAACCTGAACCTGCTCAGCGTGATGTCACAAAAGAGAGAAACGAGTACAGATGCACTGAATCATGACTAAAATCAGCTGCTGCCTTTCAAACCATATGAATGATCAGGTGTTCATCAATCACACTGATCGGTCATTGACGAGAACAAGGTGAACGTGAAACTACAGAAACTCACCCAAGGTTCTGCCTCCAGTTTTTACTGCAGCTCTCAGACAAACGTCTTAATTTTGTGATGAAATACGAATGAAACTGCACTTCCCGAACTTTCTCAGCTTTGTCGCTTATTGGCTGATGTGCGGTCACGTGATCTGATGACGCCCTATGGCTAACTGTGTCAACAAATAATTACAATAAATAAAGACGGAAAAGAACTAATGAAACTCTGTCCTGCTCTCAGGACCAAGTGACTTAAAAAAGTGGTTGTAAATAAACAAATACTGTCATAATATATATATACTTACCCGGACTGGTCGACATATTCAAAGATGGCCGACATATCTCCACTTCTTCGGCGATCACAGAGCGAAGCCAAAAATATCGTCATTTGGAATCGGAGCAGTAGTGAACAGGAAGTTGAACCGCGGCGACGAGGTCCCGCCCATACGCCCGCCAGTCCAATCACAGGCTGAGCTCAGCTCTGACACATGACACCTCACTGTTTTTATTGCATCAAGTGACAAATTCAAGCCCAAATGACGGCAACCGTCTCTGGGAAAAAAAAACTTTGAACGTTTCGTTTGTGCCATCTGCTAACATGGAAGGGGAGGGGCTTATGAGCCGAGTTTTTGGGGACTCTCATGTCTCATGTCAGCCGATGATGGAGTATAAGACTGAATCAGAAATTAATCAAAAGGTTTATGATTTTTCTCAAAAGTAATTGTGAAAACTGAAACTGGGACCGTTTTTATCCAAAACATCAACAAAAAAAAATACAAACTAAAAATAAGTCAATTAAAACGATTTATTTGATTAATTCCCCCCCCAGTTTCAGATTGTGTGTGTTCACCTTCAAATCTTATTATTTCACTTTCAAGTCACTTGAGTTTACCGTATTTTTGGCCATTGTATGACATGGGGGCGGGGCCTGTCGTTCACTGGGAGGGGCCCTGTAACTCTTCACCTAAGACCTGTGTCCACGATCGTTCACATTTGAAATATTAAACGGGTCACCGATGACTGTGTGAACGCTGATGTGTCTAATTTAACTGTTGGGGTTAATTTAGTCAGTTTGTTGAGAAAAACTTGCTAGCTTAGTTAGCTTAGTTAGCTAGCCATCTGCTTCAGGAGTCGATGCTTCCTTCTGCAGAGTGATACGGACAGAAAATAGCTCCTCCATGGAAGGAAGCGGGTCAAGAGTTCTGGAAAGAGGCCTTAACGTTGAGCAAGTGACATGTAGTTCCATCATATGAGAGAGGACGCAGACGGTTTCAGGAAGGAGGAGTAAAACGTACTTCTGATTAGAGCTGAGCTGTCAAGTTCCTTGAAAAATAGATCCGGTTCTCTGGTATGGACATGCTTATGTGGACCCTGGAAGACAGAACCAGTGCGGACCGGCACCAGAACCAGCTCCTGCCAGAATCCGGTGTCAGTGTTGCACTGTGGGACGATAGGCGATAAATTTCTCCTTCTCCTCCATTGTGCTCCTCTCCAAGTATGTCAATCATCTCGGCTGAACAAACATGTGACCCGAGCGCTTCGCCGTCCAGGATTCCACGCGCATTTCCCATTCTTGCCGAAACAACTGCCGGGTTAATGAACACACGGCGCGGCGCGTAACGTCCCGCTGCCCACGCAGGACAGCTGCTGGAGGGCTTTCATGCACAGCCCACTAATGTTAATCATTTCCCACGGCGTTGTTACGGACTAAGATGGGGGCACGCCGAGGACACACCTCATTGGCCAGGCGCTAAACGAGGCGGGGGGCAGGGAGGCGGCTGATTGGCTGCATGGACAAAATGGAGGGAATCGAGACTTTGTCATCAAACTGATTAATTTTTTATCTATTTTCTATAAAACAGGAAGTTAAATCTGTTCTATGATTGACTGACAGACGAGACGCGACTGTTTACCCAGAATGCCCCTCGTTTAAGCTTCACACACACATACACAAACGTGTGGTGCATGTAAGTAACACACGTGTACATATATGTCAAGTATATTCCAAAATAAAGCAAACGGTTGTTTTATATGAGTTACATGTATTTGTCCAGATATAAACATATACATATGTTATATACATTTGATATCTACAGTTACACATCTTGAGAACTTTATGGATCAAAACTAATTCAACTTTACTGTGTGTTTACATTTTCTTTTACCGACATGACTCAGAAAACTGTGAATCCCATTGAGTTTTCAAATCTGGACGTAACTCAAATATGAATTTTCATAAAATTTTGTGTGCGTTTTGGTGTTAGCCCAAAGAGCAGAGCGTACATCCCATATTACCGCACAACAAAACATACACTGAGCAAACACAGACCGCTGGTAGTGAGCTTTTCTAGAGCGATTTCAGGACACGAGAAGCGAACTGTGACTCCTCAGTTGGTGCAAAGTGAAAAGTAATGGCCCATTTCCTTAATCGCCTCAGTCTGATTGAACACGTGGAAATGACATGATCCGGTGCAATGCAAGGTTTGAGAGGTTTGACAGGTCAAAGGTCAAAGGTCAGTGTTGATGAGTGAGTTCGCCAACATGTGCATGATAAGGGGTCAAATTTGTGTAAGTGCTGTACAGTGGAACAGTTAATATCATTTCAAGCGTTATTGGCTGTCCTAAGTTATCTGCGTTCCTGACGTGGAAAAAGGGCGGATCCAGCTCGAATGGGACTGTTGGGTTTTTCAAGGTGAGGAAACGGCAGCAAAATGTAAAATACAGCAATAGAAAGATGAAACAGAGTCAACTTTGGTATAAAATACTTTAATAAATAATAAGCTTGTTCTAAGAACAAACGAGAAAAAAAAATCCACTAACAAACCAAGACTTTTACCAAGTTTTGTACAAAATAATTACAACGTTCTGCACATTCAATCCCTCCTGTGGGACCAACACAAAGTGAAATGTTCGGACTTAGCATGAACTGGGGTTTCGTTGCTGAAAACAAAACGGACGACGCTTGACTCGCTGCGGAGGAAAAGGCTATTCGTTTCTCTTCTCAGGTGTGTTCTTAGTGCAGAAACAGACAAACTCTGGACGACGAAAAACAACATCAACAACGACACAACTTGTTCCCTTCATTAAACCAGAAACACGAGGAAGGGCGGGGCCAAACCGTTCACGCCGCTCTGCGATTCGCCTCCGTCGACTGCAGAACGGTAGATTTAGAACCGAGCAGATTAAAGACGGCGTGGCAACAGCGCTGTCAAGTGGTACGGACCCTGTTTGGACACAAAACAGCGAGGCTACTTTATTTGGGGCCTAATCCAAGACAACAGAAGTTCGGATAATTTTGAGAGCGGAGGAAAACGGTGAAATCGTGTTTTGTGTATGAAATGTTTTAAAACAGACGATTAAGGTCTCACTTTGATTGACTTTCTCCGTTAACCCAATGTGCTACTTCCAACATGATGCTAACGGCGAATATGACCGGATGCTAACAACAGCAGGAAATGTGATGGAACCTTTCTGGAACGTTGGCCCACACGATGTTGCGCACACTGGGAATTTGGATTTACAGGTTTTTTAATTATTTCCGACGCAGATCACCCCAAAATCTTTAAAAAATATATATTTCTGTTATCCAGCTGTGGCGTGAGATGACATACTTTGCTCAAATCGCAAAAAAATTAATTTGAAATCATGACCAGGTTACTCAAAGTAATCCACTGAGCTTGTGGTGAGAAGTTTCATGCTAGCGTAGTTAGCTAGCCTGTTGTTCGAGTAGAGGTGCGTTTCTTTCAGCGTAGGTTTTGGGGTCTGTTCAAACACTTCGAAATGTCTAAATAACTATTAAAAAAGGTAAATCTCTCACAGGCATTTTGATGTCCTAAAAACAGATTCAAAAATTCAAAAATTCAAAAAATTAAATTTCACTCTGAAATGAATTTTGCAGGTTTACAGAAAGGAAACAGTTCCTCCATGAAACTGCTCGCAACAAGCTGTGTGGATTATCTTCAGGAGGACGGTCAGGATTTCTGGGAATTGACGTTCTTTCATTATTTTGGAGACAGCAGATCCCCAAAACAGAGCAACTCACAACGAAAAATCCAGATGTCTTTCTGACTTTAGAGTGAAATGTCCCTTTCAACACTCCAAAAACCTAAATATTCATCTCAAAAAAAGGACGTCAGTGACCGACAAACAGCCGTGACACAAAACACAAACAAAGACACACAACCATGATCTGCGTTGTTTTTAAAAACTCGCTGGAAAACCTGTGAGTGTCAACAGACACTGACAAACGGAATGACATCATCAAAATAAAAACAAGAGAAACTTTAGAATAACTATCATACAAAGCATCACTTAAGTTACTAAATTCAAATATACACAGCCATTCTTTTTCTCATATTTACATATTTACAGTGCATGAAAATTACCTTTCGCGTGGTGTCGGGAGTTGTTACATCGTTCCCTTTTATTTATTTATCATATTTATTCTGAAGGAGGAGCGGAGACGAAGGAGGGCTGAAGGCACTTTTCTACCAAAAGAAAATACTGAAAAAGTCATCGTTTGGACTCACAGGAAGCAGTGACAATTATTTTGAAAGGATAAGAACCTTTAAACCTCAAAAAAAATAAAAGGAACACAATGTTTATGGATGTAAACAAACAAACAAAAATTGAAGAGTGGATTCTTGTTTCCTATAAAATCTGTTTTTGAAGTTTTCAGTTTTTTATAAAAAGTGTAGAAAAGGCCCGCGGCTCCGGGCTTAAGGCAGGTGGGAGGAGCATCGGGAGCAGCTGCCATCCAATGACGCTCATCTACAACTCCAAGGTCGGAAAAACAAACAAAAACAGGCCAGAGGTGTAAACAGAGAGAAACAAATCGGGAGCGGCGAAAGGAAAATTCCTCGATTAAATCCAGAAGCTGTGACGTTTACCTTCCGGGTCGTTTTTTTTGTGGTTTTTCTGCGATTTTTTGCCTCCGTGCTTCAAGCGAAAAAATTAAATAAGTTGTGACAAACAAAAAAATAAAAAATGAAAGCATTTGTAATCTTCACTTTTGGTGCTTTTAAGAGTTGAAGACGCAGCGGTTTTCTCCCCCATTCATACGTAGTGGTCTTTAACGTCCTCGCTCAGCTTGGCGGCGTTCAGGTTCTTACACCGGTTGTCTTTGAGGCTGTACGCCGTCCGGTGCGGCGCCTTGACCGGACCGCTGCGCGACGTGCAGATGGGCCCCCCTTTACCCATCTTCCACCTGTCCTTCGCCCCGGCTGTGGAGCACCTCTGCGGTGGGCACTTCTCCCCCATGCCCAGCGCCCTCTCCTCATCTTCCTTAGGCTCCGCCTCCTGCTCGCCTTCCTCCTCGCCCTCGGCCCCATCGCACCTCCTGTCCGAAGGGGCCATCAGTTTCTTGGTTTCGTACTGAATGTCTTTGTCGCGGTTGTCCTTGAGGGCGTGGCTCCGCAGCGGCTCAAGCTGGTTGTTGACCGTGGTGTCCTCGGACCGGGACGCTCTCTCGCGCTCTTTCTTCCTCTTGCGGGTCCACCAGACGCACACGACGATGCAGAAGATCCACAGGAGGCTGAAGACAACGCACAGCACCGGGACCAGGTAGCCTGAGGGACATGAGGGGATTTGCATTTCGTTGTTCAGAAAACAAACAGATGTCACCCTGTTATCGTCAGTAAAGTCGGAATTCCGAGATCAAAGTCAGAATTCTGAGTTCGAATTTAGAATTTTGTGATTAACTCGTTTTAAATCTGAATTCTGAGATTATGTCAAAATTCTGAGAGAAAAGTTGGAATTCTAATTTTGAAGCTGATATTCTGAGATTAAAGTCAGATGTCTGAGAAAATGTAAAAATTCTGAGATTAAATCAAAATTGTGACAAAATTTGCACTTCTGAGTTTTAAATCGCGAGTCTGAGATTAAAATCATAACTCTAACATTTAAGTCAGAATTTCAATACATGCATACATACATACATTCAAATAAAAGTTACCTAGATCTTCTTAAATCCATTTTGTAGTTTAGGTTAGCATAACACTGGAAACAATTGGAAACTTCTTTGAAAATTAAAAGGTAAATCCCAGCAACTTTTAAACTGTGTAAACTGTGTAAATGTTAGTTTGCCTGCTAGCTAACAAATCCAACAGTTTTCTTAACAGCTCAAAAGCTGCAGCTTCTCTTCACAAAACACAGAGATGCTACATGCTATATTAGCTTCCCTGCATAAACTAGTCTGCCTTCTTTTATTTACCCACTCAACCAAAACAACAGACTCACCAATGGACGGAGCCTCCGACTGCGTCTCCACTTTGACCTCCACCACAGCCGGCATGATGGTGCTGTTTTGGCGTTTGGACAGCGCGCCGATGATGGCGCTGGCCGCCTTCTGGATCTGTCCGCCATCGCTGTCCTTCGACCGCCCGTCCTGCTCGTAGGACTGCAGAGAGAGAGAGAGAGAGAGAGAGCGAGAGAGGGATTTTAAGTCGGGATGGAAGACATGAGAGCTCCCATGGCTGTACTGCCTCCTGGTGGCTGGCTGCAGTATGTCATAAACTCCTCCCCCTCCATCTTAGCAGATGGGACATGTGTCACACAAAGATGGCTTCTGTCATTTGTGTTATTGTCCTGATGATTCATGTTCAAGAGTTAATTTCTACACTCAGTTTGGTTTTAACCATCATGACATGTCGCTGGGACATGGCTGAGATGCAAGTTTCTTTATTCAAAGCTACTTGCTACCAAGATAACTCGATACTCTCATCCAAACTTGAATGTTCAAGATCAATAATCATACTGATTATACATGAACGACAACCATTTTTCAAGGTTTTACACAATTTTCTATCTTTCCCGGGTCCTTTATTGCAGTTCGTTTACGTTCTGAGGAAGTTTTGACCATGCAGAAGTTGTTTCTCCTGCCCAAAAACCGCCTTCGGTTTGTGGCGCGCCCTGCAGCCATGTGTTTGTAGGTAGGAGGCGGCGTGAGTGATGCGCACGTTCACTCGGTACAGCGGAGAGAGAAAATTTCTCGCTCCAGGCTACCCGGAACAACAAAAGAGGGGTAGACAAACACACTTTCATCCGTCAGAATAAAAGAGATTCTCATCCTAACATGTGGCAGGTTGGGACCCCCCCGCCGAGACCACAGAGGGTGGAGTTAATTATCTAATAAGGTGTTGAGGGTGAGGACGGGGGGGGACGGGGGGATTAGCTGTGAGCTGTGCTCTTCAATTAGGACCAACAATGGAGGACAGGCCAGCTGTGCTCCAAACACTCCTCTTTTCTTCTTCTGGGGGAATCAGCAGCTCATTCACACACCTCCAACCCCGCCCCCCACTGAGTGACTGACAGGCCACGTCACGGCCGAGCGAGGCTGATTATCAGTTTCTTTAGTTCATTTTACTCCCTCATTACAGACATTAGCTGGCTGTGGCAGATATTATCTGCTAATGTTAGCCAATCTGGTGATTTTCTGGTGAAAATGTGACTGATTGTTGAAACTGATGTTTCGATTAATTGACATTCCTTTTTTTTTTTTTTAATTACCATTCTTGAGCACCTCCTGCCCTTGTTTATTTCTAACCCCGACACGATGTTCCGAACCGGTCTAAACATCACATTACTTTATGAATGGATAATAAATTGTATAACGAGCCCTATGCCTTTGAGGGACTACTTTCAGTGGCGTATTAATCTACTGCCGTAGTGAGCGTTTGTGGCAGCAGGTGCACTTGATCACGGTGAACCTGCCTGACCTGATGTGGCTCTTAAGGATTATTTACAAATAAGACACAAGTATGTTGCATCCAAATATTATTATTATATATATACAAACTATTTGATTTAGGGGGACGCCTCCCTTTCCCGACGAGCTTGTTTTCGCTGCCTTAGTGGACCACGTCACATGTTTACAGGGTGACTCTGTGAACAACACCAGCAGAGATTGTTTTGTTTTGTTTGCCGCTTCTCTTCCCGTATCTGTGGCTCACGAAAGGCCGGCGAACATCAGAGGAACGACGGCTAATCCTCTTGCCATTAAGAGCTTACGGCCCTCAGTGCGAGACTTCCTGCGAGTCTGGGTGGCCGAGAGAGGAAGACGGAGGGAGGAGGGACAGAAGCTGAGACGGAGCCCAAAAAGAGACACAAATCCAATGAAACAGCGAAAGAGGAGAAGAGGAGAAACACCGAAGAATGAAGGAAGAAGAGCTCAACAATGTGTCAAACTTTGCCCTCCTTTCTTCCTTTTTCTCTCCTTTCTTTAAACTCAGAGAGGAAAAAACAGGGGAAAGAGAAAGTTTTGACTCTCGGCAGCGAGAAACTGTGATTTCCTGCTCTCGGATCAGAAACCCCCGATGTTAATATTAGCTTCTTGTGTAATACTTTTCCTTCATTTCCATTTTTTTTTTTTTTTTTTTTACAAATGATTGAAAACACTTTAGTGGGACAGGAGGCGAAAAACGACGGACTGTTTGGGTCTAAAATGATCCAGATTTTCCTCATCGTGGGCCAATTTGCTGATCAGTACATTTTTAAAATAAAAAATAAGTCTGATAAAAATGTCCTGATGTAAGGAAACATGTTTGTGATTTCTGATCCAAACTATGGTCCATTTATTGCTCCTCGACAGGAATCACATCACAATAAAACATCAAAATGATCAGAAATGATATTTTTAAAACATCACACAGCTCTGGTGGCTTTCAACAGAACACAGTAGCGAATGAATAGACTTTGTAAAGTTGTGTCTGTGTGTGTTTGGTGTGTGGTAATCACCATGGCGACCTCCACGGCGTTATTGTTGGCGTAAGACAGGTCGCAGAGGATGAGCAGCGCTCGCTCGTCAGCTAGCAGCTGAGCCACAGGGAGGTACCTGAGCTCGGAGCAGATGTTTTCCACCGTGGTTCCCTGCGACACACACACACAGAGATGAGGACCAGCTTCTCGTTCTGTCTAATGGTGAAAAATGATCAAAAATCTGCCACTTCCTGTTTAAAGAGAAAGATAAACCACTTTATCCCTCACCTGCGGCACTTTGTCCTTCTTGAAGATGAATGTGACGCGAGCGCAGCTGTTGTCGAGGTAACCGCTGTTGGGCTCACACTGGGTGTGCAGGGGTGGGGCGGGGTCCGGCGTTGAGCACACCCCCCACTGGTTGCACGGTGGCGCGAAGCAGGTGAGAAACGGATGCTCGACACACTCATGGCCTCCAGGGCAGGACGGCGGGCTCGTGTCCGCAGGGGAGGGCGGAGTCTTGGGCAGGAGACAGGGCCGACGGCCACACCTCACCTGGAACCGAAGGAGACGACGTTTAGAGTTGCGCGGTGCAGAGTTGTGATTACGCGATGTTAGCTCGGTGAAATGACCGACCTTGGAGCAGCGGACGTGTCCGTTGGCGCACTGGCAGGCGTTGCATTCCTCCTCCCAGCGGCTGCCGTGAGGAAACTGCAAACCAGCGTGACGACACGACTTCCCGAGTCCGATAACTGAGAGACAGAAAAATAAATACATCAATACAGATGCACAAACATAACATAACATAAAAAAACATAAAAATCTAATTTCTATGTTTAAATGAGCCAAAATCTGTTTACGCTTTTAGATGCTAAAAATGAAAAATTAAGCAAAAATTGGTGTCAGACAAGATTCCTGCTAACAAATGATCATATCAGAAACTGGAAATGTTGAAAAAAAAATTCAGATCACCACCAAAGTCTAGCTAATTGTTCCTTTCCAATTTCTCCGGAAAATTTCATACATTAATTTTTTTAACCAACAATTGGACAAAGGAACTAGTGCCGATAGAAACGAAACCTCTCTGTCCACCACTAGCTGCACTCACACTCTTGGCAGCGAGGTCCGGCGTGTCCTGGCGGACAAACGCAGCGGAAGCCGTTGATCTCGTCCATGCAGGTCGAACCGTCGGCACACGGAGATGACTGACACTCGTCGATGTCTGTCAAAAGATTAAAATAAAAACATTCAGCCATTCAGTAAACACGTAAAAATTTCTTCCTGTTTTGTAAAAAGACACATTTCAATGATTTGTTCTTTTGTGAAAGAAAGGCTTTGGTATTAAGCCACAGTGAGAAAAATAAATTAACTCAATTAGCTCAATTAGAATTAGCTCAAAATATTAGAGAATAAATTGGGAAATTTACTAGAAAATAATTCATAATATTATGAGAATAGTTATTGTTTTACGGCAACAAAGTTATAATTCTACAAGATTTCTGGATGCCGCCCAAAAACCAGACATGTTTTGTTTAATTTTGCTCAAAATCTCGTAAAATCAGGACTTTTTTCTCGTAAGTTTATAACGTCTTCCTCAGATTTAAACTTCAATGTGGCCCTAACACCCCGTTGAACTTTGGTGACATCCTTGGATGTGATTTTAGAGCCGGAGCGATCTGGAGCTTCCCTGCTCCGTCATCTCATGACTTTTAAACTAGTACTACATGCTGCACAGTGGCAAGTTATAACATCGGAGTAATTCAGCCACATGATTGAACCAGACAGGAAGAAGGGGAGGAACTACTTGTACAGGGTCACCTACAAGCTGACGCTGAGATGGGTACATTTCTACGATGTTTCTGTGTTTCAGCGTGGAAGACCCGGGTTGTCAGGATTGTTTTTTTTGGACACTGTGATTGGTGGATCGTCGGTGTAGAAATTCTCAGTCATGATATGTGCTCTCATACGTCGGAGGCGGCCTTTAATCGATTTGGTTGATTAAATGTTTTGTAAATTGGAGGGAAAACATGTATGAAATACAATAAAGTATTTCTGTGCGTCAAAAAGAAGAGTCAGATTTCCTTCTTACTTTAAACGTTTCACACGATCTTTCTTGCATTGTTGGCGTTTTCTTTAATCTTAACTCTGACAAGTCTGAACGCTGCATTCAAGTACCTTCAGTGTGAGGGAATTCAGAGGATCCTCCTCTACACCAAATCGTTGTAAGAGTTCGAGGTGAAACGCTTCGACAGGATAACAGTGTGCTCCTGAAAAGGCTTTCCTGGAGGGTTTTCTCCCAGAGGGCCGCGGGAGATCACACCGGCCCGTTTTAGGCGCCTGGGCTCTGACCTCGTCTCCGCGCCGAGGCGAGAGGTTAACACCGTCTTCCTGAAAGGCTTCCTAATCTGTCGCCCCGAAACAATCGGCTCGCGCGGCCTTTCACCCCGACCCCCCTCCCAGTTCCCAGGCACTCACTGATGCGGCAGTCCGGGCCGGCGAATCCCGGGGCACACTCGCAGCGGAACCAGTTGACTCCGTCCACGCAGATACCACCGTTGTAGCTGCAGAGAGGAAACAGAAGGTGAGGTTCAGAGATGGTTTTCTCCCCGGGGGAGTCAGATCCTATGTCTGCTGGCAGGTGGGCTCAGAGAATGCTGTGAATCAGCGCCCGCGGCCTCAATCTGACTCTGATTCTGGGAGCTGATGCTGGACTCTCTGTCTGGGATCTGGAGTTGATGGACCCAAGTCATGTTCAAAAAGTTTCGACCTGCACACATGACTGCTTTCAAAACTCCAGCGTCACTGACATCACTTCCTGTCCCCCTGTTTCTTGTTTACAGAGCAACTTGGGTTTTCTTTGAGATTAAAAAAAACAACCTCTTAAATGCTTGAGTAAAAGTAAAGACGTAGAAAAATTAATTGATTCTCCAGAAATAAATTTACTTAAATATCAAAGACAATCTGTGAACATTAAGTTAACATTAAGTGTTTTATAAGACAGTTTTCTTTGGTTGGTTCATAGAAGTTATTCTCAGTTATTATTCTTAGTTCTACTTTTCAATTATTGCCGTTAACCTGTCAGATCATCAACTGTTCAATTTTATTCCCGTTTTACACGTTTGTATTTACTTTTATCATTATTATTATTTTTAGAGGACACTACATAGCTTTCAGAAATAACATCACATTGAAAACATGAAACACAGAACATGTAGCATTTAGCATAAAGTAAATTTTAAAGTACAGTGTCTCAAAAAAAATTTGAATATTGTGATTTTTCTTCAGTTGCTAAACATACTAAAATGTTTCACTGTAACTAAGCCACAGTCATGAAAATTGAAACAAAAAACGTTTGAAATATAACATGAAAGCTGTAACAATGTTTTGAAAAAGCAGCTGAAAAATCTGTCTTGTCTGTGTTTCTTAATTTGAAATTTAAAAGTAAATTTGTAATTGAAGAGACCTGCTAACAATTTAAAGAAAATGACTGTAGAAGTGATCAGTTAGATTAATATTTCGTAGTTTTCTGATCGTCATCAGTCTCCAGAGTGAAGCTGATCCCAGATCAATGTCCAGACTTGATATGTAAATCCCTGCCGAACCCCCCACCAGCAAACACCTCCACTTCTCCCCCCCCCGGTCGAGGCCGGTGAATGGTGAGAGCGCTCGCCTGGCCGCCCCCCTCCCCCCAAAAAACCAAAGGCACCGCTAATCCACCTGTCAGTCATTGTAGGGGAGGGGGAGGGGGAGGGGGCGGGGCCTTTGTCCCGGGAGGCATCACTGATCCAGAGAAGCTCTCAGGGCTTTTCCCAAACGCTGCTTTTATATGAATGTCGTCATTAAAATGTCGATGAAAAACAGAATTTCTCATTTTGGCCCAAAGATGTTGGATTTACAGTCTGATAAGTAAGAGAAAAGCAGAATCTCCTGACATCTGAGGCACAGAGACACGGATGAAGGCTCCTCATCCCCCGTCGTTACTGGGATAATCCCGAGCGTAAAATCAGGTTTAAAGAATGAGAGAAAAAAAAGGGTCTGAGAAGACATTGAGCTGCTGAGTCGTCAGAGGGAAACGAGGCACCTCAGGTAAGGTGGACCTGATTCACAGGGATCAGGGCTGCGCTCCAGACCAGCCAGGTCGAATTCATTACATAGAATTAGAGACAAGCGAGTCAAAGTCGGCACCACAACGGGTGACTGAGGGAGTGTGAAAAGCTGAGAAATGTTTAAAGAGGCTGTGATCCGCCTGCAGGGCCGGTCACAAAAACAGGTTCCTACAGGAGGAATCGGCACCTCCCGGATCACCACTTCTAATCCAATTAATACGCCAAAACACACAACGACAATTACGTCACGCTGCTCCAAATCTAGCAGCCGATAATCAACAGCTCCTGAGCCCCGTTTGTCGGTCTTACTAATACACTAATATAAACTTTCACAAAATCCATCTGTTTTTGTCTGGAGTTCAGTCGCTCAGACCGATGAGCTCCACAAGGCTGTTCAGTGTAACAACACAGGGCAAAACAAATATCGGGAATTCAAGTGTCTGGTAACACGGAGTGGATACGTGCAGCGAAACACCGCAGACGAGTGCCTGAGGGGTTTTAAGACGTTCACCAAAGACAAACAGATTTATCCAAATTTGTTCCAAACTATTTATTCCAAGCTGCCATCATCTGTTAAACAATGATGGAGTTTTAGGGCCACGTTGTACAAATGTTATATTGTTTAGAAGAATTTTTTGTTCCTCACTAGTGCCCTAATAGTCCGTCATACTAAACAATCAGACTTTACTTTGGAATAAATCTGCAGGAATTTGTCTTTGATAAACACCGTAAAACTTGGTACTTCAGCAACTAACCGATATTGCCTGTACAAAAATGAAGCCAAAACAAGCCATCCCAAACATGAGAGCTGCCATCTTGGGCTGGTGATGTCATTTGGCTCCGCCCTCAGGCTGTCTCATTTTCATTTCATTGTGTCAAATAACTAATTAAAATCAAACTGATAAGAAAAGTCAACACTGAAACATATTTGAGCACGAAAGGAACGTCAAGTTTATTTGACGTGAGATTTAAGTTTGGCTAATGTGCTATCTGCTAACATGAGCTATAGTGCAGCCAGACACCAGGGGGCGTCCACATGGTTTGGCTTCACTTTTGGGGTCGTCCATCTTTGCATACTGTCGGTGACTGACACCATGTACAAAAACTGCAGTTAATAGCCTCTGGGTCCAATTTTAAAAAGTTTATGTAAACTTGAGCTAAAAAGGTGAAAAAATTACGTTCAAGCTCAATTTTAACTATTGTACTGATATGAATTCTTACCAGGGATGTGGATTACAGTCATCAACATCTACGAGAGAGACAGAGAGAGAGAAAACATGACAATCAGCCAAAATCTGCCACTAAACACACTCATGTGACGTAAATCAAAGGCACCGCCCATCCTTCATGACATCAGCTCTGACAGCCACGTACTCTGTGTGCAGGTTGGCCCCTCCCAGCCGTCCTTGCAGATGCATTTGAAGGCATCGGCCCCGCCAACACACGTCCCTCCGTTCTCGCAGGGACCCGAGTCACACGTGCTGTTCTGGGCTAAAAAACACAAGATTTTTGGGAATGCTTTTATTCTGACGGGTTCACAGAAGGAGAGCAGTTCCCGATCACGAGTCAGTATTTTCCCGGCAGAGCGAGCGAGCGCCTGACCTGTGTTGCAGGTGCTGCCCCCCCAGCCCGAGGGGCAGCTGCACAGGAAGGAGTCTCCGTGGTCGAAACACGTGCCTCCGTTACTGCAGGTAGTCGGGTCACACTGGCTCTCACCTGAACCCCGAAACACGACATCCGTTTTCAAACAACAGCGTTCAGGATTGATTCATTTTACTTTAACAGCTAAAACATCTTAACCAAAAGTCATATTTGATTAAACGTATAGGTGTTATTCTGCTTTAGTATTCTGATACAACTGAAAGTCACCCATATTAATATAACAGTGTTTAAAAGTCTAATATTATAACTTTTATTCAAAATTTGAACTTAGTGAAATTCATTAAATTGCTAATTATTGTAGATGACATTCAGAAGTGTTTTTAAAATTTGGCAGTGGATAAAATACGAGCTAAAAAGTTGTGAAAAGATCAATAATCCAGCAAACACCTGGTTAATTTCAGACTAAATAAAAAAAATAGATAAGATAATAAAAATGAGGAATATGTTTGGCTGTAGCAGCACGTAACACACAAACTCGGGCCCATGTGATCGATGATGCAGGTTAACTCACGCGAGTTGCAGGTCTTTCCTTTCCAGTTGTCCACGCAATTGCAGTAGAAGTCATTGAGCAGGTCGACGCACTGGCCTCCGTTCTGACACGGATTCTTGTTGCACTCGTTCACGTCTGGAACAGATCAAACAAGCAGTCAGTACAGCTGGGGCGTTTTTGTTTTTTTTTACATTGCAAATCTTCAAAAAGCACAAAAGTAACTCAAATGTTCCGACCTAACGTGTCTACGGAACTACTTTTTTTCATGATTTTAATCATCAAACATCATAATTTGTGTGTAGTCAGCTTTACACTCAACAGATGTTTATGCTTTTGCGCCAGTAATTGCCGTAAGTAACAGTGTCGTCTGCAAATGTGCACACTGACCAGGGCAACTTATAAGTTTCTACAGTCAATTTTGGAAAAACTGTCATATTTGTATTTCAGTCTAGTCTCCTTCTACTGTTACAAAAAATGTTTTGTTGCAATGCAAAGGGTCTTTTTGTTAGTTTATTTAAATTCATTTTTGTGCAATGCTAATGTTTACCAGGAGTTGAGCAGAAAAGCTTTCTTGGCCAATCAGCTGAATTGAGGCATGTTCCAGCAACATTTACAGAATCTGGGAAAAGGCAATCATGGGGGACAAACTAGTGCTGGAGCTCATGGATGCCTGCAGCTACATGACTTCATCGCAATTACCACAGTTTGAATAAGAAAGAGTAACCTGGAAGTAAATTAGCACAGGTAAGTTGTTTTTTTGTTTTTTTTAGCATTGCTGCCTAGTACATGTACAGTAGTACAGTACATGTTGCTCCTTTTTGAAGAGCGCCTCGCATTTTGCTACCTGCAGAATTCCCTCTCTCTGATCAGGGACTAAGTCCGGCGGTCATGTAAGCGCACATGCAAAGAAGTGGCGGTAACTCAACTCCGTCTACATCAGGCCACAAACTTGATCATTCACACCTCGTATATATGCTGGCGTATGTTACAAAACAGATTTAGAATCAGTCATCTGGTTACCACATTTTTCCACTTGCTTTTATCTCCATACAACTCCTCCACCGTTCTCTGTTCCATTAGATTTTCAGACTACTGATCATTCCTCTGCCCCCGCCGCCGCCGGCCAGATTCTCCCAGAACCACGTGACTTCGCGGGACTCTTCCCTAAAACCTGTACACCTGTGCAGCGAGCTGTCGCTCTCTCTGCCGGACACACTCACCGGCATCGCACAGGCTGCCCTCCCAGCCGTCTGGGCAGAAACACTGGAAGGAGTTGATCCCATCGATGCAGGTGCCTCCGTTCTTACAGGGCGAGGACGCACAGTCATTGATGTCTGCAGGAACACATATGGAAGACAGCGATAAAGTTTTTGAATCATTTGATTTGCGAAATAAATCTTTTGGAAAAAAAAGGAAAGATTGGACGATCTCCTGTGAAACATCCTGTGAGAGCACAAACAAAAAGTAATCGGATGTGGAAAATCTTTGCTGCTCTGCTCACATTTGCCCCCCCGCTTTGCGAGGCTCATAATTAGCCTGATGAATAGCCTGATGATCAGAGTCTGAATTACCACAACAGCCATGTGGGTTTGCAGAGGTGGTAAATATAGTCTGTCGGAGTGTCCAATAGTCACTCACTCTCGTGGCAGTAGGTGCCGGTGAATCCCGGCTCGCAGGAGCAGCTGAAGTTCCCGGCAGGCAGGCTGATGCAGCGGCCGTGCGGACCGCACACATTGGACGAGATGTGCCACACCCGCTTCTGGGTGTCATTGGTTGCCACAGCAATGGTGCAACTGTCAATCACTGTTGGTGTGTGAAATAGGAACAAGGACAATCGGTTGAAAACAACACGAATTACTGAACCTACGATGCGATAGGATTCATGATCCAGGGCTCACAATTACGATCTTTTAATGAAAATAAGACCAAAGTTTCCTTTTGTAATTTCTCAGGTAAAAACTGCAAAATATTAAGTGCCAGTTACGGTATAAACTGTGCAAATAAAATCACTTTTTCTCTTCTTTGTAAAAGTGAAACTGAAAACATTCTTTGCTACACTTTGCCAGTCCGCATCAGCTACCGAGGGCTGGCTAGCTACGAAATCTAATGATTACCGTTTCATGGGGCGGAGCAGCAGTTCGCTACACCTCTCCTCCAACAAATAAAAAAAATATGTAATAATAAAAAACTACATTTAACACTCATAACATTTTGGCTACAGGATAACTAAATAACAGGAAAGAGAGAAGCCATCGCTAGCTGCTAGGCTAAAGTAGCTAGCAGAACTGGACAGTGGACTGTAAAGTTAGCGAAAACTCGCTGAAGTCAGAGGAAGCTTTAGGTGCTTCCCGAGAACACAGTTTCACTGCGAAATTTAACAAGATTTAGAGGTCTCGAGCCAAAACCAACCGAGAGCAGCAACAACAGAAGTGAGGCGACACGCTCACTGCAGAGCGTCAAAGAGACACAATCCATAGTTTGAATACATTCAAACAAATCCTAAAATGCCAGCGACAGTGACTCTCCAGGCGCTGGTACCTTGGCACTGGTTGGTCTTGCAGTGGTCCTTCAGCTCTGAACAGGTTTTGCCCTCGTAATCGTCCGGGCAGCTGCAGTAGAAATCCCCCATCAGGCCGTGGCACTGGGCCTTGTTGTGACACGGGTTGGGGCTGCACGAATCATTCTGCACCTGCAGGTGGAAAAACAAAGGTGTGGAGGTGTGTTCCCACCAACGAGCTTTCACAGCACATTTTCCCTGCTGGAGCCAGTCCTCACCTCGCAGGTGGTTCCAGTGAAGCCCTGTGGGCATTCACACAGGAAACCGTCCAGCAGGGCGTGACAGCGGCCACCGTTCCGACACGGACCGCTGGCACAGCGGTTCCTCTGAACCTCGCAGTGCCGGCCCACGAATCCCAGCTGGCAGACGCACTGGTAGCCTCTGGTCGCCTCCTGGAACCAAGACATGGACAAGACAGGTGATGAAGACGTTTCCTGTTAAGTCTTCTGTCAAAGTGAGATTTGCTTGTGCTCCTGGCAGAGCATGTAATACTTCAAACATGCTGCCAACTCTGTGCAAGTCCGACCCGGACACTACTATGACTCATCTCCAAAAAAAAACCATTAAACTGCTTCAAAATAAGTTGAGGATATGTGAGCCAGAGTTTTAACATCACTTGCCAAAACATTCTACTGAACTGCATTTCCATCCTTACAACAGTACTGTTATTCTTTACTGGTGTTAGAGGCCTAAGAAAATCCTCTCAGGAGGTAAAAGACTGTTTCAGGTAACTAATGAATTGAGCAGTGACGATCTTATTCCAGATATCAGTGCCCCCATCGAACAGAGCTGCATCTCACCTTGCAGGTCCCTCCATTCTGGCACTGACCGTGGCAGCTGTTCACATCTAGAAACAAGAAAACCAACAAAACATCAGCCTCCAGTCTGAAAAAGTGCTGAACAGAGTCAGACATGCACTGGACATGCAGCTGCTACGGAAATAAGGACGGTAAGTTAAAGTGATCCATGCTGAGACGAAATGCTAGGTGCAGATTCAGACATGCAGAAATTAAAAATGCAATGACACCAAGCTGCAAAGGTCAGAATATAGAACCACAGATTTACAACAAGTTGGGTAAAAAGTCAGGTTTAAAATTTAAGATAAATTAGGGCAGGTATAAAGAGCCAAACAAGAGAAAGGAAAATGAAAGTAACTAGTTCCGCTAGCTACCTGGCTAGCCTCTTCCCCATTAGCGTTATTTCATTATTATATATTTTTATATGTTACTGTTCTTTTCTGTCCAAATCACAATTATACTGCCAAATTTGAAAAACTTGCCATTTTGAGCCAGAAATAGCAATATGCTAACATGATAATTTGGAACTAACAGTGTCTGAGTGTTTCTGTTATTAGACCAAGATCGACTATTTGTATTTTATACATTTTATATATCTATACTAGATTCTAAAATGTAAACAAATTTAATCAAACAACTTATTTATTGTTTACGTTTAACTAAACATGAGTAGCCATTAGCCCACCTCCGTAGCCACAGCGTTAAAATGTATTTTCTGTAAATGGTAAGATAAGTTATCATTTATGGCTGTGTCAGGTAATAAGGCTAAGGTTGTTTTGCTAGCATTACAAACAGCATTACCCACAGAACAGGCGTTAGCATGGTGACATAGGTGGGTTGAAGTTAAAGGTGTAATGCTAACAAAATAGTATTCGTTTTTTTTATGTACAGGACAATAGTACATAGTATTTGGTTTATATATATAATAAAGGTTATATATAATAGTAGGTTTTCATTCATCTTAATAATCCCATAAATATATTTTATCTTCGTAAAAGAGAAGTGAGGGTACAGATAAGCTAGTGAAGCTAGCAGGCAAAGAGCACTTGGTGTCTACCAGCGCTACAGGAAGCTGGAAAAAGACTGAAGACTACTAATTCATACTAACTGATGTCACAGTTCTGGCCCACCCATCCACGAAAGCAGGCACAGTGATATCCACCAATCAAGTTTTTGCAAGAGTAAGCATTGAGGCAAGGCTTCTCCGCGCACTCATTAACATCTGTAAATGGAATTGAGAGAGACAGAGAGGATGAACGACAGAACGACAGAGCTGAGAACCTGCTCAGAAGCCCCATCACCAAGCGACAACCAAATCATCAGAGCGCCAAGCAAAATCTTTTTAAAAACATGTTTTACTACTCTGCCAATGCTAAAAGGACTATATTACTGTAAGACATCTCCTTTCTATCACGCTAACCTCAACACCTGGTTTTATAACTTTCTTTAGAGGTGTTTGAACATTTCTACGAGGTTAAACCACCAACATTATCTCTACCAAATGGGGAAATTATGATGATATATAATCAAATCCAGAATGCTATATTTTAAGGATTTTTTTGGTTGTGAATATCTCATACATGAACACAAATCCGAGAGCAAATGGATGTTTTGATTAGTTATGCTCTTTTAGCTCATTTCAATATTAGAGTACTCACAATATACACATATATATTTTGCTGTAAAAGATAAAAATTGGGAGCTTGGTGCAACGTTGCGGAACTCATGTTTTGCAAATGTTTCCAATTGGACACAAAAAAATGACGCACCATCCAGACTTAGCCGGATGTTTACTAACTAGCCTGCGATATAGCAGCTATGTGGCTGTCGGAGAACATTAGAAAAACAACACTTTCACATTTCTGTAAATAAATGGCCAACAATGGAAACCAGGTACAGTTTGAAACGTACACCTTCGCCGACACGCCCCACTCCTCGGCAGCTGCTTTAAGGTTGTACCTTGTCCATACATTGCTAATCAGCCTACTTCTGTCCGCTCTGGTGGCTTGAACTCCGGCCAGTCACCATGTTAATTATTAGCGCTAGCAGGCTAATCTTCACCGCTCTGTTAGCAGCATGTGCTAACGGAGCTAGCAGACGATGTGATGTGAGACTGTCTGTTGTCTGTCTCTGCTGGTCACTTCTCGGACTTTAGGTGCATCTGGACAAACGTCAAAGTAGTATTTCTGTAAGTTTAATGTCACATATTTTGTTTCCATCTCAGTTTCAGGCCTCACCTCTCCTGCTCATGGCTGCCATGACTAAGATTAACGCTTGTAGCCAAAAGGAACACCGTGCGGGTACGCGAACAGTGAAACACTACTCGAATAATAACGTCACCGGCGGGAACTCGAGCACGCATACCCATCCCAGGTTATGATGGTGAAGTTGCCCAGTCTTGGTGCAGGTTTGCACACTTGGTGAATTGTTCTTGTTTGATTCCAGCGTTGGACCAAATCTGCTGCATCATCTTTAAATGGGACATTAGGACATTTAAGGTAGATCATTTGCATATTAAACCTGCGATGAAGCCTTTTAGCTAATATGACTGGGATTTTTTAAACATGTGGGGTGAAACTAATGTCTGACGGGGTTTCACTTCTGTCACAGCTTTATCCTCACTCCCTCCCTCAGGGTTAATGTCTCTGTATTGCATTCCCCGAAGCCCGACCTGCGGCATTCCAAGTGGTCAGTTTCAGAGGCGTGTACCGCCGGTCCCCGCCTCGCTCACTAAAAACCGACACAGTACATTAATACTACTCCCAGGAGGTGAGCGGCACCTGTTGGCCTGTTGAAACCAAACACTGCCGACCCCTTACCGAAAATCCAACGTCCCCAAATACCCCCCCTCCTCCTCATCTCGCTCTGTTCCAGGTACTGCCCGGCTCCCTGAAGGGGGAAGTCGTCTGAGAATAACAGAATCCATAATCTTCCCAGTGCATGTTTACAAGTGTTTCCCGGGTGAAGTGGAAGGTGGGCGCCACCTCACCGCGGAGCACATACTCGCGGGACACGCCCAGTCTGGAGCCAAACATATCCCCCCAGCGGAGTATATTTGGTCTCAAGGCTCGCAGTTGCCAGGCGGGAGGCTATTTTTAGCGTTACTCAAGTCACCTGGCTTAAGCTGCAGATGATATGAGTGTCTCGGATATACACACTCACACACACACTCTTGAAATTAGTGGCCATCCTGCCGTAACACCAGCGGTTACATGACACGGCAGGATAAACAAACAAATGCAATGCAAGCAAATACGATTCACGCAAACAATCCAGGGCCTCTAGTGAGGGCGCAACACACCCCAAAACATCACCAAACATGCAACAGCGCCTCAGAACCAGGAAGGGTAAACAACATATACAAGTCAGTGTTCTGTATTCTCACAGGTTTCCAACAGACTTACCTATCTGGCAGGTCTTGCCCGTCCACTGAGGCGGGCAGAGGCACTCGAAGGCGTTCTCCATGTCGATGCAGGTCCCGCCCTGAGCGCAGGGGCTGGAGGCGCATTCATCCGTGTCTGAAACAAACACCGGAACACTGTCAGTCAGTCTCAGACCCAAATGTCCGAGAAGACAAACTTCCGAGGATATGAAATGTTAATCGTCTGGCGGCTGACGGCCATTTTGTTTCAAACCTTCATGTAGTTTAAACCAGAAACACAAACAGAGAGAGAAACTAAAGAGCTCACATGGTCGCAGGGTGGGGCTGCTTGGGCCACAACTTTTTTTCAGGGCTGCATCACAAGGATATATTAGAATATTTTTCCCCAAAGGCTGATTATTGCTGCTCGGACTGGGCAAATCAAACTTTGAAATAAAAAAAAGCAGCAATATCAAAGGAATGGCTAATGTCACATTAAAACAGTGAGGTGCTTGATAAATAATTGTCAGTAAAGTGGATTTAATGACTGAAATAGGTGAAACAGGGGGAAAATTACACAATTTTACTGTAATGCAGCTTTTAAAAGCAGGAAAATACAACAATTAAGCCATATCACGATATCTAAAACCTCGGACGAGGTCAGAGTGATACAATGGATGCAATATAAATTGGCGATTGACACGTCTTTGATAAAAAAATAACTAGATAATAAGTTTTATTATACACGATCAAACATGGAAGCACATGAAAAATAAGTCCCTGTTTATACGACGATACGTATCATCACATCACGATAAGAATTTATACCGTGTGGATGCGACACCGCCGGTCTCTCACCTTGAGCGCAAGTCGGCCCAGACCAGCCTGCCGGACAGTGACACTCAAAGCCCGATGGAACCTCGTGGCACGTCCCCCCGTTGGCACAAGGGTTGGACACACAGGCGTGTTCGGCTGGACGGGACAGACGGAGGCAAAGGAAGGATTAACCTTGTATCCTCGCGGGATATGAAGCTGGGTTCGACACGGGTCGACGGTTTTACCGATCTCGCAGTTCTTGCCGGAGTAGCCGTCCGGGCAGTCGCAGTTGTACTCGTCCGGCTCCGTGTTCTTACACGTGGCTCCGTTCTTGCAGGGCTGGTTGGTGCCGCAGTAGTTCAGATCTGCGTGAACGACACTGGAGTCAGTGAAAGCAGCCTGAGGAAGCTGCCGGCGGTGTTCGGCAACAGCACCAAGACTCGTTCGTTTTTTAGGACATTCTTTTGTGAGTTGAACAAGGGAATAAATAGGGTTGGGTTTTTTTTAGTTGCAGTGATTTATAATAGTCATAATTTTGCTGGTTGATTGGCTGTTTTTATCCTCAGAGCCAGTGGAGGGTGTGTGGTGGAGAGCTCTTTGACTGCGGGAACCCCTGCTTACACTGCGCGTGTCCACGTGAAAACGCAGCTCACAAATGATACCGTGCCGTCTAAAATACAACCCGACACAATGAGTCTCACCAAAGCCCTGATTGTGGCTTACAAGCAGCACAATGTCGGAGCATATTTACTGAAAATGCGTCTTGGCCAATCACGCTGTGTCAACATGTGTGGCTCGAGGCAATCGGCTGGAGGAGACTGTGACTGTGCATGTTTTAGTCCTACACTGGAAACACAACGTACGTACTGCTAATTATATCGTAGCGTTGCACATTTTTGAGTGTGCTTTCCTTGGAGGCCACCGTGGGTTAATTTCCAAACAGCGTGAAGTAACATTTGGCACATTCCCCACCTTAATTTGGCCCGAGGCCTGCAGTGGAGGATCTGTGCATGAGAATGTGATCGACGGAGACTTCTGACCTTTGTCACACAGCAGTCCTCCCCAGTTCTTCTCACAGGTGCACTGCCAGGGCTCGCTGCAGGTGCCATGAACGCAGCCGGGGTATGGCAGGCATTTGTCGCAGAGCGGTCCCTGCCAGCCGTAGTTACACCTGCAACACACAGCCGGGAGGACGGTCAACACACCAGTCACGCCAGGGAGGAAGAAAATGTTGCTGAAGTCAACACTGATCATCAAGAAAGAGCAAGAAGGAGACAGAGTTCATCGGGTGCAACAGTGGCTGACAAGATGTGTTGGGAACGCGTCCTCATGTACGTCTCCAGCCTGAGGGAACATCTGACGCTCCTCACAGCTGGCCACCAGGAGCGCGACAGTCATGTAGTGATAACACACGAGTGAGTTATTATTTTGACAGTGTGTGAACACACGGAGCAGCGCGCCAACCAAGCGTCGCCCCGGTAAACACGAGCTGCGCAGGAGGTGACGACAAGAAAGACGGGAAGAGCTTTTAATCATATCTGCAACTCCGTCGACAGGTCGAGAAGAGGGCCGTAATTTACCACAGAGAACGTCTTCACGGAGGTCAGTGACATGTCTGCTGCCAATGTGGGGACATTCCTGAACAGCAAGCGTTGGTTCATGTGTCTCACGGCACACACACCTTTATTTATTGATCTTATTAAATCACGGCAATAAAAAAAACATCCATTCCATCTGTCTTTCTTTCACGAATCAGAAGAATTTTCTTCAGGACAAAGTGATTAAATCTTCCAGTCCTGTAAAAATATGTCACCATGTTTTTAGCTGAAATCAACTTTTTAAACTCTTGTGAATGATCAGACTCATGAAGATAAAGGAATAGAGATCAAAGCTGTCAGCCTCTGTGGAAAATGCTGTGAACTATGTGGCAGGTTTGATTTTATTAGGGTTATTAATGTGCACATTACAGTACACTAAATGCTGTTTCTTTGCTGATGATTCACCTGTTTATTACTGACTTACATCCATGGTCATTAAGAGAACACATACTTTCAGGTCATGTAGTGAACTGTACACTTACTGACCTATAAAATCTACTCAATAAAACCAAGGTCCCGATTTGCATTAGTTTGTTTTGGTAGATTTTCAGCTGATGTTGTGAGTCAGGATTAGCTAAATGTAGATTTATGAAGATTTACTCATTATTCTGTACTTCACTTGGTGACTGGTATTAATACATAATAGTACATTTTGTATTTTTCATTGTTTTTGAAGTGTTGTGTTGGAAGCCTGATCCACTATTTCTGGAGCAACTAGCTCCGTATTTAATGCATGCAGCTTTGTTTGGAACGGGGAGAGATTTTATAACAAAGACAGATGAGGATTTACGATAAAATTTAGGATCCAGAACTACATTTTATGTTCCCATGTTGCGCACACATGTGGATGCTGGACTCAATGAAGGCTGCAGTCAGTATCCAATACGCATACATGTGCTGTTCTTTTCTCTTCACTCTTTATGTTTTGTTATGAGATTATGGGCTAAATAAACATATATTTGTTAAAAAAGTAAATGGGACGGAGCAGACGCTGCCATTATTTAAATATCTCTGTTGTTGTTTGTCATAAAATGTGTGTTGTTTATGTGTTTTTGATCATGAAATAACCATTTTGTCTCCAAATTTAATGTTTTACTCTTGTGTGTTTTGAGTCTTAATATGTTAATCCAGGATGTCAAAGTGAAAAAGATAATTTTCAGATCAATATTAGGAATCCTAATGGCTTAAGAAGAAATGAGAAGAAGAGAAGAGTGAGGGATGACTCAGTGCAGAAGCACTTAAGTCTTCAGGGATCAGAGAGTGGAAACATAGTTTTCCACTTTTTAGCTAATAATTACCGTCATTATTAATTCCTATCAATCCTTTTCTGTTCCTTTTAGGTTTCCTCTATGAAAATTTCAATTTTCACAATCCAAATAAGACTGTTTACACACACCATCATAGAGGAAAAAAATCTTATGTCAGCTGCCGCTTACTCGAGCAAAACATTTATAGCTCCTTAACAGCCAAAAATGACCAACTTTTATTGATCTTTTTCTGTAAAATTGTCAAAAACTGTGTGAAATATTCTGGTTATTCCCGTTAAAAAGCAAACGTTTAAGTGACAAGAGGCAAATCTCACTCTGGAGAAGCTGCAAGTTTCACATTTTTGCTCGACACATAAACAATGTTATGTTATGCAAAAAAACATAACAAAAAAATGTTATGTTGGAAGTTATTTTTCTATTGAAATGAACTTAAGGCCAGTGAAGTTCAACTTTTAACGAAGTCTGCAGACTAACTTTCGTTCAAACAGTCGGTTAGGTTTTGCAGTGAGTTGTTTCACAAAACGAGACGTTTGGTGGGATGTTCTCCATCCCGTGTGTCATGTGTTGCGTGTCGTCTCTCAATGAGCGGCGGGTTCTGTGGAATGAGGCCGAGCTCGTCTCAGAGGGGAGGCGGGCGAAGGGTTAGCTAATCTGTTGGTTTATGGCAGCACTCTGTTATTCCAAGGCCAGCGGTAACCTTGCCCCACCTGTCCTGTCATTTCTCCCGACAGGGCTATTTTAAGGACCAGACCCCCCCTCGCCACCGCCCTTCCAGCTCACAAACACTTCAAAATGGATGCCAAGCAAATGGTTCTCTGAGCAGCAGTGATATACTGCAGCTAGTACGCTGTACTACACTGTACTACTCTGGGGGGGGGGGGGATGAACCGCAGTACTCGTTGGGAATCATCGGTACTGAAAACTGTCAAATACCAAATGTTTGCAGAAGACTTTTTTTTAATTGAGGTCCCATTTTTCATTTATTTAACGTTTGAGATCACGTCAATGCTTTTAAAGCGTGTTGGGAGCATTCAGAAAACGTTAAATTAACGTTAAGATAATGTATCTTTAAAAGAATGACTGTTGAGGTAACATATCAGATTAAAAAATGTATTGTTTTATTATCATTGCCTGCATATAAAGACAGATGGCATCTGGATTTCCCCCGGTGGCTGGATGCAGTATAGCTCATAAACCCCTCCCCCTCTATGTTAGCCAACAGGACAAGACAGGATTGGCAGCTCCACTGCTTGATCACTTCTGCACACTATTTATATTTGATTAACATCAGCCTAAACAAAAACAGGACCAACAAACAAACTGGTGTCTCTGAGAGGCTGAGCTAAATACTAACACCCTCAAACTTGCTCACAATGACAATGCTGATTAATTCATGCAAACAGCTTCTACAGAAACTGCACAGAGTTCAACAGGTTACACAAAGCTGAGCCGGTCACACGCTCCTTCGATGGTTTGACACCTCTCGTGAGCCTTCCATCGTGTCAGACGCTTTCTCTTCAAACACGCACACGTTTTCATGCACAGTTTGTACACTGAAACGCCTTCGAGCGCAAACTGGGCCCAGTCATGTGTGTGTGTGTGTGTGTGTGTGTGTGTGTGTGTGTGTGTCTGCTGTTTACTACACTATGTGGTGTTGTCCGGCGCTGCGGTCGGCGGCGGTGTCCTGCACACTGTCAGCCGTGCAG
>KV751373.1:557641-571500 GCA_001698575.1 Mola mola | reverse complement strand
GAGCAGCCACAGGCCAGGGGTGGCATTACCCACAAGCCCCGTCGCCGGGCTGCTGCCGTCCCATCAATGGAAGGGGCCATGGGGGCCAACCAGAGCCCAAAATATCCCAGCAGCCCGCAGCAGCTCCCCTCTCGCTCTCCACCGCGGCCCCTCAGACAAGCCCCACCCAGAGGACGGCCCGGTGGGCAGGGGAGAGGTAGAGGGGCCCGTGTGTGTGTGTGTGTGTGTGCTGAATTATTTACAGGCCGGCCTCGCGCCCAAATCCAGCGGACGGACTTAGCCCGCCGTTGCCTAGCTACATGTTTAGTAGTGTCACATGAGGGAGCGTAGGTTGTGTGTGTAAGAAACAAGATACCAAACACACATTTTTACTTTTCCTCTGCCAGCAAGAGACGCCTGTTTTCCCCCGTTTCTCTCTCTCTCTCTCTCTCTCTCTCTCTCTGTCTTTAACCCTTCGGTCGCTTCTTCCTCTCTGTTCTTCTCCGTTTGTTTCCTTCTCTCACCATTTTTCTGACATCAAACTGCTTCGGTAACTGTTTAAGTTCACTGTTTGGCCCTTGTTTCCTTCAGTTCTGACACTTTTTAACAATTTGTTTAGCCACAAACAGGGTCCAGTTCGGCCCCCCATCCATGACTACATGTTTGATACTCAGGTCAAATGACGACAGCTTAGCTGTCTCCATGACAACGGACTAATATAGTATTAAACGCATCCAAATGATCAAATTTGTTATTTTTAGGACTTTATAAGGAAAAATTTGAGTTTATCACAGCTAATTTTTGTCTTTTATCGAGTGTGTTTGTTCTTGCAGCACATATAGACGTGACTAATTACGTAACAAGACGGCGCGACGTCAACGTTTAACATTTTTTATTCGTTTTATTTATGTATCCAGCAGGTTTAACGTACGCAGTGATTTTAATGTTAGATGGGCCGAAAGCGTCAGATCAACAACAGCATCTTTACTCTCTCCTGTTGTTCACCATCCTCCTCTTCCTCAGCAGTCCGTGTGTGTGTGTGTGTGTGTGTGTGTGTGTGTGCGAGTGCGATGGCGCTTCAAATCACATGTTGAGGCACATTCCAGGGTGTTGCTCTCTCTTCCAAATCTCCGGCCAATTGTAATTAAAATGTCAGCTTTAGTTTTTCTTTTGTTTTTTTATGAGAACTTATCTGAATCACACCAAACCACCCCCCTCAACCCCACCCCATCCCCGACAACTCTCATTTCAAATACTTGCTACTGTGTGTGTGTGCGTGTGTGTGTGTGTGTGTGTGTGTGTGTATATGTGTGTGTGTGTGTGTGTGTGTATTGTGGCTTTTCAGAATGTGATGCAGCTTTTGGTCAAAGACAAGAAACTCAGGACATTTGTTATATTTCAAGCTGTCATTGTTACATGAAGTTGCAGAAAGTGATGTTTTCGCCCGCATTTGTTTGTTTGGTTCCAACATAACTCGGGAAGTTCTGCGCAGATTTGGATGAAATTTGGCGTGTGACTTGAGATTGACCCGATAATGAACTGATTAACTTTTGGTCACAATCCGGATCAAGAAGCCGATTTTTCAAACAGAAACATAACTCAATTCCATTTTGACAGATTTATAGGACATTTTCAGTGAGTATCAGCTGGTATTAACCCAAACGTATCAATATAATGACCAACATGGATTCTGAATCTGGATCCGGATCAGACTCCAACAGGGATGTAACTCAAACACTTATGGACAGTTTAATTGTTGTGTGAGAATAAACAGATGGCATGACTGTGCTGACACTTTATCATGTTTTTATACTCAGTGTTGCATTCAAGACGCACACTTCTCCATCTACAGCAAAACCTTAATTCAACAAACACGGACCAGATATTTTCTCTTTCTAGCATGGTACACACGCTACTGATTTACTCAATGTGATTTACTCGCCACTGTGCAGCGTAAAGTAGACAAGTTTAACAATGAATTGCCGGAGCACGGTTTGGTTACCTTTGCCAGCGTTCTGCCCCGTAAACCACAGTTTTGAGTATATTTTGGGCAAACGTAGCGCCAATAATGCACGTAAATAACACTCTTTAGGTGTGTGTAGGTGGGTTCAGTCGTCCCCACTCCCCCTCTGTCTGCAGCTCCCTGGGTGGAAACTGCTACAGCCATAACAAGACCCGGGGTAGAAAGAGGTGATGTGGGCGGCAGACAGAGGAGAGGGGGGGCACAGTACCTCTCTGCTGCTGGGGAGGGGGGAAACACACAACAACGGGTCTTTTTCTAGCTGTGTGTGTGTGTGTGTGTGTGTGTGTGTGTTGGAACAGGAAGCAGAACAATGGGTCGTGGATGGAGAGGAGCTGAAGGCTGGAGGTGGGTGGGGGGGGCCTACTTCACAGACATCGGATGGAGGGGGTGCTGCCTGGTATGTTATCAACAACCCGCCCCCGCATTCTTCAGCACCTCATCACTCTGATGTGTCACCACTGTTTTCCTCATTAAACTGCTGGGATATTTGGGGGGGGTGTTCCATCCAAACAGGAGCATATTTCACGTCAGCTGACAGCTGAAGTGTACGCTGCACAAAATAACAAACATGGCGGGGGCAACTCACTTGCATTCCCCTGGAACGCTGCACGTCCCGTGTTCAGGGCTGCATCCCTGCTTGCAGATGGCTGAAAAGGAAGCAGAAAGTTTGTGTCAGTTCCAAATCTGAGATTGAATCACGAGTTAATTTTGTGTGTCTGCCACCTTGACAAATCGTTAAAAATCTGACTTCCTTGTTTGCGGAAAAGGGCGAGGATCTTGCGCGTGGTAACAATGGATGGAACAGACATCGTCGGATAAACCAAAGTTGTCTCCAGGAGCCAACGGTTTTTCAAACATTCTTTGAATTCTTGCAAAGTGACACTTGACACGAACTTCAGTGACCTTCTGAACTGTTTCCGTGAAGGGCATCAAAGAGGGAAAAAATGAGAAAACTCCTCTTTGTGACCATAAACTCCAGCTGCACTTTGTCATTTAACTTTGAATTACTAACTAACTGTTGAATAATTTGCACAATATTTATATTTTCTCAGCCTTTGTTTTGTTTTCAAAAGCAATGTCTGTCATCACAAGTAAAAAGCCCTTAAAAGGAAAAAAAGCTAGTAAAAGTTTGTCAGATTGTAAAAATAAACGGTAGCACAACACAACAGACCACGCAACAGACCATACCGTGAGCCCATAGTACGCTATCACCCAACCAGAACCTTATGATCCCAGGATGCAGGGTTAGTGGTGGTCCCCCCAGTGTCCAACAGTAGAATGGGAGGCAGAGCCTTCAGCTATCAACCTTCTCTCCTGTGTAACCATCTTCCAGTCTCGATACGGAAGGTAGACACACTCTCTTCCTTCAAGAGTAGTTTGAAACTTTCCTTTATAGTATTTCTATCCTCAACTGGGCCAGCGGTATATAGCAAACACATTGATGGTTGAAACAGCATTATTTTAGATTTCCTTGAAATAAAGTGTTTGTTTTCAGGCTGTTTTTGATTGACTGAGATAAAACTTTTGACCCAAATTGATAAAATGCCGAAAGAGAGGAATTTTTGTTTTGTTGTGAAATTCTTGGTTTGTTCTCAATTCTAGAAGATGTTTCCACAGCAGTAAGTTCAAATCTCATAATTAGTCATAGTAACGCTGATGGAAAAGGTCAATTTAAGTCTGTTATTCAATGAATGTTGATCCCATTTGGCCCTCGACTCTAACCCAGTTTGGGCCCTTCTGCGATTGAGTTTGACCACCTGCGGAACACTATTCGTTGCCTGAGTAACTGAAAAACAAATCAAGCTAAAGTAAGTAGAATATAAATAGCTCTTATGCGTTTTAGCAAGTAATTGGAAATTTAACATAGAAAGCTGCTTTTGATACCTGTTTTGCAGCTGGACGTGAGGTTGGTCCAGCCTTCCATGCACTCTCTGTTCCCGAGCTGGTCGCACATGTAGTGGCCGAAATAGTCATCGCGGGGCCGGCACACTTTGTTGCACTTGCTGCCGTAGTAGT
Source organism: Mola mola (assembly GCA_001698575.1). Lineage (NCBI taxonomy): Eukaryota > Metazoa > Chordata > Actinopteri > Tetraodontiformes > Molidae > Mola > Mola mola. Next base: position 567,482 of record KV751373.1, on the reverse strand, counting down.
GCTCGTCGCAGCGCACACGGATGGTGTACTCGAGGCTGGCGCTCAGGCCTTTGTACTCCACGGTCTGCTTGTCCTCGCTGGGGCCGATCAACCCTTTGTGGATGCTGCGCTCGATAAGCAGCTCGTCATCTGGACCGAAGACAAAATCAGTACAAACGCTCGGCAGAGTGATTACTGTAAAAATCTTTTAGTCTTTCGCTCTCATGATTAATGCAAAAGCCAACAACAAATGAAACTAATGATTATTATCCACAATGTATAACAACCATATAAATAAAAGTGAATAATTTTTGTTGATAAATAAATCGCAGGAACTTTAATGACCTGTTTTTTCCCTTGACTTAACTTGGTTGACTATCATTGTGACATCTGTCAACAAAATTTCTGCTCAGCCGAGGATAGAGGAGTTAAAGCTGGAAATTACTCAGAGGAGGAAAAACATTGCTCGTTGCTTGTTTACATACATTTTTCACTCCTGAAATGATGATTTTACCAGCTCTAGCTAGCTCGTTAATGATGCTAGCATGAGTTGGCTCAGCCATGCAACAAATGAGGAATACTAGAGGATAAACAAAGACGGTCGACAGGACAAACCATAAAAACCTATGCTAATGTTATGAAATGACGCACACTTCCATTGGTGGGCGTGGTCTCCTCTCCTGTCCAGCCCAACAGAGTATATCGCAATTTATTTTCATTTTTTACAGTCTTGTCAAAACACAAAGCTCAAAACAGACACAATTCTAACATTTGTTCTTCATTTTGCTGCTCGTTTTTACCTGCTAGCTTAAAATGCTCGCTGAGTGCATTGTTGTAAGCACACAGTTGTTGATTTGTTTGTCCGAAAAATAGAATTTTAATATTTGGAAAATACTTGGTTTATGAAAAATTGCTCCGAATTTACCTCCTTGACTATAGGGCAAAAAGAATCAGTCAAAATCTGGTCACGTTTATCGTCCCGTAAAAATCAATAGACTCAGTCCTAGGGGGTGGGGCAAATGATACTGATACAGGAAGTAAAGCATCTCAGTTCCTGAACTGTCTTTGGTAAAATTTGTCGACGTAAACCCCCGGACAGAACTGCTAATGTTTGTCTCCATTTGTCGTGAATGGGGGGTATAATAATACAACAGTCTTAATGTTGAGGTACTAAGCTAATTAGCTGGATATGCTAACGCAAGCAGCTTACATGTGTGCATTTTTGCATTTTTGATAGTGTTAGTTACATATGCTAAGTTATGACTCAACTGAGAGGGATTTAACCAGCAAACATTAAAAAATAAAACAGGTATTAGTGTCAGACAGATGGAGAAGCCTAAACGACAAAAAATGTGAATGACATTCCAAGGAGCAAGTCTAATTCCGGCTACGGGATTTGACCCAACAACCCACTGTTTGGTGATAACACAGGTGGTGAGCCTTCGAAGAATTGCTTTTGTTAGACATCAAACTAAAGCTCTAACCCTGAACCAACTTCAATCTGCTCTGAAAAGACCGTGGAAAAAGAAGAAAGGGGGAAATAATAGGAAAATTAGGCAAGAACAAACGTAGAAGCTAGGTCTGCGAGGGCTTGATAAACAACATGCTTTTTCAGTTTTCCTGCTCAGTGAAAGGCTTTTCTACGCCACACTCCCCCTCCTGCCCCGTCTCAGGATATCCAGTCCCTGTTCCATGGGAGCCAGGCCGGAAATAATAAGAGACGAGGAAGGGCGACATAGGAAAGGCCCTTTAGCTTGTTCTCAAGGAACAGAAGAAGTGTGACCCAGCAGGCTTGTGATGTTTACTTCACCTATAAGTGCTTGTGATGAGCTAAGATAAACGTTCCAGGTTAAAAAGGATTAATTTAGCTTAATAAAAAAACAAAAAAAACCAAACTTAACATGTTGCCAAAGTCATAAAAACATCAGAGTGTACTTAAAACTTAGCGAAAACGCTGAAGACAAGCTAAAGTCACATTAGCGACCTATCCAAAGGATTCTTATTCCGAAACACATATTTTTGTGTATCTCATTTAAGACAGTTAGCTTTAGCCAACTTAGCCACAACATTGGCTAAAGAGTACCGTGTTTATGCTAACATAGTGAACAGTAACTATAACTTGCAGCTAGCTTGCTATGAGTGTTTTAGGGTTTTGTGTTTCGTAAAATAGGCAAATACTGGAATAAAAGGCCCCAAAATGGCAAAAAATTATGCATACAAAGGTGTTTGGACCAATACCATACCACGTTATTCATGGCACAAAACAGCTGTTTTCAGTCTCATAAATCATGTCTTCTTTGCCACTACACAACAGCGCTGATACTGTTCAACCGGGCAGCACAGAGGCATTGCTTTGCAGTGACGCTCGCCAAAGTAACAAAATGTCAAGAATTTGGCAACATTTTACACTGAAAAGTCCCAAAAGTAAAATGGGACGCAAGGCTTCAACAGGGATCTCATAAAGCATCTGAAGACGCGTCCTGCTAAAGACATGATCAAATCAGGCTGCAGCAGCAAAGCCACCGACTGGAGATCAGAACTACAATTTTTTTTAGAATCTTTACATATCTTAATATCACCATAATAGCTGTGGAAGTTTAACAGTGGAGAATGAATCCGTCTTCACTCCGAGTGTGTGTGAGCTAACGCACTGCCACAGATTTCTGTCCCACACCACCACCGCCACCTGAAACGGCCAGGCACTCGCTCACTCCTCATCTCCAGCAATTAGATATAAAAATATAGACCAATCATGAGCTGTGGGCGCCGGAGGAGAGGCGCTAAGAGAGGCCTTTGTTGCCAGGGAGAGCAGCAGCGAGTGGGCCACATAAGGCCGGCTTACATAAACAACGAGGGGCTTCATGTCCGAGCAACTGATCCACTGTCCGTGTGAGGACCCCTCCTCCGAACTGAGCGTGACGGGTTTGTGGTCTCCACGCCACTGTGGCGCTTTCTGACCCTCGACCTGCTTACAGCATGTCGGTGATCTTTGAACCGAAGCCAGAGCTGCGTTCACACTTCAAACGCGGCACTTCGTTTTGTTTAACACAACCGCCAAATGTCTCATATCGTCCGACGAGGCGCCGTCTAATTTCATTTACCAAAGTGTTGGATGAAAACCAACCACACAAGACTACTGCCAAATCAAACCATCTGAAACTGGCATCATTTTTTATTAAATCAGCAACAACTTGATAATAAAATCCAAATCAGGCATCAGCCCGACTGGTTTCACTAATTCAAATCAGATGAACTTTAAAATGTCACAACGTCAAAATCATAAAACATGACGCCAGCAGCTGTGAAAAACCTGGACAGCAGCGACTGTAACTGAGCGTTTCACTGTCGCTGCTTATCAGACCTGACACACTCAAGTTGTTTTGTGGGCCCTCACACGGACTCTGCTTGGAAATAATGGAACAAATAATGAAAAATAACATCACATCAACTAAATATACAGAAACAAACAGCCAGTGAATCTGGGTTATACGCTGACCACATTTTATGTTGTTACGGTGAAGAAATCCACATAAATCTTTAAAAGAAGCTAGGAACTTTTCTACAAGAGTCGTTTTCAGCGAACAGGAGGAAATGATGAATTTGGTGGAGACTACTTTCAGTGGCGGAGTACTCTTAGTGGTAACAAGAGCCCCTTTAAAGGAGAATTCAAGTGTTTTTTTCAAGTTAAGCCCTCTTTTAGCTGGAATTTCACAAATTAAATCTTTTCTTGAAATTAGAACTATTTATTGCATCCTGTGGTAATCTGCTAATTAATCAGATGTTAATGCTTTGCTAAAATAAAAGATCGTGATTAATCTTTGGATATTTTGACACTGTTGCGCTTGTCGAGCTAACAGTCATAGCTACCAAACTCCACACTGTAGCCATTTAAAAAAAAATATCAGCCTAAAATATCAGGAAATAGGGCTTCGGATGAAAAATACCCACGTGATTGTGATGGTGGGATTCTGTTCCCCAGCGCCCAATCTGACCCAGTATCAGCCACACCAGCCAATCAGAGCCAACAACAGTGCCATCTTCTCTTCTCCTGCCATCTTTGCTTTGTTTTTAAACAGGCGGGGGCTTCCTGAAGTATAAACAGTGTTCACAAAAGCCCTCTCTTTCCTGGGGCCTCTCCAACCTGCTGCCCGGACCTGTTCGCACAAGGCTCCGGCACCACAGGCTGTAAGTCTGGGCAGGAAGCTGGCTTCATGTCTTCACCTGGAGCCGTCCCTCTGTAATCCCTCTATCATTACCGCCATTACCACGACGCCATCAGGTTTGTAGCCCGGCAGACGGTTTTCCTTCTGAGGGCGTCCCGTGGTGAGCCGGCAGAGTGGCAGCGGGGCCATCAAAGCACCAGAGCGCCGGATGAAGGTCTGTTTTTACTGTGAGTCGCAGCGAAATCACAGAATCAGATCTGAACGAGCGACTGACACCAACGCGAAGGTTCTGCTCCGGACACGAGGCGTCCGGCGCTCCTCAGAATCAGGCAGGTATGGCCCTTCCTCTCTGGAGCCAAAGCCACACGGAGGATGGAACAACACCGAGAGATGGCCGTTTTGCACGGTAAAACCCACATCGAGTACCTGAACAATCAGCTGAAGGACAACGCGTGGCTTGATATCGCCACAATCGTTATATGTTGATACATAAAGGGGCTTAATTCAGCAGATCATCAAATCCAAGGCTCAGAGAAGGACAAAGACAAGCATCCTGACATTTAAGAAGCTGGAGCCAACAAATGTTTGACGTTTTTTGCTTCAACCGAGTCTAAAGGTGTTATTCGACAATTTTTCGATTGACTTAACGATTAAACATTGCAGTTATAGATTAAACAGGTCATCTGTGAAGAAATTTGGGGATTTAGAGAAATGAGACAAGCATTTTTCTCAATAAAATCAACTGATGGCTAAATGTTTGATTCATAACAGGCTGCGGGTACAAAGCTCACTTTTTGTTCAGTCTCCTGACTCGGGATCTGTGAAGGCAGAGCGCTCAGAACGAGCTCAGGCACCAAACAGCACGAGACAGGGATATCCCTGCACTCTTATTCCTGTGCACACCTGGCCGGCAACACACGACAACTCTCCCTCTCTGCCCCAGCTGGAGGCGACAGGTTCCAGCCTGCTCTCCAACATTTGTCCAAAGTAATTCCTGAAAATGCCAAAACTGAGGCAGAAACTGATATAACTGCACGTAGATCGTAACGTTTACTATGTTTTCAGCTGATTAAAAAGGTGAACTTTGACTTTGAATGGACGTCCAACATGAGATGCCAGGCCTTCCCAGACACGTTCCTGTGGGAACTGAACACACAACCACAGCATCCCACCGTCACAGCGGTCTGGATGCCAGCTGTCTGGAGGGTAATCAGGAGATGGACACCAGAGGAAGGAGAGCTGTAATCAACCTGCCCAAGTCAGATCTCTGGACAGGAAACACCTCAGCTTCAAAGTTCCTTTGTTTTTTGAATCTTCTAAGACATCGATGGGAAGGGGTCGGTTCCGCAGGAGAACACCTCCTCACGACAGGTGGACATTTAAAGGCTCATTTACCAGCGGATGGAAAATTACTCTGAAGTATTGTGATTGTTTTACAAGACAGTATTAAAAAAATTTTGTTTTTTTCCCTTGGAATTGTAATATTTCTAAGGGAAAAAAAAACAAACTGGGACCAATCGTGACTGGACCTGCAACTAACAATTCTTTTAATCATTGACTAATCTGTCAATTGTTCTCATGATTAATCATTTACTCTATAAATTGCAAAAAAAAAAAAAAATTCTTTCAGAGCCCAAAGTGATGTCTTCAAATTGCTTCTTTGCTCTGACCAACAGGTAAAAACCCAAAGGTTCTACATTTACTGCCAGAAATGACAAAGAAAAGCAGCAAATCCTGAAATTTAAGAAGCAGGAACCAACAAATGTTTCATAATTTTCCTTAAAACGAGACCAAAACGATCATTAGATTATCAATAATTGATTGCTACAGCTCTAATTGTGACAAAAACGTACCTTCCCGGCCCTATGATTTACTGTAAAAAGGCAAAAAGCCGAGAGCTGATTAATCAAAAAAATTTTTAAAAAAGCAAAAAAAATTTGAGATGGGAGTGATTTTGATTTTTTGACCACTTACTTTCCCATCAAAGTCAGTAATTCACATTGAGAAGTTGGGGCCACTTTACCAACTAAGTTCCACCGATACTGAGAGTTTACCAAATGTCACCAAATCAGCTGGGCCTGAGTCTGCTCCTGAACGGCCACCAAGGATGAACACCAGTTGGATTTAAACTGCTTTCTGGAGTCCGCGTGAATTCCACACATTCAGAAAAAACTCATTCTGAATGCCATCATGTAATTGACTAATCACGATTAATGGATTGGCCGATCAAAAGGCAATTAATCGACAACAATTTTGATAACCGAATAACCAAAATAGGTTGTTTCCAGCTTCTTAAGTCTCAGGATTGGCTGCTTTTCTTTGCCATCTCTGACAGTAAATGAGGCGTCTCTGCGTTTTTAACTGCTGATTGAAATAAACAAGCAATTTATGGCCAAAATGATTAATGGATGATGGTGGGCAGATTACTCAGTGATGAAAACAATCACAGTTGCAGCTGTAGCCACAGCTACATTTCTGACAATTTCCAAACCACACAATAGAAGATTCCTCACATTCCTTTGTCAAATTACTGCGAGTGTTCTGGCTCATTTCCTGGACAGGCTGTTTGAAAATCTGTGCCGTTACCTCCGCGTTTTGACAACAATACATCCTGTCGCGCCGCCCTCGAGTGTCGGTTGTTGACAATACATCAAATTACTCCTATTCAAGCACAATCAGGCCCCTCTTGGTCAAAGAGCCAAACAACATTTGTTGGCCAGCTCTTGTTAACATTCTGACAGGAAATACCAATCATAACAGCCGGGACAGAGTGACAAAGCGGCACATGGTCACACGGAGCGATCTCTTCTGAGATCACATGCAACTTATCTGCTGCACAAATCAAAGTCATCACAGGCAGGCCAGAAGGTGAGAGGGGAACCCGAGCACAGGACAGAGTGCGGCTCGGCTTTCACGGTGTGTTTGGGGTCCTTACCGCTGCCGTGTGTGCCGTTGTCCCGGTCCCACGCCTCCACTATCACCGTGTACGACCGCTGAAACACACAGAGAGGAGGAGGCCAGAGGTTATCACGGTGCACGGCGGCGAGTTCACACGACAACTCACACATCAGTCACTCATAAAGAGACACACAAGAGCCATCTGGGAAACACACACATCATTTGGCACAAGAGTTGAGCAAGGACGGTGGGAAAGTGAGTCCCGTTCCCACCCTGCTGTGACTAATTAGCTCCGGGCCAGCGAGCAGGTTGACATGGGACACTTAAGAAACCAGCAGAAAACATTCTTCATATTTGACAGGACAGGTTTGGTTAACTGTGGTTTCAGATGACGTCAGATGGTTTCAGAGCCAAAAACAATCCAGCTTGTCATTTCTGGATTAGCCGGGGATCTGTTCTCTGGATCCGCTCTGCTGCACCTCCCCGGGTATCTGTAGCAAAGAGTTGATGACTTGCTCAGGGGCACTTTGAGTGGTAATGTATTGATTTCCAATCAGGGAATTAGATATTCCTGCCTTTTCTGCAGGGGCCTGGTCCACATGGGATCAATACTTCTTCTGATCATTGTTAAAATGTTGGCGTTACTGTTGTCCTATAAGACAAGGAAAGGTGATGTTTTGGTGGACCAACTGTTCGACCGCCAAATCAGCTGAGTTGTGACAGATACTTCTTGGATAGCTGTGTGTGTCCCGACATAACACACAAATTACAATGTCGATGGTAAACCAGACTTTTACACGTCGCCTTTCTTGATTTACTTCAAGTGTCATTTGTGTTGATTTTGAAGTGTATCAGAGACATTTCACCACAACATCTTGATGTGACTTTTTCAACAAAACAACCACAAAACTAAACAAGAGCAGTCAGAGAGTGCATCCCTTCGCCAAGGCCCAAAAACAATCCCTCTTTTGTCTGGGACACCGGCCGAAAATGTCATTAAGGCTCAACATTCACTTACAGGGGAAAAGTGAAACTTTGTTAATTTCACTGCTGTTTGGTGTTGTTTTTGTTGACACTGAGCTCTTATGTTCTAGATTTCTCAAACATTTATGCGTTGAAAATCTTATATTTTAAAAAAAAATAGCTACCATTAAATAAATATATATAGCAAAACTAAATAAAAAGGTACCTCAGTTTAAATTTTGGAAGAATTCTGTTCGGATTGTCTTGAAATATAACAGTTATTATGGTTAATGTGGTGTAGGTTAGGTTTTGGCCCAAGTTATGATTTTTTGAATTTTGGTCCAATGTTAAAAAGAAATGGGAATTCGGGGAATTTTTCCTGACTTTGAACTCTGACCCACAATGCCCAGATTTAAAAAAAAATGAACTCACATAAAAAAATCAAGACAATTCTTCCAAAATTGTGGAGGTCTGTTGCTAACAGACAAATAAACAAACAAAAACATGACCTCCTTAGCGAGAAACAGAAACCAACAAACCCCTATTGTGCCAACAGTGGCGGTCAGCTGATCGCATGAATGTAGCCAACTTTCCCAGTGATTTCCCAGACTTCCATTCATCTCGCCCAGGGAGGTCATTTTTACCAATGTTTGTCTGTTTGTCTGAAACTTTTTGTTGAGATAAGTCTAGGCCCAATTAACACATGACTCCACCTGATCCACATCAAGGTGTGGATCCAGGAATAGGGCAGCCTTCCTTTGCACAAACCTGTTTCACATCAAACAATTCTACCCCATAAAATTCTAACTGAAATTTTTGTGCCACGTTTTCTCCACCCCTGTGAGCCAAGTGAGCCAAATCAATCTTGTCCCGATCCCGATTCTCACGTGATGCAGTTAAGAAAATGTGAATTGGCTCATCAAAAACTTTGGTAACCCTACAAAAGGTTTTAAATCAGTGAAAATTAAATTGTAACTTTTGTCCGACACTTTTTGCAGCTACCTTGGAGCTTTCAGTGGACGTCGAGTGTGAAAGCCCAGCATGCCTGCACACTATGCCCTACTTTCCAAAGGGGACGGACTCCGCTGTCCCACAGCAACAAACACGAACTGTGGATTGTTTCAGGTGCAGGCCTATTTTTTCCTTTTTTTTCACGGGCATCAGCAAACAAACCGAACTGGAGCTCGCCGTCCGTCGACTGCGTGAGGCCGGACGAGCAGCTGTGAGTTCCCATGACCCGAGCCTGACTCAGAGGGACTGAGGGCCGTGGGGAAGATTACAGGGGAGGTTACAAAGTGGTGAGATTAGAGGCAGAAACAAGAAGGTAGAGGGCTCAGCTTTGAAGGTAATTTTATGGTACGGAGGGGCGTTTGCACTTTGGAGAGAGAAAAGGTGCAGGAATCAGTCAGATCTGTCTCCTCAAGGTGTGATCACAACAAGCAGGTTTGGTCATTAGTAGATATGTAACAAATGATTATTTTAATTTTAGATTAATTTTGTATTTATAAAATGTCAGAAAAGATGAAAATTGGGCAAAGAAGCTGTTGGTGTCATTCATTCATTTCATTGACTTCATCCATTCTGTTGTTTCCCAGCATCATGTTTCCTTAGTAAGCAACTCAAAAATGTCAAAGGTTTCATCTGAAATAGACAAACATCAACTCAGGATCATAATTAACTGCCTAAATGATGGGCTAAATATGATAATACACCAGATTAATTACAGGAGAAATGCAGGGGTGAAGTCTTCGTTTACAAATGAGACTCTCTGTTTCGGGGCAATTTAAGACCCCCTGACTCTGAGCCTGGTTCGATCTACAGTATATGGACTCCTGCGA
>KV751373.1:541960-557586 GCA_001698575.1 Mola mola | reverse complement strand
ACACACATCCAGCCATCCATTTATTCTGCCTATCTCGAGTCGGGTCTGAGTCATTGGGGTAATCCAAACGTTCGTCTCCGGGCAATCTTTCCCAGCTCCTCCCGAGGGATTCAGAGGCACTCCCATGCCTTCTTTCCAGGGAGTTCTGGGTATAACCAGGGTCTCCTCCTCCTCTTAAGAGGCATCCAAATTAGATGCCCAAACCACTTCAGCTGTTTCCTTTCAAGGCAAACAGGCAACGACTCTACTATGAGTCCGAGCATGTCACCCCACAGAGGAAACTGATTTTGGTCACTTGAATCTACAATCTCATTCTATCGGTCACTACCCAGAGCTCGTAACTATGGGGCAAGGGATGGAATGTAGATTGACTGTTACATCGAGAGATTTGCCTTCTGGCTTATATCCCTTTTGACCCAAACAGACCAGCCACATCACAGCAGATGTTCCAAACTGCCAGTTCCCCTCAGACCCCATTTTCCCATCAGGAACAAGGCACTGAGATATTTGAATTTAATACGTTATCCCCAAGAGTTTCATGAGCCTGGAGGTGTTAGATTGAGTATCGAGATTTACCATCCTTTTCCACTCAGAGAGTACAACACTATCGGGAAGTCAGGAAGCTTAACAGTGACAACACCTTAAAACGGTGACACCAATGACATAAATCACTTCCTCCCACTGTACAAAAATTAAACCAAAATATTCAGGTGGTACTGCCATCTTGCACAGCTACTGGGACGCGAGGCAGCGGTATCGAGGTCCCACCGATACACCCACCCACTTAATCATGAACAGAGCTCAGCTGTCATGACATTTCACCCTAAAATAAAACTAATTTCAAACAAAATCCAAATTTTATTGAATGGGTACTTTGAGGTTTTTCATTGGCCCGAGTCCTACCTGAAATAATGGAGGAGGATTTATACTATTTTGTGATGTGGATCCTGATCAGTCAACAACAACTGAACATTCAGTTCAGAAACTAAGCTGGTCACATGGGTTTCACACTGCCACGCCCTCTTTTAGGGAACTACCAGCAGGAGTCTGATCATTCTTATAGGAGACATGAGCGTTAACACAGATTAGGTCCTCTTCTCTCATTCCTCAGGCACCAAAAGTAAAAATCTGACACACAAGCAATATTTCTTCTGAATATTGTGACACTAATGAAGTTTTTTCAGGCACAAAAATAAGGAGGAAAATAACATTCAGATCTGCCTTTGCCTCAGCACGATGGTATCAGAAGATGTTAAGCTCTGCCTCCTTGTTGCAAGATATCACGATTCACAGTGAGCACATGGGGTTGTTACCCAACTCACCATAAAGCATCCACATAAATAATCTTTTTTTTCCCATTTTGCTCAGAGTCACTAACATCATGAGATGGACGATATGTTGCAGTCTGACCACGCTGCTGCCTCCTGATCACTCGGAGATGGAATGGCAGCGATTTATAAGCCTGTTGAGCTGCCGTAAGTGTGTAACCAGAGAAAATCAGTGGACATTATCATTTTAAATGTCACGGACCGATGGGGCGGTTCCACGACCTCGGCCAAGCCTGATTGTCCTGTTTGTCCTTGAAGGAGCTGCAGGATCTAAGTGTCACGTCTCTGCTGTCTGCATTGGGACGACCTGGTGAGTCGACTCCGTGCGAAGGGGGATATGGGGGGTGTGGTGGGAGGCGGGGGGGAGCGTGGGGACGTGTTGGGAGACACTTGACACCTCCTAACCAATTTACAGGAGTCAGAGGGATTTGAGTTTTCATTAGGCGAGGAGAGCGCAGCCCACTCCTCACCGCCTTCACCTGTTCAATGAATAAATTACTGCCTGGGCGCTGCAGGAACAGCCGCCAGCGACACACGAACCCCACCGAGAGCACGCCGCGCAGTCTGGAGCCGCCCGCACGCTGCTTTAATACATGCAAATAAGATTCATTTATGATAAATAAGATTCATTCCTTTATTGAAAAGCTTGACTTCTGAGGCTTGTTTGTTTTCTTTCATTCCATTATTGGCTGCATGATGAATATTCCACCATTATCACCTGCGACAGAACACTGAAAAACAAATCTGCTTCCCAGGATTCATTAGTGTGGAAAGTAAAATCACAAAAAATTTAACCACAGCACAAATTATTTGCTGAGGCCGGACTGATAGAGGTCAAGGTGAAAAATTTTATTCTGCTTTGGTCTCCACAAAGCAGAAATATTTGTGTCTACGGCTGCTAAATGCCCCTCTGTGTTCACCAGCAAGTCTCTAACAGAGTCATTCTGCTGTTTGCTGCTGTGGAATTTGTGAACAGCGGGATTTTAGAGCTTCTCCTGTAAAACAGCTGCATACTGCATGAGAGCGGCGAGTAAAAATGCATATTACAATGAAGCATATTCACGTTTTAAATGTTTGACATGAATATAGCTGCCAAATAACCAATATAGAGTTCTGTGTTACTTTTTTCATCCAATTGTTTTAAATTTACTTAAATGCAATCAATAAAGAACCATCTGAATCTGCAAAGTAAAAGTATCTAAATAATGTAGTGAAGTAAATAGTAAAACATTAAGGTCAGTTATTGATCTCCTTGAGTACCAATAATTAGTATCGGCACTAAAGAAAAACATATCAGTCGATCCTTAGCTTGTTTATCAGTTTTAGTATCTGGAACATTGTTAAGTAAAATGACTCTGCAAACATCAACATTTTGAACTTTCGGTCACATGTGTTCTAAAAATCTCTAGGGACAAAAACAAACATTGTTGTTTGCTTGTAATAAATACAAGAAGCGAATGTGCTTCAGCTGCAGTGAATGTGATCAAATAGTGATCATCAACTGCGGACAGTCAGGCTTTAACGACAAGTTCCAGTATTTAATTATTTGAGTAACAAGCAGGCGTCCATGTTTGTCACAAAATAATCCGGTACTAACCAGCATCAAAACTTCTCCAGTCAAACGAGCAACATGTGCATTTAATTCCTTGTGTAACCGCATTTATAAAAACCCATAAAGACTTCACTGTAGCTGCAGCTGGCAGTTAACGGCTACAGAACAAAATCAAATCAAATCAAAGTTTTATTTGTACAGCCCAAAATCATAATGTACACATTATATCACGGAGCTTTGACAAATTGTACACATGTGACCCCCCCCTGCACTTAAACCCTCGAACCGGGTGAGGAAAAACTTAAAAAAAAACCCTAAACAGGTAAATAAGAAACCTCAGGAAGAACCACAGAGGAGGGATCCTTCTTCCTGGGACGGACAGACGTGCAATAAATGTCACTTGTACGGTACACAACAACATGATAATACAAAAAACTAAAGAAATAGGCTAGAATTAAATAGCATCAGTTGAAAGGAGTATTTTTCAACCTAGGCCCTATTTCCAGAGATCGATTGCTTACCGGAGCTTCTCGCTGTGGTGCCAGTTTACATGCTGTATCATACTCATTGTTATACACCTTGTTGGAAAATTTGCACCCAGATTTTGTCTTGTTGGGTATCATTGCTTGTAATGTTTGCTACTGTTGTCTGCAACTTGCCCACTACAATGTACATATAAATCATTGCCATAGTATAAAGCATCAGCGCTTCCTGCTGTTTAAAATTGGTACTGCAATTCATTTCACAGCTCCAACAACATGAAAAATCACATATTTGTTATTGGTTTTCAACTGGCTCGTAGTGCATCGAGGTGGCCCTGTTAACTAGTCCCAAAATGTTACTGTAGTTGTCTGGTATAAAACGACACGTTTGTACAGGTCGTGTTTTTCTTACTTTTCACTATTTCGTGGCACTATTTTACAGTTTATGAAAGAAGAAAAATGAATGTTGATGTATTCCAAAGTAATGTTCGATTATTGAACAGATTATAACAGCATGGCATAAACAGGAGGAAATCGACGTGAAATTGTTTGAAAACGGCAGAAAACCGTATCCCTGCCCCTTCAAAACTGGAGTAATCTTAATTTTAGAATCTCAAATTTTTGTAAATCAGGTGGAAAATACCAGAATTCTCATTTAAGGGTTGGTATTGGTACAACACCATCCCAGCTTTCTTAACAATTGTCAGGTTTATGGGAACATCATCACTCTAAACCAAACTTTTACATTTGAATGTGAACTAAAATCAAGAGGAATATTCCCTTAATTGGAAATTCACAGCAGCAGGGAATCAGTGAGACCCAATTAACAACTTCTTTGGAGTTGTGAGGAGAAAAAAAGCAACACCTGTCACGTCACACCTGTTAGTCTATTGACATGAATAAAACATGTCGCTCCCGGCAGAGAGGAGCTGGGATGGTTAATTTAGCACATTATTAAACAGAACGAGCCCACGGCCTCGTCTCTCTAAGGAGGCCTCAACGCACCAGCTCGCCTCAGGAGGCCTCGTTCAGACAGCGAATCTAATCAAAGCTAATCTAATCAGGTCTTTATAGCGAGCTGCGGAATGGAAAAAAATGACCCAATTCACTTTTCCCACACCAAATGCGCAAGAAGCTATTTCTGTCGCTGTGGGTTCCGCCGGCTCCTCCAGCGATGGAATCATGAGAACATAGTGCCTTAAAGCCGTCATCTGATTCTGTGACACAGTTTAAGATACATATGACTGTTGCTTTCGTTTTTTGGCGGTCGAAACAAGACGGGAGAGATGCAGCAGGTACAGAGGCGCAGTAAAACCCTCCTGCTGATACAGTCGCGTGTATCGCGAACGCAAGGCGGGAGGAGAGACGCCGTCCTGGCTTATCACGATCCTGTGCTCGATAAGGAGGAGGGGGGCTCTTTGTTCTATGAATGTCTCCGCCAAGGTACCTGCACAAGAAAGGTCGCATGCTTTCCTGCATCTGATTCTGTCCAGGGAGGCAGCAGAGGTAGACAAAATAGAGACACACTGGACAGGAGAGATAAAAGTCTGACCCAGGACAATCATTAATAACTGAGTATGTACAGTAGTGTTCAAAATAATAGCAGTCCAATGTGACTAACCAGATTAATCACTGTTATTAGTATATTTTTTATTGCTACATGGCAAACAAGTTACCAGTAGGTGCAGTAGATTCTCAGAAAAACAACAAGACCCAGCATTCATGATATGCACGCTCTTAAGGCTGTGCAATTGGGCAATTAGTTGAAAGGGGTGTGTTCAAAAAAATAGCAGTGTCTGCCGTTGACTTTACAAACTCAAAACTATTTTGTACAAACTTTTTTGTTTCTAGGATTTAGCAATCCTGTGAATCACTAAACTAATATTTAGTTGTATGACCACAGTTTTTTATAACTGCTTCACATCTGTGTGGCATGGAGTCAACCAACTTGTGGCACCTTTCAGCTGTTATTCCACTCCAAGATTCTTTAACAACATTCCACAATTCATTTACATTTCTTGGTTTTGCTTCAGAAACAGCATTTTTGATGTCACCCCACAAGTTCTCGATTGGATTAAGGTCCGGGGATTGGGCTGGCCACTCCATAACATTAATTTTGTTGGTTTGGAACCAAGATTTTGCTCGTTTACTAGTGTGTTTGGGGTCATTGTCTTGTTGAAACACCCATTTCAAGGGCATGTCCTCTTCAGCATAAGGCAACATGACCTCTTCAAGTATTTTGACATATGCAAACTGATCCATGATCCCTGGTATGCGATAAATAGGCCCAACACCATAGTAGGAGAAACATGCCCATATCATGATGCTTGCACCACCATGCTTCACTGTCTTCACTGTGTACTGTGGCTTGAATTCAGAGTTTGGGGGTCGTCTCACAAACTGTCTGCGGCCCTTGGACCCAAAAAGAACAACTTTACTCTCATCAGTCCACAAAATGTTCCTCCATTTCTCTTTAGGCCAGTTGATGTGTTCTTTGGCAAATTGTAACCTCTTCTGCACATGCCTTTTTTTTTTACAGAGGGACTTTGCGGGGGATTCTTGTAAATAGATTAGCTTCACACAGACGTCTTCTAACTGTCACAGTACTTACAGGTAACTCCAGACTGTCTTTGATCATCCTGGAGCTGATCATTGGCTGAGCCTTTGCCATTCTGGTTATTCTTCGATCCATTTTGATGGTTGTCTTCCGTTTTCTGCCACGTGTCTCTGGTTTTGCTCTCCATTTTAAGGCATTGCAGATCATTTTAGCTGAACAGCCTATAATTTTTTGCACCTCTTTATAAGTTTTCCCCTCTCCAATCAACTTTTTTAATCAAAGTACGCTGTTCTTCTGAACAATGTCTTGAACGACCCATTTTCCTCAGGCTTTCAAAGAGAAATGCACGTTCAACAAGTGCTGGCTTCATCCTTAAATAGGGGCCACCTGATTCACACCTGTTTTTTCACAAAATTGATGACCTCACTGATTGAATGCCACACTGCTATTTTTTTGAACACACCCCTTTCAACTAATTGCCCAATTGCACAGCCTTAAGAGCGTGCATATCATGAATGCTGGGTCTTGTTGGTTTTCTGAGAATCTACTGCACCTACTGGTAACTTGTTTGCCATGTAGCAATAAAAAATATACTAATAACAGTGATTAATCTGGTTAGTCACATTGGACTGCTATTATTTTGAACACTACTGTAACTCAAAACTTCTCTCGTGTCACTGAAGTCCACATAATGGCTGTGAAAAGACACGTTTCAGGGTTTCTTAGAGAGCAGTTGACCCAAAGTCTGACGGATTTTGCATGAGCGATATGGTCTGTGTACAGCTCACACACTCGGCTGAGGCTGCTGATTGGACAAGAGGCTGTAAACAGAGTGAAGTGGAAGAGCAGAGACTGAGAGAGGAGAGTAATTCAGAGTGGCCATGACCGTAAAAGTCCACATAGGCTTCGAGGGGAGTTTTCATAATCCGGTGGAGACTGATTTCAGATCTGAGAAACATTTCAGGATTGTAGAGTGTCACTGGGACGAGTGACGGTTGTTCAGAAAACGTGTGCCGCACCGCGCAGCAACACCAACCAGCGTGGCAGGAAGTAAGACCGAGCTTAGCAGCCCAGCGCCACGGGAGAGGGGCTGGGCATAAAACAGGTCCACTTAACGATGAAGAACAAGGAGATATAACAACAATAATTGATATCAGTGTAGCCCCCAAATTCACACATGAAGTCATAAAGCCCCAGGGTGATGTAGAGATGTGTTCTGGGACCCCCATCTAACATGAGATGATGCATCTCAAGGGGCTTTTTTTCCCGTCACATTTCCATTCTGAACAATCAAGGCCGTCCTCACCAGAAGGAACTGCAGCGAGCCAAATCTATGCCGAACCACTACGGACGTTGGCTGACTATGTTTAGCTGCCCAACCTTAATCAAATGGGCAGCAGAAAACTCACCCAGCAGCTCAGTTAATTCTCAGTTCATGCGAACAAACCAACAAGAAGGGCGACAACCAGTCGTTTGACAATTCGTTTGAAGACATTTCTCCATCTCATATCCAGTCAAATGAACTTTTCCCTGCAGGCCGTCGAATGATTAGGATGTGACATATTGGGTTTCATGGAGAGAGCTGCAGTGCGCTCAGTCACGTCGCTGGAAGTTTTTAATGCTCAACATTATTCAGTATTCAGTTCCCTACGACGGCTCAATGGACTCAATCATCCAGAACAGGTTCTGCTGACAACAGCACCTGTTGCAGGCGCGAACATCCCAACCAGCACGAGGCCTTATTTTAACACTCCTGACACTCTGCCCAGCGCAGCTACCCTCCTCTACCTCCGTCCCTCTACTTCCGTCCGTCTCATCCAGCTCGAATCGGTACCTCAAAGCCCCAGAGTATGGTCACTGTTCCGACCGAGAGGCAGCGTTCATCGGGGAAAACCTGCTCATGACATGCATGGTTGTTTAGGCCCAGCGAGTTTGCTGCACGCAGTTTCAACTCTGACTGTGTGAGGAGGAGAGTCAAGTGGCATCAAGCACTCCGCTAAAGTGTAAACACGCAGGAGACAGACAAGGACGCCGACTGCAGCTGAACCGAAGCTGAGAGTTAACGACTCCCGCAGCGTCCAAACCGACAACCAAAGTGCAGCTCAAAGAGAGACTAAAGCCCGGCTGGAACAGCCAACCGGAACCCACGCTTGGCATTACTGCCGCGCAGACATCATGCTGCAGCGGTGGGTTGGCTGGAGTCAAGTTATGAAAGTGTTTGACTAAAAATCCTCAAGTTTCTGATATTAAATGTTTGTTCATATCGAAACCGAGCAAGTAAAAGTGAACTATTTCAATATGTCTGATGAATAGAACTGATTACTGGATTCAAGATTAGATATTGTATATAGATTTAAGATTAAAAAAAACCAAAAACTGGGCTCTGATGCAGCGTGAAATGTGTAAATGTATTAAAATGATCAAATCAACATTGTGGACCATAATGTACAATTTCGTACAAAAAAAATTTCGAAAAATACGAGTATAAATTCGTCCGTCTGGACCATTTTTGTGAACACGGTATCTCATGAACACTTTGAGGGATTTGATTCCAACTTTGCACAAATGTTCACTCTGACCCAAGGATGTACTGATTCGATTTTAGAGGTCATAGGTGAAAGGTCACTCTATCTATCATAGATCAAATTCAAACTTTAATCTTCGCCGATCAGCCCAGCCGTTCTTCTTGACTCACCATTGTACTCTCACTTTCTCTGTGTGGAGCCAAATTTTTCTAGTTTGGTTTGATTTTTGGGTTCTTTTCAAGTGTTTTATGTTTGAAACAACTACGTTGTGACTTCTACTTCACCTAAAGCAGGATTTATACTTCTGGGTTGGATCTACACCATAAGTACACACGTTTAAAATGCTCTCTGCTGCGTCAAACCCTCAGAGTTTGTTTCTCCTGAACGTTTACTTCCATTGTATCAACAACTACCATCAACTGATACATGATTTCCTTAAGTGAAGGAAAGCAACCATGAAACCGAGACCTCAGCTGTAATAAACTAGAACTATGTTGTGTGTGAGCGTGTTACACGGGTTTTCTCTGTGATGTGGCGTGTTTTTGGCACGAGATGAGCTGGGGAACCGCGCGTCCGCGCTGTTCTTACCTGCTGGGGAGAATTTCCAACACATTTGCATCTGATCCATTTGATTTCTTCAGCATACTTGTGGGGAGGCCAATGATGAGTCGGGACGTGTTCGCGGCGGTTTGCTGCAGCCTTTAGCTCAGTTTATTTTAGTCCGTGAAAAGAAAAGACACTCGCGCCGCAGAGCTGTTCACTTCCAGCTACTGCTCCACAAGCTCGCTCCTGTAATTAGCACCAGAGATGAAGAGATTCCTGTTGAGCTGGAAGCATTAAATCAAGCAATATTTATCATTTGGGTAAAAAATACATGTTGAATGTTAAAAATCAGGCCCACTGATACATCCTCCAACTGTGAGGCTGAAGAGCAGCACAAAGATCTTTTCCCACTCTGTGTCAGAGCAATAAAACCAAAGTGTGGGTGTGATCGCACCCTCGACACTAACGCGCTAACAGAGCTGCATCTCTTTGCTAAGGCACAAAATATGTACATATCTCCTGGTAGAGAAACGGGAAAATGGACAAGACAAACATGAGAAAATATGAGATAAATATCTCAGCAAGGCTCTGGTCATCTCTAACCTCCAACACCTCCCTTTGTCTGTTTCCCATCACACCCTCCCTCCCTCGCTCGTCCTCTCGGTGAGGTCCAGCTGAGCTCCATTAACCCTGCGAACAACCTCTCAAAGTCAAGTGGGAAATGAAGCTGAGTGACGCTTTAATCACCACTGCTCACCTCAGCGCTCGCGACGCACGCATTTCATTACCGCCGGATCGCCGAAGCTCACACAGAGCGACAATTTGCACCTGGCATTAGCAAGTCATCTGGAAACTGAGAGTGCACTGCAACTGCAACGTAGAGATTCTCATGAACAAAGTGCAGCAAACAAACCCCAAAACACCTACAGATGACCCTCTTCTTCCTCGCTGGGGAATGTTGGCTCTTTCTTAACTAATAACCAAACTAACTGATATAAAAAAAAACAGTTTTTTCTAGACTTATTTCACAGGATTTATAGATAAAACTGACTTGACACAATACCAGAAGCGCCACCTAAATACTGTACATTCATAAAGACAAAAGCTAATACATAATAATCTGAAATACACACAAGCCTACACACAATTTGATGTGCAAACTAACAAGCATGCATGGAACTTTACTCACATTTTCTAAATAATTTTAGGGACGTCTCTTACACTCTAATTCTTGGTTCCTAACCGTAACCACACCAAGCCATAATCTAAGCAAACCTTAACCTCAAAACTAACCTAATGTGTTCACCATAACAATGAATGGTTTAAATTTTGTCCCCATAAGGCAGATGAGTCCCCACAATGATGCTTGTCCCCAGACATGAGCGATACAAGCACATACACAAACACACACAAACAGGGCGTGGCCAACAAAATGGCCGACACACGTCTCATTGCAGCGCAACATTAGCTTAAATTACAGGTAACCGTGGCAACAATAGCTGATACACATAACTTAATATAAAGTTAACATAACGTGATTTAACAACGCGGGAACACAGGATTTCTCTGTATTAAAAGATCTTGTAACTAACAACATTTTTATTTTGACTTTTTGGGACAAGTTCAACTTGGATATTTTTTTGTCAAACAGCTAAACTAAACTTTCATTCATTCATTATTTTTTAATTCTGTTTGTTTTATTTGTTGGGGAATGTGCCTCTGATTGAAATCTATTATTATCACTATGATTTATTATGATAACAAAACCGAATCAAAAACTGGTTCAAGCTCATTATTCATTTCTAGGATTTTAATCGTGTTGCGATGGAGATAATTACATGGGGAATATGTATCTCTTATCTTTTTTCAGCTGTTTGTGCTTCTCGTGAGGGCAGATCAACCCTCGGCGTGATAAACACAAGTCACACACACACCCACGACCCAGCGGCAGCGTCCATAATCGATCAGCAGCTAATCGCATATTTATACGCCTGTGGAGCCGGTCAGCTGACACGGAAACCAGAGGCAGCGTGGGAAAGCTGGGCCCGGCCAGCGCTCACACCCCGCAGGCGTTTTAGCCTGCCTGATCCACGTCTAAAACATGTTCCCGGTCGATCTGCTTCGAGGTTTGAAGGACAGAAAGTGCGGCGTCTCTGCGGGCTGCTGCGATTCGATGTGGTCGTCCCGTTAGGTGCCTGATACTTGAGGCACATAAACGGGGCCGAGCAGTGAGTCAAGCACAGGAAAGGTGCTTCTATCTTTTTTGGTGCCGTTTCAGTGATAAAGTAGATGGTAGCATAACTGCTAGTGACATTAGCTCTGCAAACTGCGACTGGCCTTTGTTCTAGCTAACATCCCAGCACCACCTTCCACCACCGACTTCTGTTTCAAACAAAAACATCAAATATTCGTGGGTTCGGTCTTCTTCAGTGCGAGAATATGGCTGATTGTTACATTAAAGTTGTGGTTTTGACATGATAGCTTGACAAAAGCAGCAATTTGATGACAAAATTTTGAAAAAATTGTCAACGTTTGTTCACAGTTTTCTTGGACTTGACAGCCAACGATAAAATTAATGATATCCGGCATCGATTCAGATTAATTTGGTCGGCTAGCCAGCTTGGAAACCTTGATACAAATATACAGATCATATGTTTAATAAGAAGTTGAAGAAAACTGAAAAGGACATTGTGTTGATTTGTGTGAACTACAACCTGGCAGCTAACGCTAATGAGCTAGCTGCACGTAGATGTCAGATCATCCACTTGGTGAAAACTGTCTCATACTAACGGACAGAAGAGCAGATCTTTGATTGTTTATGTCCAACGAGGTTTAATAATCAATAATTTAATAAATGTTTCTCCATTTGTTTGTTTGTCTCTTGTTTGTTTTCTAAACATTCTGAGTCTGTCTGTCTGTCTGTCTGTGGGTTTATGGGAAGCACATTTGTCTGTACGCGTTTATCTTTATTTTATTTTATCTTATTGAGGCTCATCCTTGGACTTGACCTCCTTCACATTTAACCCTCCTCCTCCTCTTCTCCCAAATCTAATCAACCACGAACGCGTCACCAGAGCGTGCGGGGGCGCCATTGAGCAAACAAGCGTGATTACAGCCTGTTATCTGAACATCGTTCCACTCCGACCCTCCGAGGAGCAGGAGGAGGAGGAGGAGGAACGGAAGCAGGTGGAGGAGAAGCAGGAGGAGCAGGTGGAGGAGGAGGAAGAGGGGGTCTCGGGACAACAGCTGCTCCACCTCTGTCCTCTCCGATCGGGGAAGGAGACGGGTGGAGGAGTGGAGGGGGAGGTGAAACCGAAGCATGCGCACCCTTGATCCTCGGTTTACTCGCAGAGGGGTGAGGGGAGGACAGCGGCTCTAAAAATACCCCCGCGAGGAGCAAGAGGGAGCGGAGGAGGAGGAGGAGGAGAAGCGAACGCTTGTTTCTGGTCGCTCACTACTGTAAAGAAGGAAGAATCTGAACTTTCTAAAAATAAACCTCCCTCGTGAACCAAGAAGAAGGCCAGTTTTTAAGGAGGAGGGGCAGCTTCCTTCCGCTCGCACGCCCCATCAGTCGTGAAGTAGATGTCACTAAAGGCCCAAAGAGCCGGAGGGGGAGCGACCGGAACAATGTCTGTCCTCCTCCTTTATCTCTTCTGATTCATGTGAGGGCCAGTGGCCCAGATACGGCAGCAGCAGCACCGGGGGCTACAGGCCACGTCCTGGCCTCCCTGAGCCAAAGCTCCTCGCTTCGTCCAACGGCGAAGAGGCGAGGAATCATCAACCCCCTCCCCGAGCTCGCTGTCACTGTTTACAACCGACCGTTCTCGTATTTAATACGGTCACAAGGACACGGAGCGACTGCAGGCAGAAACCGACAGAACCGTCCAGAAGGTTTGTTTTCCTGGAATCCAGAGAACTCTGGGTTTCAGATAAATAACTGATGTGAAAAACTGGATGAAACCGGTCGATCACAGATCAATCAGCGTGGCCTTAAAGAGCCGATCATCCTGGTCCGGTAGGATGTGTCAGATGAGGAAACTTTCCAAACCTCCACGTTGAAGATGAAGTTTTGTTATGATTTGCACACGAGGAATCTCGGTCGTTTACTCACGTTAAACCAGCTCAACGTTCTCACAGCGGCGACCTTAAAACCGCTTTAAAAACTTCTCTTTCTCTATTTTATCACTTCTTATGACGCAGTTTTTCAGTTTGTCGGTACTGAACCTTTATTTTTCAGATGTAACGGAGCCTACAGCACTGACAATCTGCTCAAACACTCTTCATCCGCTGTCCGAAATGACAAAGAAAAGCAGCAAATGTTTGACGTGAGTCCATCGAACATCGCGATCGTTGCAGCCGACGTCCTGAACGGAGCGGCTGGGCTCAGAGACGTTCACATATCAGACGGACGAGTGATATCTAAAAACATCAAGTGTGAAGACTCTTTTAAAACACCTCCAAACGCCTCGACCTCGACAGCCTCATCAGGAGAAGCTGCTGAACACTGATACACACACACACACTCCCAGGATAGTGGAAAATACTGATCCTACACACACCGAGTGAGACAATGACCCAATAACGGACAGAGCGTGAACCTGAGAGGCGGCGCGGTAAAGGCATCCCTGGCCTCTGTGTGTGTGTGTGTGTGTGTGTGTGTGTGTGTGTGTGTGTGTGTGTGTGTGTGTGTGTGTGTGTGTGTGTGTGTGTGTGTCGCCGGTGACACCGATACCCGCCGCCTGTGTCACACACAGCTTAGTGGTAACCGTATCCACCCAGCGTACTACTTCCATGTCCCCTGCTGACAGCTGAGCGTGGGGAGGGATGAATGGGGGGGTCACGACATGTCTGATATGTGTATGTGTGTGTGTGTGTGTGACGAACTGAACGCTGATTGACAACACAAACACAAACGTTACGCTTCCGCTCAGGAAAGCGTCCGAAAGTCCAGCACGAGTTTAGTCTGTTGACTTTTAAAAGGTGTAAAATGTTTCGTTTGAATGAAACTACAAAGTTTACATGCTGGACAAGTTGAAGGTGGTCGGGGGTTTTTTGTTGTTGTTGTTGTTGGGTTTTTGCTCTTCACAGGCCAAAATATGAGTCTCGGAAAATATAATTTTCCACTGAAACGAGATTATCCTGATCTAAATTAATTCGACAACGATGAACTCGATTCAAGATTCACTGCGTCTGAGGGGACAAAAATGACACAAAAAAATCCCTCAAAACAAAAGCTTTTTACTTCCACCCTGATTGCGAAAAGCTACAAAAGATTTGCCAAAAAAATGAACTCTCATTTAATAGACCGGTTGGTTTAAGATGAAACACGACCGGTGTCCTCTCCTCAGCCGCGCTGAGGACTCTTATTTTGACAGCTCGCCCAGCTGTTGAGGGAGTCAAACCAATGACGTTTCCTGAGCGTCCCGTTTTCCCACGCGGCCTCTCCAAACGAGCCGCTTCTGATTGGCTCTGCCGCGCACTTTTACATTAGACTGAGAAACCTGCCGCTTCCACACACGCAAAGAAGAGACGCGAACGCACCGCCGCCGTGCGTAAAAGCCGCGCGTCACGCGCTCTCGCGGTTTTGGCTCGACGAGAACACACGCTGAGGTTCACCCAGAAACTCCAGGAGAACCACGTGACGCTTGGTGATGCAGAGATGCCAGAAGTTGATGAAACGACGCGCAGAGCTGCGCGCACAGAGGAAAATGTGCCAAACTGTGCCAAATTCCGCTCCGCTCGGATGACCCGTTCACCAGCGCAACATCCAACTCCTCCTCCTCCTCCTCATTCCATGTTTTTCACACCCCACGGAAGATCCCTGGCAGGCTCCCGCGTTACATTTGTGTCAAATATGAGGAATATTTTAACAGCAAACCATCGACTTGTTGTTGAAACTGCAGGATCTTACCGGCCACGCGAACTGGAAGTGGATGATGGTCTTCCCGGCCTCGCCGCTCCGGCTCGCTCCGCTCCTCTGGCCGCCTCTGAACTGAAAAGTATTCCCACCGAGAACCTTAGTAGTCTCCCAGCCGTACGTGCACGGCCCGCTGGTCGTCACGTCCGTTTGGTATTCCTTTAAGCACACCCTGAAGTAGGTGTCGCACTCGTCCGCGCCGCAGTGGCCCTCCGCCGCGCTCTTCTGCGCGTCGCAGCAGTCGCCGTTCAGTAGCTGCCCGTTGGGGTTGTCCACAGCAAGCAGCTGCAACTCGAAGTAACCCGTGCAGCGACACACCTGAGGGGGGCAGAGGAGCGTGAGCGGGCGGGGAGAACCTCCACAGGCATCTAGTTATCAGACGCGTTACATGATCTCACAGCGGGGTTCAGAGAAAAGAACATCTCTCAGCCACATTTCTCTGCAGCTTCAGCCGCGACCTGCTCCGTTTTCCCCGCAAGAGAAGGAGCTGAAACGCGGCTGCGCGCAGGTGAAGCTGCAGACATGTGACAATCTGTCACCGAACTGCGCCGCGCAGCTGATAAATATCAAACTTTGGCACAAACTCTGTGTGAGGTTTTGATGCAAGGCTACAGAAAAGACATAGCTCGACTCCCTGCAGATTCCTTAATGATGAAGACAAACAGGAGACTTCAGCGCACATTTAGAAATCCCGACATCACACGATGCAAACGGCGAGCAGG
>KV751373.1:525426-541489 GCA_001698575.1 Mola mola | reverse complement strand
TCCGCCGCCGACGGGCAGCGGCCCGGACCAATCACAGGCCGCCGGGGCGGGACGTGTCCGAGCGTGGAGCCAATCAGGAGGAGGGGGGCGGGACGAGGTGCTCTCCCACCGGAGCTCCTGGTCTTATTTGATCACCTCTCTCTCTCTCTCTCTCTCTCTCTCTCTCTGTAAAACTGCTGTTTTATTTCTCAACACGTGTCTGCCTGTTGAAAAAAAGGATTTTACAGATTAAAAGCGTTTTTCAGTTTTTGTTTTCTTTTTATTAAATTTCTGTTTCAATTGAGTCCGTTTTAAGACACGGAGACAAGAACGCAGCTTGGGACATCAATCCGGAGCAGGCGGAGCGTCCCGCGACACCTGGGCTGCTCGTCAGCGCCCTCTACCGACCGCTGCCCGACGTGCAGGGAGGCGGAAATGCTCTCCTGTCGGTTTTTTCCGTTCGTTTCTGTCCCTTTATTTCTGCTCTCCATTCCACAAGACTTTGTTTAGCTGATTTCAATGCGTTGTGAGCAGTCTGCGGCGATGGAATGTGACATTTATTCGAGAACTGAGATTAAATTAAATCCACAGGTATTTTTATTTTCCCTGAGATTTTAAATCAGCATATTGAAAAAAAACAAAGCCAAAACGTATAAATACAGGAACAGGTTACGTGACATTTGGTAGACAAAGATGCTGAGCTGAAGACGCGTGTTAACTAGTATAGTTTGCCTGTAGCAGGTTAAACTGCTGGTTGTCAGGTGAAATGTTGAGGGGGGTTCATGTTTTTCCCTTCAGTGTGATTATGTTTGTCTGTCCACACGTTTGGATGAATCATCCTATTGTTTTTCCCTGTGATTTCCTATTGGCAGTAACTTCAACTGTGTACATTTTGGGCTTTACGGATCAAAGGTGATGGTGCAAACGTTCCAAAAATTCCCATCAGTCACCACAGAAGTGAAGTTCCCAGCAGTCATTCTAATTTACAGTGTCAACACTTAATGCCCAAAAAGTTTGACTTTAAAAAGTCAAAGATCGAGGTCACAACAGGCGATTTTGAAAAAGAAAACAAAAGTTACTGCATGCTATAATTTCCTGGTAGTTTTTATTTATTAATTTGCTTGTTTGAGCTGATAAATCACAAAATTTAATGGCAGCTAAATCTTGAGAAATCTTTGTTCCTATCTGGATTTCATCTGTAATTATGCTGAAGTATTTGTCCACAGTAGTTAAAGGAATAATCACAATAAATTAAGTTATTTTTCAGATATTTTGATCCAAAGAGCTCCATAGTTCAGGACACATTTTTAAGTGCAAAACTGTCAATTTCAGGAGGTAAATTAGCGAAACACAATGTGTTCTGTACCAGACTGCTGACAGACGATGGGTTTTTGGATCAGCTGATCGGAAACAGAGATGAACAGACGTCAGTTTCAGGTGAGCTGTCTCCAACGCAGCTGCTGATGTGACGGTAACGAACCTGAAATCTGTCTCTTCTATGATGACACGCAGTTGGATTCGGTGCCATGTTGAGTAATCCGCATTACTGCAGCTTTCCTGGAAAACTGACAGCAACATGCAAGTCACAGTGCTCTGTCTGCCCAGAACCTGGAGGCCTCAGGCTCTCCTAGCCTGTGGGAGCTAACGCGGTAAAACAACCACCAAACACACCAGCCAGTTCCTCCGGAACGTTAACTGAAGAATGTGTCCTTACGACACCTTACGACAGAGGATTTGTGTTTGCACACCTGTCATCCTCTAAAATAAGCATAAAATGAGAGCAAAAATACAACAACAGTATCAAACTATGAACCGTTTGGTCGAATAACATTCTGAAACTCTATAAAAGACATGAGATTAAATCATTTTTCCACATTCAGGATCAAAAGGCTCAGTTGACTTATGTCTGCAGGCTCGACGGGAGCCACAATTCAGAAGCTACATGTGGAAGATCTGGACAGTTTTAAACCTGAAAAATTGGATCTATGGCTTCATGCACAGCTTTCAGAGGAAGAAACGAGGCCCTGGCGGACCAACAGACTGATAGTGTCCTGATATGGCTGAGCTGGGTGTTCCAGTAAAGCCTCGTTCACCCGCTGCGACTTTTAGTCGGATGTTCCAATCGCCGACAACCTCTGGAGGTCACAGACAAAAATGCCAAATCGGACGCCAGAAGAGGAATGACGGTGTAAAACGGACGGTCCAGCTGCCCACAGGCACTGTTCCAGTCTTGCATCCTGTTCCTCAAGGTTCCTCAAGGAGAAGAAGTGCTTGTTTCCGTCCCATTTTTTCTGTCAATCGTTGGCTGTTCTGCTGCTTTTAGACAGACTCCAGAACAGAACTAGAGCCAGAACCAGAACCATGTCTGGGGACCTCAGTGCTGTGTGGCGAACCGGGTCCTGTTCATACCAGCTCAAGTGGAACCAAAGTTCCTCGACCCTCCATTGTCAACAGGGGGCGCTGCTCAAAGGTGCCGCTGAGAAGCAAATTTTCCGGTTTAAGATTTATCTTCTTGTGAAGTGCAGAGATGAGAAGATTCAGAGGTGTGAAGTGCGAACTTGGTTTTCATTAATCAGTAATATTTCTGAGGACTGGTCCACTGTCAACCCTCTTCAGGAAACTTGGGATATTCAGGATATTTCTGGCAAATCCGACGTCCTTCTCAAACCCTCTGACGAAGACACCGCCGGCCTGTGATTTCCAGCACCCAGAGCGGGTTTCCTGTGGCCTCCCGCAGGCTGTCATCGGGTAGGTCGGCCGGCGGACCGTGGGATGGCCCGGCGAGACAGCTGCCGCGGCCTCGGCTATGCGGGCTGGTCAGCGGCAGTTGGACAGGTGGCCTCTGACACCCCGTGGCAGATGTTTCCTCCCAGCGGAGCAGGTGCAGTCACACTCGCACATTCTTGTGCGCGTGTGACTCCCTCGCATGCCTGAACAGACACAAACGCCTTGTGTTGGTGTCTCTGCGGTGGGCCTTATCAGCTGCGATAAAGAACGCCGGACGCACAGATAAACCGCCGGCGTCAGGCGCTTAATTAGAGGTGTGAAATTTACTGCAGCGACCGTTGCAGAGGGCCGATCTTTCAGTCGGTTCACTGTGAGGACGTTAAGGTGCTGCTTGTGAAGGCAGCTGTCGCTTTATTGCACTATTTAATCCTCTGATTTGTTCCTCACCATCCAGCCATAAACTTGTGCTTGGCCGCTGTCGGGTTGCTGCAAAAAGCAGCAAAAAGTTCCAGACTTTGCCCTCCTCAGTGACGTTTTGCAGCTCCTTCTGGGGGGGTCCGGGGGGGTTCCCGGTCCACATCAGACGAGCTTGTTTTCACACACAAATGTCCGGGTCCAGGGTGGCTTGGTTTCAATATTAACTAGCCAAACGCAGTGGATAGCAAGTTACCGTCACTATCTCACTTCACCTCATCTTTGGGAGCCCTTGGAAGCATCTGAAGTCACGGCAAACCACCCCTGCGGCCGCAATAATCCCCAAGAAGGTTCAGGCTGATACCTGAATAAACCCGCTGAGGCTCTCTGCTGGTGGTGCAACAAGCAGGGCAGATGTATACAAAGAGCTCACCGTCAGGAAGGTTTTAGTGCCGCGGGGAACACTGCCGCTCCTCCCTGCTCCCCTCTGAACCTCCTCACAAGGTCAATGTGTTGGTTTGTCTCGTACCAGACAAGATCATAACTACCCAGGTACAAACATGAGAGACGTCACACTTGATCATATTCAGTTCCTTCTAATTCATTACTCTTATCATTCCTTTGAACAAACAAACAAACTTCACTGAGATGTGTTATTATGTTGCATTTTAAGATTTAACCTGAAACAATCTTGTTTATTCCTTTTTCTTTACTGATTCTTATAGCTCAGTCCATATTTTCTTTACGTAGAAATAACGTGGGTGTAGCCCGTTCTGGTCGCCATCTGGTGTTTGCATTTCTTTTTTAAAAGGAAACATCTTTTAAAACCGTTTTCTGTCCTTTTTGGAAGACGCGTAAGTGAGTATGAGACAGAAGAAACACTGAAGGGATTTAAATGACAGCAACTCTTTACAAAAGAATTTGCCAAAATAAAACGGTTGGGGTGCAGTAATATCACATGATAGACTATTAAACCCACCTTAATCCCCGCCTGGGAAATTCTGTCACTGCGACAAACCTACTTTCCCCTCCACGTCAGCCCATCGGACTTCTGTAGTGCCGACTCAATGTTATTTGGTGCTTTTACCTATGATGCACAGTCATTTGGTTCACTTCCTATCTGTGGTCTGGTCTGTACAGCTTTGGGTTCAAACCTCTAATGAACCACACCAGGGTTCACTTGAATGCGAACCGAGACCCCCCCGTCTTCACGTGGACCAGAATTTGCTTGTTTGGTCCGAATGAGTTTTCGCACCAAATGAACAGAGGTTAGGGTTACGGTTAGTGTATCGGCCTTTCACCATCTATGGGGACACGCATGCATGTAGAACAGCCAGTAGGAACACCCTCTCCCTGAGGTAACCCGTGATTGGCTGAAAAGTACTGTCACACAGTGCAGAGGAGGTGCAGAAGTCGAAACGATCCGACGATTATCGCATTTTTGCCCAATGACACCAGAAATAAAGTACACAGTCCAATTACATCTGGCTTTTTCTCGCCCAACCCTCCAGGATGCACCTCCTGTTTTTTATTTCTCTTGCCTTGGACTTTGTCTCCTTTGTTTACTTCGTCTAGTCTTCATCACTCAGAATAGGACACGCCCACTGACAAAGGTTCCCAAGAAAAAAAAGGCAATTTAGAACCACCTTTTCTGGCTCCGAACCAATTTGTTTTTGGTCTGAACATGCCTGCTGAGGACACCTCCTCCTCCTCCTCTTACCCATGATGCTAGTTACCATCCACTTGCTCAGTTTGGGATCTAGCTGGAATAGAAAGTGAACACAGCCTCCAAGACGAGCTGAGGCCAGTTTGATCGCAGGGAGTCCAGTACAGAGTGGGAGGATATTGTGACTTCTTTAGATGCTAGCTCAGTTAGCCTGCTAATGTGAGCCCTCGGTCCCCGTCCTGTTCATCTTTGGAAAGCCCTTTAAATGTTTACTCCTCTGCATCCACTGGAGTATGTGCAGACCTACTGTTCATTCTGGTTGGGACAAAGAAGAGCACAACCCCAAAAAAACAACAAAAATGCTGTTTTCATGTTGAGCAGCTGAATGTTTGAAGGATTAAGATATAGTCCCGTCTCACTCTGCTGCTGGGGCCTCTAATGCAGAGCAGAGACTAAACAAGAGCCCCACCGGCCGATCTGATATGTCAGCGGCGCAGATATGATGCTGCCGTTCACGAGTGCCACGCCATATCAGACACTCCTGCCGCGTCCACCAGATGTTCCACCAGATGTTCCAACCACGTCGTGAAAAACTGCTGAGCTTTACTGATTGTTAGAAAAAGCAAATACAGACTCTGAATTCTGAAACATGTTGGATTCTGCTTTGAGCTGTCATGAACCCGAGGTGCGCCCTCAATTACACACTCTGCTCGACTCAGACGAATTCCTGCACATTAATCACACCTGGTGACTTGTTTTACCCTCTGAGTGGACAGGAAATGTTCAGACCTCTCCCTCCGTCACCATGAGGAGTCCTGAATCAGCGCTGCAGGTGAGCTCGGCCTGTGCGTACCTGTTCAGGTCGCCGCTTTCACTTTTAATTGCTCCAGTTTGTCGATCGGATGGCTCAAATTCATTCTGCTGCGTCTGCCTGCTCACGCTGCGACTGGTGACGTCTCTGTCCCCCAGCAAGCTGTCGAGAAACCAGTTCAGATGAAAATCACGGCTCTGAACATCGTCGGTGACTCTGATTATTCGTTCTGTTATGGGTATTTTATGCTGTGGAGCTGCGGTAAAGATTTCCCAAACTAACCCTGAGTCACACAAATGACTGCAACGGTAAATCCCGTCATCTCATCAGAGGATCAGTGCAGTCAAAGTGCTCTTGGGCAACAGGTGGGCGAGAGGGTGAACCTGTAGTTGCTCCCAGTGCTGTGCTGCTGTGAGAAGTGTTTCCGAGCTCCTAACTAAGATACTACACCTCCATACGCGTGTGGACGGGTGAAGGGAAGAACACTGTAAAAGCACCCAAATGCGGCACAGCAGGACCATGAAAGTATGTGATCTCCTGATCGACGTGCATTTCGTTTGCAGGCTGGACTGTCCAGCAAACAACACAGAACCTGTTTTTTGCTTCGGCTACAAATAAAGTCAGTGATTTTCCCATTTTAGATTGAAAAACAGCTCATCACGAAATAAAAAATATGATCTGCAGAGACATTTTTCTTCTATCCAGCATGAGATGACTTTTCACTTGTGATCTAAAAGCACCAAAAAACACATTTGAGAACTGAACAGTAATGTCTCTGTAAAGAAGCAGTTACACGGAACCACACCGAACCCCCCACCCTTCGATCTGTATGAGTCACCAGCTACTGTGTTTGTTAGAAATCAAAGGCTGACGTGTTTTCAGGAGGCGATAGGGCCAAAATCGCTTTCACCTTCAGCCGCCTCGCTTGTGCACACAGTGTCGAGTACAGCAGCACACAAACAGGCCGCGGCTGGGACAGCTGCCATAGAAACGTTTACAAGTCCCGTCCTGAAGAATGCAAACAGCAGCGAGAGCAGTTCTTATCTGACAACACAGTAAACTTTAGACAGTCCTGCCGCGACTTGCCTGTGTGGTCTCTTCACTGCAATTCGGTGCGCTGGAGGATCATTTTTGTCAGAATGGACGGTTGTTGTTGAGTTTTTCTATCCTTTTATAGCCCAGCGGGCTGAACGCAGAGAGTGTTTATAGGAAGAGCCGGCGGGGGGGGCAGCTACAGGAGAAAAGACTCATGTGTAGGGAGTGAGAGACGGCGAGGCACCGCCTCAGGTTCCCGGCAGGGTTTTAAATGAGTAGCGACTAACCCTGATAGGTCAGAGTGGATCATCGCAGGGCGAGGCGGCAGTCTGGGTCAGGGGAGCTGTCGTCATCAGGTCGTATCCCGTCCAAAACAACAGTAAATCACAATAATAACGCAACAACTGTATAACAATACGCTTCAAACAATCTAACGTGCTTTAAAACACACTGGGATCACTTACGCGTTGGGAAGAAACACACCGTAGATTAAAGGCGCACATGGCGATTCTTGGTCGATTCTGGTATTTAGCATAAATTGACTGATGCCATTTTGGGTCAAAGGAATGAAGAAATCCACTGATGACTCAACAGATGTTCATGTTCTAGTACACAGGAACACCCAATCATGACATTTTCTCATGTACACACCCTGTCAAAGCTTTGGCATGTAGTTTATTTTTAGCCTGATAGGCCAAATCACATAATAACGTTTGACCACAACACTGGTCTGAAAAAAGTTTAGACCTCTGCACCTCCTGTAGCCTCTGTATTCAGGCTTTACTGACATCTACCTGTGTCGGTGCTTTTTGGCCAATCGCAGATCACTTCACAGGGAGAATGTTCCTAATGGCTGTTTGCCAAAGGTGGATATGTGGGCACGCCACCATGGATGGTGAAAGGCCGATACAGTGGTGGACATCCCTGCAGGAAAAGACACAGAAGACTGACATGTCAAAACGACGATCTGAAAGGGAGGGGCGGAGCTACAGAGCAGAAACAGGGAGGGGAGGGGGCGCGAAGTTGCTTCCATACAAGTCTCATGCTTGATTCTTTAAAGAGACCTCAGTTTTTATTCAAACAAGGAATATTTTTCGGACTTTAAGGGTCTAAAATATTATAGAATACATCCATTTTCACAGCTGAGTATAGAACAATGTGACGGCGCTGGTCAAATTGTCAGAAATATGCCAACACGGAGTCGATACCTCCAGTGAAACACCTGTGTGGTTTTGACTCGAACTGTATAAATCCAATGTTTTTCTGCCTTCTGTCGCTGAAGGAGTTCCCCAGACATGACCAGCCAACTGCAGAGGTGGCATGTTTACAAACGTTCATGCTTTTCCAAACTTACCTCTGATTGTTTTTAGCCTATTGCCACAACATGGAATAGATAGTTTGGAGCACTGTAGACACAACGGCCTGAACAACCAGAGAAACAAACGTGCTCGGCTTCAGACGGGGACGTTTGCAGTGTGAACCTGTCACTTAATGGAAGTCTGAGAAGCCCGCAGCACATGAATGCGGCTACAATGGGCATAAGAAGAGAAAAAACGCTGATATGGTGGTTGAACATTGTTTTAAAAGATGCATGAGGGTTGAAGGGAAAACAGTGAATTCGCTGTTTTTCCCAGCAACAGCCAAACAGACGCTGAGCAGCATCGAGTTCTTTCTACAGTTCTATGAAATCATGTAAAAATAAGTGAAACACCCTCGTGATCTCTCACTGAATTTCATGTAGAAGCTGATGGAAGCAGGATGGACTGACGTGGTGCATCGGTACAACCGCCTCTTATAGGACACCAGACGATTCATGATCCTGGGATTATGATTTAAACTAGAATAAGCCTGAAATCAACATTCCTGCACCCACACCAAAGTGTAGTCAGCCAGTCATGCATTCCCCATCCTCCCACCACTTTTCCTGGAATCCATCCTGTAGTTTTTGCGTAATCATGCTAACCACCAGAAATCAGAAGCGCGTTGGTTCAGGTGATAACAAGAAGCAACATCTGGTTGCAACCTAATTGGCAGGCGACCAAAAGCATCAAACATGTGAAAATCCTGCGGAACAGATGCCAGCAGTTTAAAATTAGAGCTCAGTATCTGTGCAGCTACAAGAGTGGATGAGCTCAGGTGAATATCGTGGTGATAAAAACTAGGGATGGGTCGTGAAGTTCCAATATCCATTTAAAGAAAAAGTTTCTATCATCCTTTGGTTCTACTGGTGGTACCGTGACAACGACAGAAATATCGTGGTGCTGACATGTAGGTTGTTCAGCTGGATGCTTCTTTACAGAGACAACAAACACACAAAGATTAGTACAGCCATCAACCAGTCCTGTGAGGAGCTCTTCCAAAAAACTAAGAGAGCTTTGATGCTACTTCAGTGCAAACAGACGACTATCACAGAGCTGAAGACGACAGAAAATTAGCTTTATGGAATTCAAAGGTTTTCAAAGCTCGATGACCAGCAGACAGATTTTTTTTTGTGAAATCCTTCCCTAAGCGGAACACTGAACGTGTGATGCATAGTAGAACCAAGCAGAGGGAGCTTACAGGGTGGCGCAGACGGAGCGGAGCAGGACGGCCTTTAACTGGCAGTTTACCATAAATTACCAACTGACAACAGCAACAAGGGTAATAGCAGGTCTATGGACCAAATCGTCCAATTTGAGTATAGTTCCTCGGAACGGCTGTTAATCCGTCGCGAGTGCTTCGTGCAGCGTCATGTCGGTCGACGCCTGCAGCCTGAAATGACGTCGCTGCGCAGGCAAACACTTTTATTACAGGAGATAAATTCTGTGGAGGGTCTCACATCAGAGGCGTGTTTGAGTGAAATCCTCATTTAAGACGAGGCTCCGGGTCTTTACACGCACTTAGCTTCTCAATCTGACCTTTACATGTGAACAATGTTCGCTGTAGCTCGGCCTGAGGCGGTGATATTTTATACCAGCCGAGAGTTCAAGCGCAAGCGTGCGCCCTGCTGACGTGCTTTCGAGAGGGATGGCTCAACGTGTGACCTCTGGCAGGCAGCGAGGCGGCGACCTCACCCGTCTCCCCTCAACTCCTCCCCCGACAGGCTCACGCCTTCAGAGGAAACACGGTTTGATCACCTGACAGCTCGCTGACAGGCCGGAGGTCCCCATTTTGCACGTGTGCGTGTACACAAACACACAAACACACACACACACATGCACACAATAACTCAAAGAGACACACGCACGCACGCACATAATAACACAATCAAGCACACGCGTGCACACACATACATACACACACATGCGCACACGCACACACTCTCACACACACATGCACACACACACAGGCGCTCCAGATGACATGAGGCCTTCTTCTTCTTCTTCTAACAGTCCTTCCCACACACATATTTGCTCTGTTTAAGTGCCGTCACGCCTGTTCAAACATTCCTTCAATAAAGTGGAATTATGAATCAACCTGCAAAATATTTTAGGGCAGAAGCACAGATTCCCCACTCAAGAGGTCTTGTAAGACCTTTATTTTTTCCAGGACAATCAATGATTAGTTTGAGATTATTACAGCATCAGCTCAGGCTTCAGGTGGCTGAATGAATAAATATGTTTTTGAGACAGAAATGAACCGTCTGTCTTCAGAATGTAGAGAAATATTAACTTCTCCTGAAAACCACAAACATTTCAGCTAAAAAACACACAGACATAAACATAAAGTGAAACATATAAACATGGCCCCCCCCCACACACACACACACACACACACACACAGGTGATTCAGCTGCTCTGAGTTCAGGTCAGACTGAGCAGCAGGTGCAGCTTCAATTGGAGGCGTCTCTGATAATGATGGTTTACTGCCTTTACCAACCGTCCGTCTTCCCGTCTTTCCGTCTGCCCGTCTGTCTGTCTGCCCGTCTGTCCGTCTGCCCGTCCGGCCGTCCGTCTGTCTCTCCGTCTGCCCGTCTTCCCGCCTGTCCGTCTGTCTCTCCGTCTGCCCGTCTGTCTCTCCGTCTGCCCATCTTCCCGCCTGCCCCTCTGTCCGTCTTCCCATCTGTCCGTCTTCCCGTCCGCCCGTCTGTCTGTCTTCCCGTCCGTCTGTCCGTCTGCCCATCTGCCCGTCTGCCCGTCTGCAGGTTGGAGAAGAAAGTTGGACAATAGAGACACCGTTTGGCATCAGTCTCAGTCAGCATTATCACTCACTCATCACGTTTGAACCCCGTCCTAACCAATCACTACAGGGGTTCTACCCACGTGTCATTTCCTGTTTTGGTGGCTGAGGAAGAAGACGACGGAGGTGTCCAGAATCTTCAGACAGAGTGAGTCAGTGTGAAATTTAAGAAGCTGTGTGAACAACACATAAAAATTGGCGACACAGCGCAGAAAGGTGGAAACTCCCCGGACGGTAAGGACAAATGTATTCGGTACGACGACCTCGACAGTAATGTCGACGCTTACCAACGATGAGTAGCCGTACGTTCTCGGTACTGCAGAACAACGTCTTGAAAGGGGCCAGTTATTAAATGTATCAGTGCATGTTTCCGACCAAACGTCCGCTAACATCTGCCGATATGCATCCAGATGAGGACGAGCAGGAAAACAACATGTCGATGCTCCGTGTTGAGGCTACAGGAGAAATTGTGAGGTATTTTTTCCTAGTTACAATGAAATGATGCGTCCAGCTGGCGTCTGGTGCTCACCAAGGAAGTGAGTTTCTCCATCAGCCGTAAATCCAGGTACGGTGTTGGGTCAAAACATGCTAAACGCTGAATCCAAAACTTTAAATATTTTGATTTTCGTGTCTCCCAGCGGCGTCTCTCGGCCCGCCGGAGGCCTCAGGCTCTGATTTCAGCACTAAAACCTCTTAAAAGGGCCAAGAACACAGAGCAGGTCCCTGTCATCTCAGCATACGGGTGCCGGTTCCCACACTCAGCTCCATGCAAACATCTCATTAGGCTGCGCGGGGCGGAGGCCTCAGCTCTGGAGAGGAAGGAACAAAACGGCGGCGCGGCCCCCCCACAGATGGACTCAACGCTCCTGTGAACGTGCCGGTAAACGCTGCAAATTAATACCTGCGCCAGAGCTTTTGTCCTGCGCAGCTCAGAGGACACGTCTGCCGAAACACCGAGATTCTGTCTGCAAGAAGCCGGAAACGCAGACGAGTACGAACAAGAAGCGCAACGAGAGCAAATGGGGCTTTCAGGGGGCAGGTTTAGGTGCGGAGGAGGGTCAGGGGGTCAACAGAGGGGGCGGACAGATCAGGACTTTGGTCTCTGTGACCCGTTCAGTTGAACACAAAGAGGAACTTCCCAATCTGAACCCTCCCTTCCGAGTCCTCCATGGGGGCCCGAACACAGATCCGAAGACTCAAAGTTTCATACACAGTTTAATGGCTTAATGTTCTGTAAGGGACATGAGTGCATTCTGTACAGATATTCACCATCTGGATGATAAAGTAGGAGAAATATCACGAGGAGGAGTTGATGTTCTGGCCACAAAACATTTGAGTTCTTCCTCTTTGAAAGGACCCATGTGGGTTTGTATTTTTGGAGCTCAAGATAGAAACTCCAAACATTTCACAACAATAAACATTAATTGACGTGAGTTAACGTTCATTAATCTGTCAACTAATCATTTACAAACAGCAATTTATACATTATTCAATATTTCAACAATACTATTAACATTAGTTAACACATTAACCAACAGTTAGATGCTACAGTGAGAAGAATTAACTGTTAATACATCTGGAAGTGAAATTTGAGTCTCTACAAAAAGAAAAAAAAAAACGTGACTTTTTTAATCAACTTTATGTCTCTATTGCTCAGTGGAATCAGAGGAATTGAAACAAAGCACATAAAATCACGTGCGAATTCAGGGATTTGAGTGTGTTTTAAAATAATAAATAGATAAAACTCATACTTGAGTAAAAGTAAAGAGATTTTTTTTTTAAATGAAGTCAATTTCTTAATCACTTGAGTAAAAGTCTAAACGTTTCTGATATTAAAAGTTATTTTCTTATTATATACTTCAAAGAATCATACAATACATGAATTTTATATATTTTTACATGTTAGCATCACACTGTATAGTTTAGAGTGAAGGCTGATCATCCTGGCTAATTATCAGATCTAATATTCAACATTTTCCTACAAAATCTGACTGCTTTTATTTTGCTGGAGTTGGATATGAAAAGGCCCAATAACTGTAAAAAGCTGAGAATTGAAACATAGAACATTAATTTCTCTGGTGAAAATGTCAAGCAGACAATGATGATTGGGTGTGCAGATCAGCTCATGGAGCAGCATCACGTACAGCGGCGAGATTGAATCTGCTGCCATCGTATCTCCCTCAGCATCTGTCCTCTTTGTGTTGTTCATCTGATGGCAGAATCCTCACTTTCGCTCGTCGCTACGCAGTGTGAGCCTGAATCAACTGTACATTCTTTGATGAAAAGATGAAGATTTCAGCTCGGCGGAGGGTGACCTCACCGGCGAGTCAGGACCCTCTTTGCACTGTATTCAAACCAGCCACGATTAGTGTTTTCTCATGGTTACAGGAGCAATTTGTAAGATTTAGCCAATTTTTTTTAACATTCAAAAAACAAACGGAGCTTAGCATAATGAGAAGAAGCAACACTGGAATCAACTAGCTGCACCCGTCTCTTCTTGTAATACCATATGTGCCTCTAGAGGCGATAGTGAGTCACTGTGGCCTCCGGTGCACAACATGAGGGGATGAAGAAGAGCTGCTCACTTTTCAATCACGTAGAAATGAAAGTGCATGAAGCCGTTAGTTGTGAAGGGTTTATCCCAGAAACATTGTTGTAACGCACGTTAACTGCTGTGAAAGGGTTTATTTCAGACATTTATGATGTTTTTGTAATTGTAAACAAGCATTTCTGTTGTGTAAATGGAGTCGTTTTGGGCCCTAAAATAAATTGAACCATCAGCAAAACAAGTATTCATGATACGAAAATATAACCAAAATTTTAATCAGTAATATGCAAGTTTTCAAAATATTTTGAGTCTTAAAATGACAATGCTTGCTAACAGGAAATGCTTTTTATTCAGGCTGAATAAAAAGGTGATTTTGTAGCTTGTTGCTAAGGGGAGAGTCGAGAGCGTAGAAGAAAGTCGGAGACGAAATGTATAAATCAATAAAACATTAAAATGCTTCCCGATCTACAGCAAAGCAAAGCGCATCTTTAATTGCTGTTGTTGGTCAGAAACTGCTAACAGCAGAATTGCCACACTGTCCATTTGCTTTTTAAAAACTTTAACTCATTTTCACAGATGAATTAAGATTAATTGAAATTGATGCCTCATTAGCGGCTAAAGTTCAGGTCCGGGGTCAAAGACTTTAGAGGATTTAAGGACATACAGGTAATATAATATTGACCATTATGTTTTCATGAGCGTAGAATCACCTGTAACTGAGAATTGTTGTGTTTATGTCACATTGGCAACCATATCACGAGATGCTGCTGAATCCTACATACACTGGATCTTTACGTTTCCCAGTTTAAATGAATTCCTTCGCCTGTTTCCTGTCAGAACAGAGTAAAAAGAAATGAATGCTGGGTAAAATATTAGCGGGATTGTTCAAAATTAACAAAGAAAAGGTAGAAAATACAATACAAATTAGAAGTGCAAAGAACACACTCAGAGGGTCTTATAAGACCAGAGGTTCTGTCCTGTCTCAAGCCCCTCCCCACCTCTCTGAAGCCCTCAAAAATGTCTGGCCGTGATTGGCTGAGTGGGGAACATCCACAGCTGCTCCAGTTCTTCACAGGTGACCTCAATCGAGCAACCCAACCCAAACCAGAACCCACAGAGCTAAATTCACAAAGTCCTGGGACGGCTCAGACTGACCCGACTGGTCAATGACCCACTAATTTACATTCACACTGAACTAAAATCCAGATGTTAGCAGGTGTTGGTTGGGTTTTTGGGCCGGTGTGAAAGAGGTAGTTCCCCTTTTGTTCTCCAGACTCCCTCAGATGAGTTTCTTTTCCACACTGAGCGTCACAAGATTCAAAGGTGACCGTAACTGGAAGCAGAAAACTCGTTTTGGTCCAATGGTTCCGTCTGGACACGAGTCACAATGATTACCAGTAAAGGAATCACACATTGGCTAATATTAAACTTTGTAGTTTTGTTTTTTTTACAAACGCACCGCTTCGATTGGAAACCCAACCGTTCTCGTTGATCGGGCCGCTTCCCTTGGCTGATGGTTCAAAATAACTGCCAGGTGTGCAACTCAGTTTCCAAACACGTCTGGACTTAGTCTGGAATGGAAACAGAAAGTGGTGATTTTCAAGACAGTGAAACCTCATATTTAATTAAAAATAGCATAAAGACACATCCGATGTCAAAACTTGAAATGTGGCACAGGCTCATGTTTACCACCATCCCTGTGTAAGCCAATGGGAACTAAAGAGAGTTACTGTTGAAATTTTGAAAATGGAAAGTTTCCCATTCTTGCCTGATGTAGGAATTCACCTGCTCAACAGTTTCATAATGCACCAAACATTTTCAATGGGCCTGCAGGCAGGTCAGTTTAGCACCTGGACTCTCTTAGTAATACTGGTGAAGCAAAGCATGATGGTAAATACACTCTTTAAAAAAAATAAAATAAATAAATAAAAACATGAGACTTGTTTAATTTTATTAAGTTTTATTCAATTTTGCAAAGCAATCAGCTTTTCTTAGTGTAAATACCTGTAAACACCCGTAAATTTCCAACCTTTCCTGATGGTCCCGGTTTCAAAACAGCTGCCAACAGTCTAACAACAGTTTAGAATGTAAATGGCAACAGAATGTGTTCATTTGCAAAACAGTGAAACCTCATATTTGATTGAAAGTAGCACAAAGACACATCAGATGTTGAAAGTTGAAATGTGTCACAGGCTCATGTTTAACCACCTTTCCTTTAACGTCGTTGTGTGAGTGTTTGGGAACGAAGGAGATCAATTGTTGAAGTGTTTAATGTGGAACATTTCCCATTCTTGCTTGATGCAGGATTTCAGCTGGTAACAAGTCAGGACCGCAGGCGGGTCCTCGTAGCACCTTGACTCCTTCACTTGGATTACTTAAGCGAGGCCATCCGTGAAACGGGATTGTACCTTCACGGCACGCGGCTTCGCAGAGCCTCTGCCACCGCAAACACGAACTGTTTGACCATCTTCCATCAGATGGGAGATTCACACACGGCAAGGCCCTGGACCAAACTGAGCTCCACTCCATGCTCCGCCCACTTCTCTGGGCGGGGCTTCTCACCTAGAGTGAAAAAGTTTGCTGAGGTGTGATGATCCTTGACCATCCAGATTGTCCAGGGTGTGTTAGTGGCCGTGACATCATGGGTAACTGTCACATCTGTGCGGCGCCATTAATGCTGAGACGTTGGATCAACGTGTGCTTCCATCCAGGCGACGTGTTTTTC
>KV751373.1:476878-525297 GCA_001698575.1 Mola mola | reverse complement strand
AAGACGGCGGGAACTAAACTGGCCCGTCTCCTGCCAAAAATACGGCCTGTGGAGCAATTTAATGTCCATCAAGCTTTTCAGTACTGTAAACAACTGGTGTCCTCAGTTCGCAGACGCTGTGTTGTTAGAGGAAAAGGTTATGAGGGACATCATCAGTCAACATGTTCCTGTCCCAACTGCCTTTGTGCTGAAATCACTTGAATAAAGGTTTAAAAGTATTTGTAAATCACTGTATTTTGTATTTATTCACATTTTACACATCCCAACATTCTCGTTTGTTAATGGGAGACTGAAAATAAAAGTCTGAGTTGAGTTTAGCTTGCTAAGTTTGTCAAACAGCCACGCGATAAATGTACAACAGAGA
This sequence comes from Mola mola, assembly GCA_001698575.1. Lineage (NCBI taxonomy): Eukaryota > Metazoa > Chordata > Actinopteri > Tetraodontiformes > Molidae > Mola > Mola mola. Next base: position 524,933 of record KV751373.1, on the reverse strand, counting down.
CAAACGTACAGCAGCCTTACTTCCTGTGGCAGTGCTTGAGGAAATACGCTGATTTCCTGAACTGACGGCGGCAGAAACATGTTGAAGTCGGACGTCCTGACCTGAGGAATGCCACTCGGTCTGAGCCTGCAGGTTTTTTTTCCTGGCTCTGGCCTACACGTTGCTTTGATTTCTCTGCTCTCTCGTTTGCGCAACATCCTCGGTGGGAGGTGAGCCGGGATGCGGGAGAGGCTTCGTTCTCTCTGCCATCACCACAACTGCAACCAGGAGCGGCAAGTGTGTGCTTGACTGCATATTTGTGGAGGTGGGCATGTTTGCTTTGGCTCGCAGGAATATTTCTGGTTAAGCACAGTAGGTGACAACCCACAGCGGCTGCAGCCACAGAAAATACGTCCCTTTTATAGACGGGCTGTTTTGTAACACCAGAAGAAGACATAAATCTCCGCTTCTCACTGCATGTATACATCGCTGGCCTCCATATCTTGGTGCAGATCTCTCTGTTCTGCTCTTTTCTTTCTTTTATCACCAGAAATGGGAGGGGTTTAGAATCGCGGCGCCCCATCGCTGCGCTTGTATCTAAATTATGACACATGACATGGGCTCAGGACTCGGGCCGCACTCAAGTGACAACGCAGGCGGGAAAAATGCATATTGTCTGGGAGCAGTATGCGTTTACGGCCTTGTGGTAAATGATTGAGGCGTCCTTTCAAGCGAAACGCACCATTGTTTGGCTAACAATCCACAATCTGATGCAGGAAGTGACACACAGGACACAAATACAATGACCAGCGCGGCTGCGGCCTGGTGACAACAGAACGGCGGCTCCACGGAGCAGTGGGAAAGTGTTCCTGCACACCAGCACATGCAGACGTGGCGGAGCATTCGAGTGCGGACACGGATACTGTAATAAAACATATATCACACGCAAACATTAGCCCAAATTAGCCCAGATTAGCTCAGCATTTAACTCCTGAGTCACGGCTCTGGGGCTGACAGGTAACACGCAGGGGCTTGTTGGGGAACTCAGTGCCACCATGATTTAAAGCTGCAGCGATAAAAACCACAGGAAAACCGAAGGCTGCTTCCCTGTCCGGCCTCCCTCCTGAGCCTGGACCCGATCCGCCGCCTTTCCTGCCAGCGTCTTATCGCTTTATTTAGCCGTCCCCGATCGTTCGGAAAGAGACGTGGGAACGATCACGACTCACTCGCAGGCATCTGATACACGAACTCCTAAATGTCTCCATCTCCCTCTGGTGGCTGTATTGGTCTTAACCCCTCCCCCTCTGTGTTAGCAGATGGCAATTTCAACATAAAGCACGTTAGAGACATTTTCTGTCATTTCACGCAGTTTGGATATAATAAGCTGTTTGATCTGATTAAATGAGCTGAAGCATCATGATTGACAGCTGAGTCCCGCTCTTGATTGAGTTGGACGCGTGCAAGATGGCAGCACTGCTAATCGCGATATTTTTGACCAACATATCTGCTTCACGTACTGACTTTCTGAGCAACTAATGATGATGAAATCAAATTTTCAGCAAGTCGACATCTACTTAGCTAGCTAATGTTCTGCAAATTTCCGACATCTTTTATTTCATCTAGCAGCTACCAGAGACAGCTAATAGCTAACTCACTGGCTTACTGTTAAAGCTGATTAAGTACCGTTAAAATAATCTTTTTTTTTTTTTTTAGGGCGGGGATGATGAGCTTTCTGTCCCAATTCGACTATATCACAATCTTTTGGTCCCAATTCAATGTATATTGCCAATCTAAAGCTATTGCAATTTGATAGAATTGATCACTGCAATTTTCTGACACCCTGTGTTTAAAATAGGTACTGCAGTTCAAATTGAAAACATGGGAGAGAGCTGAGAGATTTCTTCCCCCTTACAGCTTTTCCGTGGACTCAGAGAGCACCCGGGCAGCTTCAGGGGAGCAAAAACTCTCTTTGGAGAATGTGAAGAGACGAGTCCTACAACGTTTTTTATGTTTGCAGTGTTCAGTCAGTTACTACATATCTGAACCAGTTGGCTCTCGCTTTCAATACCTTTGTGTTTACCGGGATAATCAGCCGCTTATCTGGCAATCATCATCATCATCATCATCATCATCCAAAACGATCATGTGGGAGTACCTCAAAACCGCTTACCTGCTCTGGTCAAAACCAAAACAGACCGTTCTGCACCAAAATCCAAACTAAAGGAGGAGGAAATACTGGCTGCTGTGAGTCAGAGGACCTTTTAGCACAGCAGGATTCCTGAGTGTCTAAACATGTACTAAGGTCATGTTATGATTTAATACAGCAAACATCTTAGGTATCACTCCTTTAAAGAAAGCAAAAATTAAATCTTATTCCTCTAGAGACAAAAGATCATGAGGTATAAACCTAAAAAACAATGTGCACTGAACGTCAGCTGTGTAGAAAAATGGTTCACAATATTAAATAAGCTTGTACCATTAGAAATTACAACAATAAATACAAGAAAACAAGAGAGACTAAGCAGAGATGAAGATTTGAGGAATGTTTTTTTCTAAAGCAAGGCTTCCATGACAGAGTGACCAGATTACAAACAATGTGACATCAGATATGACACTGTGCTGTCACCATCTCAACCATAAAATATGTAGAAATATTTAGAGCCCGACCCGAAAATCAGTTTGTCTGATATTGGCCTACTACAGACATATTGGATGTTGTCAATATAGGCCAATATCAGAACAAATTTGGTTTCAAAGAACATATTTTACAAACACATGGGGTTGGTTTATATGAAATTTCCAGTGAAAGTTGCTGTAAGACAGTAAAAGTTCTTTGTTAATATTTGTATCTTTGTTCCAGATATTTTATCATTTGATCATCGTGAAAGATTTGTCTGAATCGGCCAACATCAGATATCGGAACTTTTTTTTACTCCCTGATATCATCATCGTCTCGAAAATTTCATATTAGTTTTTATCAGTTGTAGAAACATTGCAATTTCTAAAACTGTCCTGTTAAAAATTCAGATACTTACAGACATTAATTATTTTTTGGGGTGCACTGTCCCTTTAAGCTACAGTTTACCACTGTAGCTTCTACACAATGAGCACTTTCACCTCGATATTAAAATCCGATGCTAATATTTGGAGTAAAGCTTGGATGCAGCAGGTATCGGAGGCCACGACTCTCTGCGACCCGTTGACCCGGTAGACGGCTGTTGGGACGGGGGGATGGGGGGTTTGATCACAAAGCAGTGACGGACGGGCAGATGCGGCTTTGAGGTTTTCGAGTGAAACCAAGCAGCACCGGAAGTAAACATGGACCTTCTTCATCATCAGACCAGCAGCACTTAGACTTGGCTGCTCCTGGTCAATGCAGATAAGACTCCTCCAGCTCTGATTCTGTTTGTTTTGCTTCTTTTCCCTTTTGTCTCCTTCTCTTTGGATAATTGGATCCGGGGATTTGTTCGCAGGCTCGTCGGACACCTCTTGATCTACTCGCTGTGAAACTTGATGCAGCGTTTCCTCTCGTAGCTGCACGGTTCCCTCAGAACACATTAAGAATCTAATGTTTACATTTGAAGTGTGCGTTCGGGCAGGGAACACCCAGGTGCCGCTCCCCATGCCTGTGGTGATAGTCAAATTAAACTGTAAATTAATGATTCCCTGTTGTTGTTGTTGATGTTTTTCACCAAACTTTTCCTGTAAGAACATCCCCTCTTGCAGATTTTCTCACTCTAAATGCTCATCAGGCTGGCCTTGACACCGCAGAGCTGCAGCGATCCTGCCCAGAGAGAAAAGAGCGCGGAAGGCAATATAATAGGAATGCCACTGGAATTCCCCGGAATCCCCCCCCCCCTCCACTTTCCTCCTTTACTGTTCACAAATCCAGAAGGAGTTTTAACATGCAGCACAATGGACAAGGGGAGCTATTCTGCGACCATAATGCAAGGAAACGTTACCTCAGTGCAAAAAATGTCAGGACCACAGAGGCCCCCGGGCCGCGGAACAATCGGCGAGGAAGCTGAGGCAGGTGCCCACCTCCTGTGCAAATATCCCACTGCGACGTGCGGAGGGAAGGGCCGGGTTATACTGCTTTACACCCCCCCGGCGGTGCCTGAGAGAGTGATGATGTACGAATCTTTGTGCCCACTCAGAGTTCACTCCGGGCCCCGCTTGGCTCTCTAAATGACATCACATCAAAGACGAGGTCACCGCCGAGAGGAAGCTATATTTTCTGGTATTTAGCTGCGTCGGCGGAGGTTTGCACTCTCTGAGCGCTGTCTCCTTTTCTAGATGTTGATCAGCAGTTGGGTCAACTCTAATGCACATAGTGTTATCACAACCAATAACAGATTAGAAAACATCTTCCAACAATACGAACGGTTTAAACTCTCATTTATTTCTTCATCGTGTGACCCATCGTACATGGATCAAGTGTTGACAGCGGGTCTCTCATTCCAGCCGTAAATGACCTTTCACTCGCATCAAAATGCATTTTTTTCGCTTCTCAAATGCCAATGAACAGCTGAACTTTTGACTGTAGGTGCAAATATTGCAGCAAAAACAAAGTCAGGTGAAGTAGCCTAAATAAGGATAGTGTCCAGGCCGGGAGGGGGTCGGGTCAGTCCGGCAGCGAGCGGACTTTGACCCAGAAGAACAAGGTTCATGGCCCGTGTGAGCCAAAGTTTGGGCAACTTTAAACTATGTGTGTTATGTTTTTTCCCCAAACTAACCCAGTTGTTTTGTCAGCACTATGGAAACTAGGTCATGTGATAAAAGCAGCTATGATCCGAGTTTGGTTCACACTTCACCCTGAAACAGGCCTCTTGTTCCTGAGTCAGTACCAAATGCTGCCCTGATTATAAAATCAAATGCAAAAATGAATAAACTTTCACTTAAACTTTTGATGAGTGAAAACAAGCCCAAAATACAGATTTTTAACTGTGCAATAATATGTAATCCATGTAAACAAACAGGAAGAAACAGATATTCTCTTGAAGATTTATGTCACACAGAACAAGTGTTTTTAACTGTGCTCCCCCCTGAGGCCAGTCAGTGTAACATCAACGCCAGAGAAACGTCCTGCCACTCCAGGTGCCCGGAAGAGATGGTGACGTGTGCTATTACCTGCAGTCTGGACAGGAATTTCTCATCACCGCTGCATGTTTTAAAGCTGATGCCCGTGGCAGATCGAGGTAGATCCAAGCAGTCCCGGGCCATCTGACGGTCCCTGGTCTGGCACCACATCTCAGCGTGCGGAGGCCTGCAGTGATTTACAGTCCTGTCAATACAGCTGAAAGCAGGTGTTAGAATCATGATGAGACACCGGCGAGGGTCGAGGATGCCTGACTTTACACTTCTGTCCCAGTCAGAGACGAGTCGGCTGGAGGCCTTTAAGGGAAACGATGTCCCGCGGACCCACCCAGTGGACCCACCTCTCACTTTAGCACCAGGCTCGTGTGCCGCTTTAAAGTTACCCAAGTGCAGGACACATCCCATAAAACACGTGTTTCTGCCTCCCCGCACAGATTCACTGTCTTCCATTAACGCCCAACATATTGTTGGACACCGATCGCAGGTCCCCGAATCGAATCAAATTCGATTTACGCCCCTAAAAGTTGCCGTCCAGCATTTTTGACCAGAGTTGCTCATCTTTCGAGCTAATATTTAGTTCTATCTCTAGCTTTTATTCATTCATTCCATTTCTATCAACATTTCAGCCATTTTCAAGCAGAAAACGGATTTTTCTTCGTTTCCTTCTCGTCCGTGACTTCGCTCGATTCTTCACACCGAACCTGCAACTTTATCCCCAAGAAAAAGTTCAGTTCCGTTTCCCTCACTTCTGGGGCTTGCACACATTTCTTCTTCGTCTGCAGGTCTCTTCTTCGTTCGTTTCTTGTTGTTTCTTGTTGCAGTTGTTAAGACATGTTGTGCCATTGCCGCAGTGCCCCCTGTAGTGTAACAGTGAAAAGAAAATCTCGTCAGTGGTGGGAGATTAAAGCGGCACCAACGTTAACGAAGTCCTCACATTTAATACGCATCATTTAAGACATCAAGATCAGGATGTGAAACATGTAGAAACTGAGCTAATTGTTGTGCTGTAAATAGAATGAAATAGTATGTAAAATGAAATAATAAAGAAAAAGAATGTAGAATGCTGCTCATATATGTATATTTTCGTGTTTTTTGTCCTCCAGGATCTACCGACCTACAGGAGAGATTTCATTCCTTAATTCTTTTACTTGCTTATCGCATGTAGTTTTACCGGATTATGACACCACATGGGTCACGGTCGGGGGCAGCCATCTTGGACTTTATCCTCCATGTGATCAGCCGTCCGCATCGGATGTTATATTTTGAAAACTGAGCTGATTCTCCATACTCTTCCTGTGTCTGTGCATCTCGACATCATCTAATTCTCTTGGGACGCTCACGTTGAGAAAAAGTCAAGATCAGCTGACAGTCAGAGCGTGTCGCAGGTGTTAGCAATCAGGGTTTGTTTTCTTTAAAGTGTCATTGATGTACAAACAGAAGTACAAATACAACAGAAAAGAATGAAAATATTCGGACTCATTATTAAATAATGTATGATGACAAGTGACCGAAAGTTTTGAAAATCCTCGTTTTACAGCCTTCGTGGAAAGATTTTTATAGAAATTTATTTATTGGGTTTCTTTGGGTCCAACTGCCGCCTTAAAACTGCTCAACAAGAGATCAATGACATCAGTTATCAGGTCCAGCGGTTAGATTCTGATCACTATATTTTTTCAAAGATGTGCTCAGAAATTTGTTAAACCAACTGTCCAAAGATCCAATTGTGCCTGATAAACACCACAGAGAGAACGTGAACAGTCAGGTGGAGGACAACATGTGGCTCCAGATCACCAAGAAGCTGGACTACGGACAAGATGTGGTTGAAGATACATGGCTCATGGCCACAGAAACCTCGATATCGAGGGACCCACTTACACCAACTTGAACAGGTCGATCAGTCAGATAGTGTCTTGCTTGTTCAGTCCTCCAGATGGACCCAAAAGCTTCTTCTCTTCTTTCTGAGGAGGAGAAGAGAACATTGTCTTCACGGCTGCAGCCAAACTTCCTCTTCTTCCTCTGTCTTCTTTGTGTTTTTCTCCAGGAAAAGACCAAAGGTAAGAATAAGAGATTGAGAAACGTGTGGGAGCTGAAGGTCAAAAAGCCAAGGCAGTGTGACTCCACGTGCTCATGGGCGTGTGTGCATGTGTGTTTATCGCTGGCCTCCATCTCCAGAGGGTGCAGCGGCATTGTTGCTACGTGGCCATTTCGTGCTGCACTGAGTGACACATGTTCACTGCTGTTCTAGGAAGGTGGCGGCGGGCCGCGCTCGGGTGGGTTCAGCTCGAGGAAATGACACTTCTGAGATCTCCAGCAAGATCTCAATCTGGCGGCGCGCGCTGCCAGGCACAACAATGGCGTGCTGAAAACGGGAGTGGGGCCACGCTATCCTTACCCAGGCCGGCCCGGTTCCGAGCCGAAGGAGTGGTCCGACTGGCCGTGCCGATAAGCACCTGCCACGAAGCTGTGGAGAGGAGAAGGGAGCGCCGGCGTCCGATATTGTTCTGATGAACACCCCGAGTGACCCTGCAAGATGATGTCACACACCACCAAATCCTCCCGGAGTGTAGCGACCAAGGGTAAGAAGGAGGAGACTCATTTCAGACACCGTATGTGAGCGCGTGCGAGTCACGGATTCATCCGATGATCGGTGGTGTAACCTGGAAGACAATGGGAACGGACGAGATGAGCAACAGAAGTCAACACACGAGAAAATTCAACTTGTTGACACAATAACCACATCATCCCCGTAATTAGGAACTCATGATCCGACGTAAATTCATCATCAAGCAAAACTTTCCTGTTACTCATCCTCTCTTTGCTGAGAAGTCAGAGGACAGGGTTAGCCACCGCTAACCTAAGCTGACTGTTGGATATTCATTGTTCTGCTTAAGGACAGATAAATAAAACACGTCCTTGTCTGTGACAAAAAAGAACTTTATGCTAATTAACCCTACCTGGTAAGTGGTACCAGGTATTCAAATAAATAAATTAAATTATTCGCAGTAAATTAACTTGTCAACTCAACTGGATATACAACCGCAACCGTAAATCAGAGTCCAACGGGGCATTCTCTCGTGTTTTATGTACACTAGGGGCATCTAAGTGGGCACTTTCGCAGCGTTGATTCGAACACTTTGCGTATTCTATCGATCAGGTTTCGTGCAACTGGACTCCATCAGGATGTGGAGGTGTCATCATGTCACAGTGCAGGTGGTGGGTACTGCCGGAGCACGGAGCCCAGGGTGGGATGCGTGTCCAAGGCTCGGACACACACACACCTGTATCTGGGCCTCGGTCAACCGCTCGGCCACCCCGACTTTGCCACTGATTAATGGTTTATTTAAGCGCTCTGGTTTGTTAAGTGGGTGTGGTTCACCACATCAGAGAACACAATGAGCAGTGGAGTGTTCAATCACAGGAAAATATTGTTTCACTGTTCAGTTTGCCTTCCTGTGACTGACAAGCTGCTTTACTGCACAGTAAGTTCCCAGCCTTCAGGCTCGGAGTCGAGGCTGGATGTTGGGCAACCAGCTGCCCCTGACAGTCGGGTCACTTACAGTTCATTTAGCCTTGGTGGTTCGTTCTTATGAGGAGCAAAGCGAGGACGTAAAGCAAACAACCTTCATCCAGGTGAGGACATTTAAATGTAACACATGTCTGGGGACTATCAGGAATATCTCAAGAACTGATGGCTGGATGTCAGACTTTGATCATTCTTCTTCAAGTGTTCATGTACACGTGTCAGGAGGGGAGTTATCATTCCAACAGTTATCTTTTTGGGAAAAACCAATCATTTATCAAGACATCTCGATCCAAATCACAAATGTCAACCTCAGGAAGTCACCAGTCAGAATACATTACAAGAAATACAAGAAATTTCATGTCAATCCATCATTCTGGACCTCCTGCAGGCTTTCAGTTTCAATCACCGGGTTTTCTACATCAGCTGGCGCATCCAGCATCACATTAAAATTCAAAACCCAAAGAACAATCAGCCGACGGGTAAATCTGACACCTCTACCACGTGTCGTTGTCAAAAATGTGTTGGACCTTATCTGCGACTTTGAGCTTTGACTTAGATAGTCCAGATTTTAATTATATGTATCCAGTGCCAAATAATACCAGCTGGATCCCTCTGTTTCAATTTGTTATTTGTGTTACTTTTTGACCTTTGAGTGAGCTTTGGCTCACCATGGTTGGGCAAAGATACACCTTCGATGGAAGTTTAATCAAAATCAGTGAAGTAGTTTTCGTGTCATCTTGCTAACGAACGAACCAACCAAACAACAGCCGGACCCTTTATTGGCTTAATCAACTTACTTCCTGTCATTGTTGACTGTTCAGTGGTGGACGGGTGGCCATTTTTGTTTTGGTGAGTGTTATTTGCCTCTAAAATCTTAACTGTAGTCCACCGTTTTAGGACATGAACTCTGTTGATCTGCACGAATCCAAAGGTGATAGTCTAACCGCCCAATGCAAAGAAAATCTAAAAAATACCCTCAGTTTGGGAAAGTCATGGGGATCAGTCGAGGGGACTCGAGAGAAGAGTTAAACCGGGTTTGGAGTGGACTAGGGAGGGAGTACGTATGCGTGTCCGCCTCACATGATCCACGGACTCCGGACACGGACCGGCGGCTCCTGACAGGCGTCCCAAACCCCTCCTTCCCTCTCCACTGCTGTGCCGATAATGGGAACCTGATCGGAGGCAGCGGCGGTGGCGGGGGTGGGGTGGTGGTCCGTCTTTTGTGAGAAACTCTTCAAAGCGCCAGCCCGCCTATTTGTCCACTGGAGCTCTTTGTAACAGAATCCTCCACTGTCATTTTGCCCCTTTTATTTTTAGGCAGGGCTATTATTGCTGCCGTAGCCCTCACAGACCCCTGAGGCTTTGTGTGCAGGGCCGGGCTCAGGTTTTAACTTCTTTTTTCACCCTTTTCTTCCCCTCCTCCACATTCTGTGCGCACAGAGTAATGGATCACACGGGCAACGGGGGCGCTGCTAATTCCAGGTCTCCCTGGAAACAGGAGGGAGTCTGGTCGGTGCAGAACAGAACGTGGTGTCGGTTCCTAACTTTTACGATCTCCGTGTCACAAACGGTGAGGGAACAAAATACATTTCAACAGTTCATCTGGTCATTTATTGACCACTCAGATTGGTCTGATTAATCACTCTAGTCGCCCACGTTTAGACACATTTGGTCCAGAAGCACTAAGTCGCTGCGTTACATCCCGTCGCACTGCAGGTTTCCGGAAAGTTGCAGCTCTTCCTGCTCTGGTTTGAAACACCTTTTTGTATATTTTGTGTTTTTTACTGGCCGTCATCTCATCTTGTTTGCTGGAGGGCGGAGCTTAATGCTTTTCTGGTGATGTTTTGGCATCGGCTGAAGTATTCGCTGCTCCCTCAGCCGGTTAACCAACAAGCTGAACTGCAAACTAAACATTTCGACTAAACCAAAGTGATAGTCTGCACTTTTTGAATTTACTTTTTTGGATGATCTACTGCTTTAAATGAAACACACAGCTTTTTAAGTATTTTCATCAAAATCAACCAAAATTCTATTAGATTTTCACATTGGTTTTGAAACCCAGGAGCCACTTCAGGGGCCCTAACTGTTGATACCTTCTCAACTGTGTCGGCACAGTTTTATGACACAACTGAGGCATCTGTGCAGCTCTGTAACAGCTCCCAGAAGGATTTTAGTCAATCATTTACCCAAAGTTACAGATATCTTTTAATAGCTAAAGTCCTCTGAGCAAAAGGTGAGATTTAAAGGCTAAAGTACAAATCCTCCCGGGTCAGCAGCCGGGTCTTCTGTGTGCAAGGAGATGCAGGATCATGAAACCGCAGAGGGAACGCCGACACCGGCAAGAAGACTGACTCTCCCAAACTCTTCACCATCCATTTTCTGATCTTCTGATGTAGATTTTCCTGCTTTCTGTGCACAGATGTGACAGAAAAAATGTTCTGAAATGATGTGAAACCCACAAAGGAGCCAGACTGACACTTGGGACCAGAATGTAGAGCAGAGATCTGCAGCAGGTCTGGACCGAGAGCGACACACTGCACACGTGCAGAAGAAGGACCACAGAGTCTTGGGGGACAGATGCAGCGTCGGGGACGGGGGCCCTTCGGTCCCTGCCCACCTCCCCTGTTCCCCTGTAAGATCGGACACGAGCGGATGAATAATACATCAGAGGCTCTCGCCGGCCCGTAACCCGAGCCGAGCCGCGGGACAGGAGGCCGGCCGGCGGCTCCAGCCAGCGGGGGACGCTGACGAGGAAAAGCTGCTTTAGAGCCGCTGGCGAAACACCATGTGGCTGATGCAGCTGGGCGACGTCAGCGTGTCAGGTGTCCACTGTCATTAGTCGATGACAGCCGCCAAATTCCGACGCTGCGGGTTTGAGTTGGTCCTTCCTGACAGAATCTGATGACCTCGGATGTTTGCATTTCCCTCCTGTGACTGTAAATGTGTGTCAGTTACTTTTCTACGCAATTCAGCCATTTGAAAACTTGAACAATAATAATGTACATTTTTTAATTTACATTTTTTAAATTCTATTGGATCTTCTTTGAATTGTAATTTCTTTTTTTTTTTTAAAGGGAAATGTGATTGATCAACAGGCTTTTAAATACTTGTAAAATTCAATTAATTAAATTAATGGAAATGTGTTAAACATCTTAGCTTAGCCATTTTAAATTGGTATTAAGGTTTTTTTCAACAGAACATTGAGACACATTTCTTTGCATATGTTAAAGTTTTAGTGTTTTAGGTCACTTTATAAAATTCAGAGCAATACTTCATCGGAAAACAAAGCAATGTTTTAAGTTTTAAGTGCATCCCGATTCTGTCAAACTGCACATTTTATCATTTCGGAGGGGTAGAATACGATGCTGGTTTCACTATTTTGACATGACGCGGTGACAGGAAAAGATGTTACTTGTGCACTCGTCATAAAATCTCAATTTATTTTTAAATAAAAGTATATTCTTGGGTTTTTTTAAGTGCTTTCTATACACTGAAAGGCTGGTTTGTATTAACCGTTAAATCAATATTCGCAGTGCTAATTTCCAATTTTTTTATGTGTTTATTTATTTATTTATTTTTTTTTTAAAAAGTGCGATTTAAGATAAATGATGAATGAAAAAGCGACCCGACTTTTATTATTTCTAACACCAAAATACTGTCATTTTTCCCATCTTTTCTTCATATGAAAAAGCGACCCGACTTTTATTATTTCTAACACCAAAATAGTCATTTTTCCCATCTTTTCTTCATAAAATGACAGAATTCCTTTTCACTTGTGAGGCCGGGAGGTTAGAAAACTTTACAAACAGTAAAACAAAAAAATATTAGCTGTTCGTTGTAAATGATAAAATAAAAGCTTCTTATGTCTTAAAGCTGCAGTTTGTAACTTCCGGTAATCAAGCGTGAGACCCGTATGGAAACACTCAATAGCTCCGCCCTTTAAGACGATCGTTATGACATGTTGGCAGCGGCTTCCTGCTCCTGCCGCAGTCCGAACCCCTCCCCTTAATTAAAGGGACGGAAGACGGCGAGAAGAGAAGTCACAGTATATAACATCAGCGCCATTTGCTGTTTAAAACGTGTATCGCGACTCCTTTAACATCACAACTGGCTTGAAGAGTCACATATTTTTCGTTACAGATGCTGTTTAAAACGTGTATCGCGACTCCTTTAACATCACAACCGGCAAAACCAACGCTAGTCAAAGCCATTATAGACAGGCTTAGTAAAGCAGCAAATAAGTAAACAAATAAAAACTATTGTGATACACTGAGACACCAGCAGAATGTTAAAGAATACTACGCTCTGAAGTTGTTTTGCCCACAACGCTCAGCACTACTGTAAATGTGACATTCGAATCGCCTGCGACTCTACACAAGACGGAGAAGCAAGTAGCCATTTTTAGTGCAAACAAGTTAAAAGAGGTGTGGACGGATTCAAACGTGCGGACGTGATTCATACGACAACTATTGTGTTTCACGCTCTGACAGAAAGGGGGAGGCGGAGGGGAAGTGAGAGGGTTATTCCACTTCTGGGGATTAACAGTACAAGAGGGAGATGAAAAGGCGTCCCTCGGCTATCACGAGCGGAACGACGATAAACAGGGTGAGTCAACCTGCAGCTGCTGCAAAACAACTCTCATTTTCACTTTTTCCCCCCCAACAGTCAACTCAGGAAGTGGACCGTCGTGTGTGTGTTTTGTTCAGTTTAATGAGCCAGAGAAACAAAAGCTGCGCTGCCCGTAAACGCTCAAATTTAAAGACAAGCGAGTGAGCAGCAGTGAAACCTGTTGGAATCACTGCAGCGAGATTGAAAGTTGCAAAAGTCAGTTCCTGACCACTAGGGGGCTCTTCGACACAAACGCAGTAAACGTTAGCAGTCGGCAGCCAATTGTGCCAATTGAGTTTTAGGAGATTCTTACCCAGAAATGTAAACGATTCCCGTTATCGTCTCCTTCCTTCGTTCAGCTCATCGCGACAAACGTCACGCTAGACTCCCAGGCTGCTGTGGTGCGTTCAGACACATGCAGAGCAAACATTGACCCCAAAGCTACAGCAAACTACCACACCACATCCCATGAGCGCTTGGGAGCGTGCGGCTAAGGGAGGCGAAGAAAACGGACGCGTCGAAGACACGCTTGTCTTTTTGTGCAGCAACCAAACTGTTAGATCCGAAGTTTCGTCCGCAGACGCAGAACCACAAACCAGGATTGACAGCTCGATATTTCTTCCCTCTCAAAACTGTATTTCAACAACATTTTTTCTTAATATTTTGGCTTTTTTGTCGATGTTTCATTGTTTCCGACCTTCCATCTTTTCTCTCGACATTTTTGACATGTTGACATTAATGATCCTCCATAAACACCCAAAAGCACAAACCCGAACTCGTTATTTCAGAACAGTTGCACTTCAAGCAGGACCAAGAAGCTGCAAGAGGCTGAAAACCAGAATCAGTTGTGAAAGGTTGAATTGATGAAAAAGAGCTCACAGAAAGTTAGACGACCTGAGGAAAATGGAGACTTGAGTTGGTCAGAAGCGGAACTGAGAGGAGAAAGACGAGCCGACTCGGAGTTTCCATTACAGAGAGGCCGGTCGGCACCGGATTCACACGTCGGCCGGAGAGTCGAGCCGCACACGCACACGCACACGCACACACACGCACACACACACACACACACACACACACACAGGTTCAGGTGTCCGGTTCCTTATGAAACATTAAGCTCAACAGCTTCCCTACAGGAGGAGAAGCTCTCCTCTCTCATTACAGCCCCGTCAGCCAATCAGCACGGTCGCTCGCCCGACGACAGCCGGTAGGCCCCAGATCAACTCTGCCGCCCTTCATCGGAGAGACAATTCAGCTTTTCATTCACACACAGATCAATAAGGTGCAATTTCAAAATAAAGGACAGTAAGGCTTCACAGCAGGAAGTGAACTTTATACCGATGTGGATTTAGAACGCGTTTGTGTAAATTTGATTCATTGTGCAGGAGATCTCAGATCATTATCCGTGTTTTATCAGACCAGGGTCAAAATTATGTGGAACACTGAACACAAGTATTGAATGATTATTGGTAATATTTGGCAATAATTTTAATATTAACTTTTAACCGAAATGTGCTGGTTCAGGCTTCTGAAATTGGCTAGTTTCGTGAATGGGAGTGTAGAGAATACGTTTTAAATAACAGGCATTTTCACCATATTAATCAATTGATAATAAGAAATGATAACTTATTGGACTTGTCAGCGTATCAGCCTGCACAGAGAAGCCAAAATATAACACAAAAGACATGAAAATCGCTTTTATTCTGCCAAAGCTACTTCAGGGGATACAGCCGTGAACAAAATCCTTAAATGTCTCATTTATTGTCACAGAATTTAAGCATATTACAGTGAACTAAATGTGATAATCTTCTGATAATAACCAGAAGAATTTGGTTGTATCATACAGAAAGCAGGCGACCACCAACTGAGGTGTGGCTCAATATTTCTCTGCTTCTGGCTGTGTTTTGAAAAGCTTTAAATAAAGTTTATTCGTCGTCGTCGTCCGACCACCGACCTGTGTGGTTGGTAGTTTGACACCTGATACCTCGATAAGCAAGTGTGTGTGTTGGAATGGATGGACTCATTTAGGATGAAGAAAGAAAAACACGTTCATCAGCCTCACGTGACCTGACAACCTCTAGTTAGACAACACTGCCACCTGCTGGATGCACCGAGAAGTACTCCTACTACTACACTCAAGTACTGCTTTTTAGTAAAAATACTTCATAGTTTTACTCCATGATGTTTAAATTAAACGTAACACATAAAAATGCCGCTTACATGACAATGTGTCAGTTCTTCTTCTTATTTTCAATTTTAATTGGATTATCTTTGGGCTTTTTATTTTGTTTCAGTGCAAATTAGCTGCTCGTGCGCTGTCCCTCTAAAAATAAAGAACATAAACACAGATACATACATGCAGTGAATACAGTCAAGATGTTATCATTAATCAGCACATTTAACACTGAATGGCGTCATTTCACGAAGAGGGTTTCCGCGACTTTTTTGTGTGCTGTTTAAAATGATTCATAATATTAAAAATTATATTACTAAAAATTACAAAAAAACATGCTCCAAAAAAAAATTACAACAAGGACAATGAAAATAAAGTGTTGAAAGATAAAAAACAAATAAATAAATAAATGGGCTGCGTGCTCGGCAGCTGTTGTGTAGCTTTCTGTGTGACGTAGCTCTGCTCTGAAGAACGTCTGACACGTTTATTTGCTCGCAGACAGAGGTGCTCTGAAACGGTCGTAATCCTGTCAGAATCCTGCAGAACTTGAATCCACCAGAGGAATATCAATTCTGGCAACAGTGAACGCAGAAAGCGGCCATTTTGGTGCTCGTCAAACATCTTATTTTTCAGCCTGCGTGACTGCTGGAGGCTCCTCCTTCTGTTGCAAAAGTACAGACAAGCATCTTGTCCCTTTCCACAAAAAGCAAAACCTCAGAGTTATTGTCTCTACACACACGATTATAGCTTCTTTCAGCTAACACAGAAGTGATAGTTATTTTGGGAGGAGGATGCTTCACTTGAGTTTCCTGAACTGTGACTTCTTAGTGTTCTTTTAGGATAACAGGAAAGTTGATGTATAAAATGTTGAAATATAAAAATAAAAGTTAATTTAAGTCCTTATCCTCTTTAGATCAGAAGAATGCTTCCCCCAACTTTTAGCACGAAGAGGAGTAGACGAATTTCACTTTTTGACTGAATTCTTCCTTTAAAACTAACAAACAATTGACAAAGAATCTCATCCCGACATAACACATCAGGCCCACGTCTTCACCTTAACGAGCCATCGTGTGACTCTGACCTCCTCCTCCTCCCCCTCTTCTCCTGACTCCCCACTGACGTCCTGCGTCACTGGCGCTCTGGACAGTTAGCGCAGGTACTGCTAATGCATTAGCAGAGCACGGACGGACTCCAGTGATGTGACAAGAAGCCATATTGGATTAGTGCGATTGAAAGAGACGAGACGACCCTCCTTCAAGGCCCCTCAAGGTCCTTTAGAAAGGCGATGGCCACTTCCTGTCTCTGAAGAGCTGTGAGATGATTAACTAGGGGGAGGGGAAATCTCATTCCATCCGTGACACCGTTGTGAGTTTTTGTTAAAATATGTCATTGCTCAAGAACTTTGCACAATGAGAAATTAAAAAAAGGGAATGTATTAAATCTAATTACTGGCAGGGCTGCAAAGAATTATTCTTATTTTTCACCTTTAAAAATCATCCAAGTCATCCAAAACAAACAAAAAAAAATGCGTGAACCCTCCACTTTAAGAGGCTGAAAATAGTACTTTTTTCCTCCATTTTTGATGCTGTCAGTCGATTCACTACTTTATTCCAGACTAAAACAACAGAAATCGGATGGTTCTACAGATACTCAAGAACTAATCTAGTTATATTGCTAAGAATAAAAACGGAGGAGTTCTTCCAGTAGCAGAAAGGCACCTGTACCAAACCCACCAAAAGAACCGACGAAAACTTGAAGCCTGTGGTGTTCCGATGTAACATGTGATCATGTTACAAAAACAAATATATTGAATATTATTACTCACGCTGCACTTATAGCATTAGAAATCATTAAAAACAATCCAATCCACAGTTACATCTGTTTAACTGTTCCAACAGTTTATCTTCATAACTGTAAAGCTGTAAATTGGTGCAATACACTATTTGACCACACGGCCTTGGTAACATTGATCCGCCGTTAAAACTCAGAGGGGCGCTGTTGCACCACTTTGAAGAGACTCGAGGAAAGTCAATACAATTATATTGTCTTAAATATTAAATAATCACAGCTAGAAAATCACTCAAACTTATAGCTGAGTAGAATAAGGACACCGATGTGAATATTTCAGTAAAAAATATGTGAAAATAAATGTACTTCTAATCTTAATTTAGGTTAATTTATATGAATGTAATTTAAATTGTACTTAAATGTCAAATGCAAGTGAAAATAAAGTGACACGTGCACTCAACTGTACACTAAAGGTCAAATGTTGATCATCCTCGTCAGTCATCACAGTCAGTACTCATCCTATTCCATCCCATCACTGAATGTAAACGTCATCTACCCTGTAATTCCCACTTTTCCTGCTCAGATATCAGGAGGCAAAGAGCTCTAAAACTGTGACAAGAGTCACGTGCTCGGAATTCTGTCCAATTATCAGTCGGACGGTCGGGCGGGTAAAAACAAAACAAGCCTCACAACTTCCTCTGCAGCATCGACAGGTTATTTTCCTGCTCGTCCTGATCTGGACGACCAGCAGCGGATGTTAGCGGATGTTAGCGGATGTGTGAACGTGCTCCGATTATTTCAATTGTTGGATCTGGCACGAGGAGAACGTACCAGGGAAGATCCAACTGCGATCTGTCAGCAACATACAGGAGGTCTGTGAGTTCACACTTAAAGCCGAACGTGGCCTCGCTTATTTTTCCATGTTTCCGTTTTAAATAATATTGAGTTTGACACGCGCCTGAATTCTGACTCTTCGATGTTAAAATTCACAGAACTTATAGAGGATTAATGTTTAATCGTCGTCCTGAAACGGCGGAAAACAACATTAGAGCCAATAACAATATCAATATATAAATTGATATGTGTAGCTTTTTAGCAATATTTTTGCGATATGTTACAGATTAACGATGAATTTTCATTGCCCTCAATGACGGCGGGTCACTGAAATGGTGACCTTCACGGGAAATGTAATAATAACAACATTTTTTCTGCATTGCGGTCTCGAAATGCAAAAATTTTGTGACATTGGTAACATTTATACCGACAGATCTGTGATGAGCCAATATCGGCTCACTGGAATATCATTTGGCCTCTTCATGAAAATATGCAAAACAATATCAGATGAGTCAAAAAATGCAGCAAAACTCTGAAATGAGCTGTGAAATTAGCAGAGGCAAAAATCTGGAGTGTTGGTTGGAATAAGAAACAAATCACGACGGATAAAAATCCATCCAATAGTTTGAAATCACGTCTCTACTCACGTCCGTGTTTGACAATGAACCAGATGGATCCAGAATCAGGATTTCTGTCGGATCTGAATCGTTCCCAGTGTAACATATTTTCCAGACTTACACACATACAAAAAACTTCATAAAGATTTTTTCATTCGTTTTTCAATTATGTCCATGATTGGAACTGATTCGGATC
This sequence comes from Mola mola, assembly GCA_001698575.1. Classification (NCBI taxonomy): domain Eukaryota; kingdom Metazoa; phylum Chordata; class Actinopteri; order Tetraodontiformes; family Molidae; genus Mola; species Mola mola. Next base: position 506,121 of record KV751373.1, on the reverse strand, counting down.
CAGAATCAGGATCCAGGCCGGATCAGGATCTCTCACATCATTTAAGTACTTGTTACCTCATGTCAGACCAACGTACACAACATTTTGAATGACAACTCTTCACACTTTCGTATAAACTTTCTGAATTCCACATCTCACCTCATCAGTGTGCTTGGTGACTGCCCTCTTCAGGTTGAAACCTGCTACTGCGGTTCATTTTTTTACTCGCAGGTCTTCCGGGAACAGATTTTTCATTTACCTTGCTTTAAAAACATCATGATTGGAAGGAGAATTCTCCTCATGAACGTCTCGTATGGTGGAAGATGGACGGCGACTTCTCTCAGGCTTCTAGTGGGCGGAGCAGCCTTCAGGCCCGGGAGGTTCTGGAGGAGGTTGAGGGGGTCCTCAGAGCGCGAGAGCTGCTGCAGCTCGGCGCTCCTCCTCTCCAGCCCGGAGATCTCCCGTTCCAGCTCCTTGATGAAGCCGTCAGCCTGTTCCTTGGTGTCTGTGTGCATTTTTTCAATCATCCCAGCGTACAGAGCCTGTCTCTTCTCGACGGCGGTCTTCATCCTGGTGAAGATCAAAACACCTTTGTTTAATTGTCTGTTTTTAGCTCTGCGATCCTCATCTGCCTCTGCTGGATCAGATGCTGGAGTTCGGCCTCCATCGCCACCAGCTCGGCCTTCTGGACCTCGTATCCATCCTGAAGAGAAACCAAGTCGTGGGCCTTGTGGTCCACCACAGAGCAGAGCGTGCAGATGCAGGCCTGTTCGTCCCTGCAGAACAGCTCCAGCGGTTTTCCGTGCTGGGTGCACACCCGGCTCTCCAGGTTCTCCACAGGCTCGATAAGCTGGTGTCTCCTCAGGCCCGCCGCCGTCAGGTGAGGCTCCAGGTGAGTCTGGCAGTAGGAGACCAGACACACCAGGCAGGACTTCAGAGCCTTCAGTCTGGTTCCGGCGCAGACGTCACAGTGAACTTCTCCCGGTCGGGCGGCCCGCAGCTCCGGGCCGCCGCCGGTTTCCGGCTGGGCCGAGCGTCTGAAGTGAGCCACCATCTCGGAGATGAAAGTGTTGACGTGCAGCTCGGGTCTCGCCTGGAACAGCCTCTTGCAGATGGGACACTGGCAGGAGACGTTCAGGTCCCAGTGTGCGCTGATGCAGCTCTGACAGAAGTTGTGTCCACACGGCGTGCTGACCGGGGCGGTGAACACCTCCAGACAGATGGAGCACAGGAACTGATCCTCCATCAGCTGACTGCCGGCCGCGGCCATGTCTGCACCGTCACGGGAAGAGTCAACATTCAGACGACAACACATAGTGTGTGTGTGTGTGTGTGTGTATACGCTTGTGTTTCTATCATTGTGCGGACCAGTTTGGACTTGAGACTGGTCCTGTGAGGACATTTCCACCTTGTCCTCACAAGTTTAAAGTCCTTTTTGAGAGACTCAGAGTCAGGGTTACAGTCAGGTTCGGCCTTTAGTTGTGATAGTTAAGGTTATGGTTAGGGGCTCTGGGATGCACCGTGTCCTCACAGAGATAGAAAGACACGACTGTACTATTAATATTTGGAGAGGATGTAAATCGATTCTGCAGAAATCTGTTAGTCGGATTAAATAAAGATCAATATATGTGTAATTACTTTGGCCCCGATGAGGAATTACTTCACGTCTGAACGCCGTGTTTAAGTTTGCAGTTATCTGTTCAGACAAACACACCGACAGTAACCTGGACTTTGTTTAAGAGTTAAACTGGCTCCCTGCAGGAGTGACTACTTCCTGGTGGCTATCACCTGCCGGACTCACCTTCTGCTGTTCCCCGCAGGACTGAAGTCTGTTTGCTCCTCTCACTCCTCATCAGTTTCATTTCTGGATTCTGACGTCAGTCCCGCTGCTGCTCCGCCCCCTCTATGACCTCTGACCTCTCCAGTTAAAGGCACAGTGTTCCTCAAACACACCAACAAGTAATGTTCAATGCAGTGTATTGGGTTTTTTTTGTTTTAAATATACATTACATAAAGCTAGAAAAAGACAATGTAAACATATAAATAAATTTAAATAAGGTAAGTAAATAAAACAAACAAAATGAAAGGACGGGTAAACCAAAGAGAGAAACGTTACAAAAACAGTACAAATATTTGAGGGTGGCTTAACAGAAGGATTGAGTTTGGAAATTTGAAATATGATTTAATAGTTTTTGCCCATTTCTGATATCTATTCTCTTGATTTCAACACAGGTTTTGAGTTTTAAAGTCTGTTTCTTTGAAAATGTACAACAAGAGGGTCATTTTTCAAGCCGCCTGATTTCATGGATGTGATATTTTGCTACAATAACGAATTCAGCATGTGTGTTTCATCTCTGGCCACATTGGAATCATTAAAGATGTATATAACCTGATACACGTACACATGGAGCAGCAGACAGGCCTGCACAGGGATGCCGCCACAAACAAACAAACAAACAAGTTAATGGGTCACATCTGACTCATTTATCAAAAGCAGAAGATTATTCTGAATAATAAAAAAAAGGCAACTTACATGTGTTTGTGTCACTGAATTTCATCACCAACACCACCGAGATCTATCCAGCAACACACACACACACACACGCACACACACACGGAGCCACGTTAATAATGTATGAGGAGGACAATGCTCTCTCTCTCTCTCAGTAGAAAAAGGGTTATTAGGGTTTTGAATTAATTGGTGTTCCCGCAGCCCGAGGAGGTGAAAAAAAGAGGAGGAATGAAAAGAAGAAAGAGGGAGAAGGAAGGAAAAGGGGATGGGAGATGATAGCAGAAGAGAGAGATGGATGATGAAAAACAGTGAAAAATTAGTTGGTAGAAAAGAAGAAGGAAGAAACAAGACGAAAAAAACAGAGTGATCTCAGATTCCTTTTAGTGAGTTGAAGCGGATGATGCAGTGTCGTATTTTCACCACCGGGGGGCGCCAATAGACCATCACTGTTTGTAGTGATTGTAGTTGTTGACCGTAGGTCAGCATGTGTCCCTCCTCCTCCTCCTCCTCATAAGGAAGCTCATGTGAGTCACCACCTCTCACTTTAAAACCACAACGAGGTTAAAAACATCTATCGGGACATTGAGAAGAACAAACTGTCCTGTGGAGCCACAGACAAATACAACCTGTGGTCCTCCTGTGTTTCCTCCAGACACCTTCAAGCTTCATCATTCCAGGCAGATCTTGTAAAATGGCTCGTTGGACTCGCTGGAAGCTTGTTAAACGGTATAAAAGCCGTGAATAAAGCCTGAATGTTCATAGCGGCTCTTCCAGGCCTCCATCATCACCAGTGAGACTCACACACCTGATTCATCAGGCATAAAATCCACTTTACTCTGGATAAAATCGAGTGTAATTGCATACAAATTCATCTGACACTGCGATAAACATCTGATTCTACCAACGCGTTTTGTCACGTTGTCCTGCTCTCCTCCCTCTGAGTACATGATTGTGTCCGTTTCCATGGTGACAAAAGACTCCTACTTGGGCAGAAAATTGAATTATCATTAAATAATCTCAGCGCGGTATTCACTCACAGTGCAGCTGAGGGCGCTGCTCCTCCTCCTCCTCACATGCGAGCTCTCCTGTAATCACAGGTTTCCAAACAGAATACAAGCCGAGGCGTTAGAGAGAGAATAGACTCAGCAGGATGCAGCTTGTTATTTGGCTAACATGGATGGTTTGTACCGGTGCATCCTCCGGGAACCATGAACGTATATAATCACACCATAATGGACCCAGGAGGCGTTCAGGTGTTCTGGTTTGGGATAAATACTGAGAGTTCCAAGGTGCTCTCTTACTGACAATTAAATGAAAATATCATGTTTGTACAAATAGTTTTAGGGCCACACTGAAGAATAGATTAATATACTGTATATACGTATATAAGGTTCTCCACTCGCCCTCTGTGGACGGTCTCTTGTGTCTCCTTCAAGCTCGGGTCCTCTACCAGAGGCCTGGGAGCCTGAGGGTCCTGCGCAGGATCTTAGCTATTCCTAGATGGCGCTCTTCTGGACTGAGGTCTCAGGTGATATTCATGGGATTTGTTGGAGCTGCGAAAAAGATTTTTTTTTTATTTCTTCCAAACCTTGTTTTATTGTAGATGTTTGTGACGGGAGGAGATTAGCATCAGGCATGAAAAAAAAAAAAAAATGAGAGAACCGAGATTTTTTTGTCCATATGCTCTTTGAGAAAAAACGCAAAATGATGAGAATAATGTTGAAACACAATGTCAAAAATATTGAGACTTCAAAGCCTGTAAACATCAACATCCTCGTATGGATCAACTGGTGAAGCTTCCCAATCAGCTTCAGTAACAAAGAACTTCTTTTAGCTCATAAGCTCAGTGTGGTCAGGATCAGGAGGATGGTTGCATCCGTGCAGCTGAAATAGCAGCTAATGGAGAAATGAAGGGTATCCGCGGTTACACCTGCGTGCAGTTCAGAAGGGAATGTTGACTTTATTCAACATTATTTATTCATGATTAGGATTATTCCTAATCCTCCTCCATTATGTTTGTATGTCAGGTTTCATTAACTGCATGTTGTTATCTTGTGATTTTCTTCGGCCTCCCTTATAAAAGAGCTTTTGATCTCAAACGGACTTCCTGGTAAAATAAAGGTGAGACAAAAAAAATGAAATAAAATGAAAGTTACACCTGAATTTGTCCTTTTTTTTTTTTTTTTTTTACTCGAAGTAGCTGTTAGCACAGAAATGCAGGTTTAACACTGAGACTGCTTTCAAACTGAAATGTTTGTTCGGTCTAGTCCAATCATGGTCCAAAAATCTGGCAAATCCACCAGCCACTGCCATAAAAACTGGTCCATTTTATCTAATTTCTCGCAAAGACTCGTCCTAAAACATCTCATACTCACTTTTGTCTCTCTTTTGATGTTTAAATTTGGTTGGCTGACGGAATTAAAATATTTGCTTGAAAGAAACCAAACTGATGAACTTGAAGCTGGAACAGGAACTTCAAGACGCCACTTCCTCCCTCCAACAACATCACGCTGCTTCGTCCGTTTTGGCTCAGTTCAGGGACACCTAAGAGACACAGACCACAGTAAGTATTTGAAGACACGTATGTGGGCTATCGGTGACCGGTGGGTAATAATGGCTGAAGCATTGATCGGTGTGGGAGGATCCGTGCGTGAACTGTTTCTGAAACGGCGCTGACACTGACCCACCACCTCCTCTTGTTCAATCAATAAAAACTATAAATGTTGGGAATGTAAATGGGCCCGGTCTCTGCTCTCCCCCTGCGCCCCTCTGACGAACACTCCCCCAGCCCCGCCTCCTGGGTCACCGCTACCAGCCGGGTCACCAGAAATCCATTAGCTCCGTGTCCACGCCACATTAATCAGCCATTCATCGCTTCACGTGGTGAAAATTAATTCATCAAACAGGGGAAAATGCTCCGACACACATGTAGGTGAGCGTGCGAACATTTTAAGGCTATTGTTGGGCTATGAGCTCGCTTACACATAAACCATCAGGCTGTCAGAGGCTGGCACGGTGTTGTGGCCGGGAGGCGGATTGTATTGTGTTGTGACAACGTTCATCTGAATACAATGACGGCGCTCTGGCCCTGAATTTCACGTTGTGATTTGTTGTTTCCATCATGGCCTCTTGTCCCACACACTCCTGCGGAGGACCTGACCTGACTCTTAGCTCGTTAATGCTATTACACATGAAGGTAACGACAGTTGACATCTCATAATGTCTTAGTCAAAGAAATGTAATAAATTACCTCTCGGTGCACAAACGGCTTCACAAACGGCTGTTGAACCAATTTCTCCACACAAACATGGTACAATTTGTTGTCACACCTTGTAAAATCTAATTAATCCGTGATTGAGTAAATTTAATTAGCCTGATGCTAGTTTGAAACTAAATCATAACAAAATTAAGCAATAAGGGCGATCACAGTGTGGACCAACACTCAGGATCTTCTCTGTCTTTATGCTTTTAGCCATGCTAACGTTAGCGTCAAGGAACCATTTGTGCCAAAAACCAAAAACAGAAAAAAAATAATATCTTATTTGTTGTGCTATTTATCCAGTGGTCTCTCAGTTGCTCAGTTTTGGAGATATTAGCTGTAAAGATGCCTGTTTCTCTTAAATATGGCATTAATTTTTCTCACAGCGCCCTCCAAAAAAACCTTTGGAAAACTTTTACTATCACTGTTCATGGAGGAGAGGCTGGTTATCGTTACATCCAAGGAGAAGATTGTTAATATTTACTTGCCCTGTCAGCGAGCACTAGCATTAGCATATATGGCACAGAGTGCTGCTAGCACAGAAGTGTTTTAGACAGACGGAAACAGCCGAAAAGTCTTTGTCAGTTCACTTTTATCCAACAATGGCTGTATCTGAAACCGCCGTCTGGAGTTGGCCTAAATGCAGCATGTACAGTAGCATGTGGTACACAAACAATAGCAAAATCCGCCGTACGTCAAAAATACCCGGCTGTTGAACGGATTCTGGATAAAACATTGCCCTGGTCTGAGGTCAAAATGGCTAACAGCGGAATTTTGCCATCAGCTTGACTATTATTTCCACTTTCCAAGACCAGAAACCTGCTAAGTCTGGACCAGCATTTTGCAAAGTAGTTTTTCAAACTGGCAGCCATAACTGCAAAACTCTTTCCAAAAAGGTGGGAACACTGTAAAACTGTATGAAATGTAAATAGAAACAGAATTTCATGATTTTGAAAACAATTAAGCCCTTATTTAATGTAAAATGGTACAAAGACAACCTATCAAATCTTGAAACTGAGAAATTCCAGTTTTTGAAAATGACATGCTCATTTTATTCCAACAGCACAGCTCTGAAGTAAAAGAGCCTTTCTGCTAAACGGGCCTGCGTGCAGTCACCCACTGAAAATGTCTGGTGTATTATGGCACACAAAGTATGACTGTTTCCCAGCTTTTTTTGAAAACAGGTTTGTCCTACATACTGTTAAACACCTGTAGTACGTAATAGGCAGCTTTTCACAGCTGAGAAAATCCACAACTTATTCATTGTTAAGATGGGAGCAACTGTTTCATCTCTGTGAATACTTAAATTCTGAATAGATCTAGCTTGTATAGTAGCTGGAAAACTTTCTAATTAGTACCATGAATTCATGTAATTTTGTTTATAAACAGCTTGTAACTCTGCAGTCAAACCACAAACAATTCAAGTTTGTCAATTAAACCAAAAATCTTTCAAGCTTGCCGAGTTTATGCAACACACACAGATTCCCACAGACATGAAATCATCAGCTGTCTGCTCAGATTTGGGACAAACAATGAAGCTCTTCGGGCGGCTGCATGTTTTTTTTCTACCCTCAGCTGATTGAATTAGGGTGGAGGGGTGAGGACGGCGGCTGCCTGCAAAGGAAAGAAAGAAAACAAAAGGATTCCACTGCTGCCGACGTGGCCATTCCAGCAAACCAGAGGGGCGAACGGAGGCATCTGGCCTCTTGGAGGAGACAAAAGGGTAGACTGTCGACCCACCGGGGCTCATCTTAACCCCGGACACGCTTGTTAGCCCTGCTCTGAGAACGGACAGGGGGTGACACAAAGTATGCAGAGGAAGGGGTAATGAGGTTTTAGGGGTCGTAGAGCAGATTGGGAAGGAAGAGGCGGATTGGCCGGCGACTACTGAAGCTTCACTGATCAATTTGATTTTACAGTGGTTCTGTCTCAGTGCTCCTGGCAGTTCTAAATAAATCAGCCGACAGAGAGTGGGTCACTTTGCAACATTCATCAGCTAGACACCTGTAACACACCTCGATTTAATATCTTCCTGTCGCATTCAAAAGAGCCAGAATGAACATTTCTGTGACGTCTTTTAAAAGTTCACTATGGACGAAACAGTGACAGAGTTTGATGTATTTACAGTATTTTACCTATATCAAATAATGAGATCCTGAATGTCTTTTTAATGGGAGTCCTGGCCAAGACAAAGTTTCACCTTACGCAGATGATGGACCTCAATACATCACAATACAATAATTACAACAATCACCAACAGGAGTTGTTCAGGGTAAAATCAAATAACTGAAAGTAAAGACGAGGCAACAGCTTCAACTTCAGGTCTTTTAGAATTGATTTGAAATGCTTCATGGGAACCAGTTCCTGGGCTTTACAACAGTCTGTAGACTGTTCCAGTCCGAGGGAGAAGAGTAATGGAATGCCACTTTTCCACTTGGCACAGAGAGCAAACCCATGTGATCTTGCCTTAGACGTTCAAAAATGTAACCTACTGATATGTTACAATTGGGTCCAAACAAATGCTATCGTTACACCTGCAGTAAATGAACTCTGTGCTATAATATGATGGCAAGAACACTTAGGTAACATGCTGGATGTGTCTTTTCATGCACAGTTAAAAAGGAGAAGGATGCCAGTCAGTGGAGAGCTTTTTTTTTAGATGGAATATAGACAAGCTATGAAAGCTAACTCATACCCCAGTGGGCTTGGCAAATGAACTCATCTTAGACATGTTGAGTCTTGAGTCTCATGGTCAGGTCATCACAGACCAACGACATGGGTTTTCTGAGGTCATCAAATACTGGCGATCTGGTTTGGTGGACTCTCCGAACCGTCAGTCCGAAGCATTGTATTTCACCATCCAGGAAGAACTTTTTTACAAATTGCTCCTTTAATTTCATGCTAACTAATCACAACCTACAAGGGAACAGGGCTTCAGGGTTATCTTGATTACCGGTGATCAGCAACAATATGTTACAATGCAAAATAAATTGGAGACTTGTGGTACAAAGACGACCAAAAACTTCACGGAGGCCAAGAAAATGAATGTGGAAGTGGAATCAACTGAGTGAGAAGAGACAGCAGATGAAAGTATGAGTTAAGTGAAACAGAAAAGAGACCTGAGCCTGGTGAAACCAAACACGAACATTATAAAACAATAATAAGTATCCAGAGACACTGACCTACACCGACACTGGAGGGGGTGCGAGACACAACAGCTGTGCTTCTTGACAGGGACTCCCAGTGGAGGAGCTCTGCAGGGGAAGGAGGCAGCACCTGCCACTGCTCCCTCCCTCCCTCCTCCGTCCCCGGCCGCAGGACTCGACCGGCGAGGATGCTGAAGGCTGTCGTGCCTCCATTCAGCTGCCTCATCTGCATAGCGTTTGACTTGCTGCTTCTAATTTGGGGCCGTCCCCTCTGAAAGCAAATTTATGCAAACAGTGTTTCTTTTCATCTCGACGAGGATTAGGCCATGATGGATTGTAGGTCATTAACCCCCAGAGAACGGCTAACAAAGGCCAATCTGCAGCGGGCTGCAGACGCACAGCAGTTGGGGCGGGTGTAGAGGTATGCAGGGCCACTGAGCGGGTGGAGGGTGTCCAGCAGGCTGATGTCGGGGGGGTTAAAATGCTTCCGTTTGACAACTGAGGTTTTCTAACCTGCGGAACACACAAACATGATTAATCATTCTAAAATCGAGGCAGCTTATGTTTCAGAAAGTCTTCAACCACTCCTCCGGCGAATGGAACTCAGATAACATACGAGAATTTGGTCACGTGGTGTCAAGCGCACCTAGAAAATATGGTGGCCCAGTTCTATGTTCAGGGACGATCTTCTGTTTCTATAGACGGGGAGGACCTCCTGAACTTAAAGTCCGGGCTATTATTTTCATGGTTTGATGTTTCTTATTGGCTACTTCCTGTTTATCAGTTCTTCCTTGTGTGTGTCACTGAGATTGTCTTCCCCACCCTGATTAGTGTCACCTGCACCTTGACAAAGACCCCCTCTGATGAAAATCAGTATTTTGACCTGATGTGTTGTTTTATGCACTACAACAGTCAGAAGAATGACCGCCAGTCTCTTCTAGATAGAAAACCTAAGGAACCAATCATGATGACCTGTGGGGGTGGGGCTTAACGTTGCAGAAGTGAAACTTACCATTCTGATGTGTTAACTTGTAGGCCAGTGGCTCCTCCTCGTCTTCCTGGGAGTCCGTGTCTGGTTCAAACATCTGTGGCTGAGTTACTCCAATGTTACAACCAGCCACTGTGCAGCGTATAGTAGACTAGTTTAAAAGTCAGAAGATGACAGAGCAGGTGAGCTCCAATGCAGGTGAGGGGTGGAGCAGTGAGCAAAGTCAGGGGCGGGGCTAAAACAGCAGATCCAAATGCAGAAATACATCCAAAAGATTTTGAGGGTTTAATCAATTGCTGGAGCAGGACTTTCAAATTAATTTCCTTATAATCCTTGTGATCCTTCTTTTCTAGCGTAAAGAAGGTCTGTGTGTTCCCATTGGGACGTATCATTCCATTCATTTTTTGATTCTTTATTAGATCCCCCAGAATCAGGGATTTTATGGAATCATTCCTGCCGCCACCAGAGATCCTTTTTGTCAACACGATACACAACCTGCAAATCTTCAGCATTTAAGGCTGGATCTTCTGTTTTGGTGCACGAGTAGATATCTGTAAGATCTGGGCTCAAATGATTGAACTTTTTTACATTTGATGTAAAATATCACGTCATTGGTGAATTTTTGCATGAAAACAAATAGTTAAACAAACAATAAAACAATGAAAAAATGTACATCCTTTTGTTTTACATTTCAATTCCCACATAAAACATTTACATTTACTGATTTATTTCAAAACTCCAAAAGAGCATAACGGCCTAAAATCTCTACTTGTGTTAAAAATGTGAACTGCCTCTGATCGACGCGATTAGCAGTGAAAGAAAATTAAGCCTTAATGACGGTGAACTGCAGTATGAACAGTGTTTCTACACATGTACAGATCCCAAAAGATGAAGGTTCACACTTCAGTAAGAGCTCATCACCAAACACACACATACACACGTGCACACGCACGCGCATACACACACACGCACACACACACACACACACACACACACACACACACACACACACACACACACACACCTGCACTGCCACCCTGCGTATTCCCCCACAGCCACCCACTGCATATTTATAGGTAACACATGTACGTGGGTATTTCTGATGTAGTATTCATGAGTACTCTTCTGTTAGATGAGTCACTCTTCACACGGTGATGGATGGATGGACGGATGAATGGATGGATGGATGGATGGACAGATGGACGGATGGACGGATGGATGGATGTTGGAAGGATGGAAGGATGGATGGACGGATGGACGGATGGATGGATGGATGGATGGATGGACGGATGGACGGATGGATGGATGGACAGATGTTGGAAGGATGGAAGGATGGATGGACGGATGGATGGATGGATGGACGGATGGATGGATGGATGGATGGACGGATGGATGGATGGATGGATGGACGGATGGATGGATGGATGGATGGATAGACGGATGGATGGATGGATGGACGGACAGATGTTGGAAGGATGGATGCACGGATGGATGGACAGATGGTTGGATGGATGGAAGGATGGAAAGACGGGTGGGTGGATGGATGGAAGGATGGATGGACGGATGTTGGAAGGATGGAAGGACGGATGGATGGATGACAGATGGATGGATAGATGGACAGATGGTTGGATGGATGGAAGGATGGAAAGACGGGTGGGTGGATGGATGGAAGGATGGATGGACGGATGTTGGAAGGATGGAAGGACGGATGGATGGATGACAGATGGATGGATAGATGGACAGATGGTTGGATGGATGGAAGGATGGAAAGACGGGTGGGTGGATGGATGGAAGGATGGATGGACGGATGTTGGAAGGATGGAAGGACGGATGGATGGATGACAGATGGATGGATAGATGGACAGATGGTTGGATGGATGGAAGGATGGAAAGACGGGTGGGTGGATGGATGGAAGGATGGATGGACGGATGTTGGAAGGATGGAAGGACGGATGGATGGATGACAGATGGATGGATAGATGGACAGATGGTTGGATGGATGGAAGGATGGAAGGACGGGTGGGTGGATGGAAGGATGGATGACAGATGGATGGATTGATGGATGTCATTTATCTCAGTTCACACAATCACCATCTATCTGCTCCTGGTCCGGCCCCCCGTGTCAAATTTTAGGAACCATTGTGGCCTGTGAGTCGAAAAGTTTGCCCACCCCTGTACTAAATGCTCTAATTATAAAAGAGAAAGTAAATAGGACTGTCTAATAGTAACAGGTTAATTAGCTAATTAGCACAACAAACAGCAGAGAAGAGGCTGGTGGAATGTGAAGAGTCGGTCACATCCACGGTAAACAAATGTCAGAGTCATCACATGAACCTGACAGTCCGAAATAGGTTCAATGTGTTTGTTTTTGAGCCGTTTCATTCGACAGGCAGGCTGCAGTTTGGGCTTTTATTTTGGTGGGGTGTGTTTGACACCTGATTTAACTTTCAAGCACTGAACTCATTGTCACTTTGCATGTAATCAAAACAGAAAGAGCTCACACACTTTATGAACAGGGTGCAAAAATAAACCCGTCACTGTGAGGTGGAAACAAAGGAGCTGTAGCTTCCGCGAGAGTTCGACCCAAACAGGAAGCAGAATGAAACTCACACAAAAACATGTCAAAGAGGTTAGCCTGGGCTACCCCAGGTCAGAGTGTGTGTACCAAGGTAAGGGGGCATCACTCACACGCACACAAACACACACACCTGCAGCCTGAACTCTTTCTTTCCGAGGTCATCTGATGTGTGTGTGTGTTTAAATGAGTGCGTGAGCTGCCACATACAGGCTGGGGGGGGGTGTCCATAATTTATGGCCCATTATGAGAGCACTTACCCCCTTCACACACGCACACACACACACTCACAGGATTATCGTAAATCCTCCCGACACGCCCACATCTGTACGAGTCTGCCCCCGCCAAAACTTCTGATAATCAATTGGTCAAACCACGTTAGCGCAACAGGTTCTGTGATCATCCCACACACAAAGAAACAGAAACCTAAGTTTGATCAGGCGTCAAAGCTGCGACGAAGATGAAAGTCAGCTTTAAACGCGAAACCACGACTCATAAAGAACATCTGCTAGCTTCTGCGCCGGGAATCCCCGCCAGACCTGTGGTTTCAGAGCTTAGAGCCACTCCAGCCCCCCAGGAGACAAGAGGGGGACGAGCCAAAGGAGAACTCCAAGTGACATTGTTTTCGGAAGTTTACGAAAGAAACGCGAATCTGATCAGATTTATTCAGAACTATTTATTAATACATCTACACGCTGGAAAGACGTCACAGCTCGTATCTTTTTTTTTTTTAAGGCCGGCTGAGGTTGTTTTACAAAGTTTCACATCCGTTCAATCTGCCCAATCAAAATGCTCCCCGTTGCCTTTGCACGTCCACGCTTGATCGTCTCCGGAAACATGAACGAACCAAACGTGCTACACGACCAGCAAATGGAGCTTCCTTAGATGATGCGTTTAACAACCAGGACCTCCTGCAGCAGCTCCAGTTTCAGTTCCTCACTCAAACAATGAAGCTCACCAGGTTCTCCTCTGCTTTCCTAAACCGGATGTTTATCAAACCCAATTTAAGAACAGCTGGGACGCTGTGAAAAAAGTGTGAATCCAATGTGAACGACACTGTATTTTTTTCACATTTTACACAATGTCCAAACTTTTTTGGAATTGGGGTTTTTTTTTTTGTTATTGTTATTCTGGATAATTTATTTGTGAAAATACTGATATTAATAACAGACGTGTGTCAAAATTTGCCTCAGTTATTTGCGATATAGTTTCATTTATTCACGTCGCCATCAGTGCGCCTTTGTCTTTACCTCTGACTTTTTGACTAACCCAATGCTGATGTATCATAGCCTTGTTACGCTAATCAGGGCTAGCAGTCCATAACGGAGTTGTTTTTAAAAAAAAAAAAAAAAAAGGGCTACGGTTAGGTTCCAACTTTAACGTACTATCAGTTTAAATTATAAACTTTACAACACGATGCAGTAATTACAATAATTACACATTAGTTTCTACCATAGGCTAAAATCAATGTTAGTTTCACCGACAGGCTGCGTTCGATTCTCCGACATCACTGTTGGCTTCTTCTTACAATAATTCTGGAATATTCAAACTTTTATGTTAAAATTCTTTTCTTTATTACTGTTAGAGATTAAAACGTTATTTACATGGAAAGCCACCAAAGCCGAGAGGAACCAAACACAGGATTCTGACTACTTTAGTTGTGACTGTAAAATGTTCTTATAAAGCCGGGATCAGAGTGCACGACATCTCTACTTGTCCTGACAGTGCACGTGACTTGATTTATAGCTGCTGTTAACGTGCAGGCTGCAGGTGCACGGGAGAAATGGATCCAGGGCACATCTGGAGGGCGGACGGGGGGGTTTCTGACAGGTGTAAATTACATCCCAGCACGTTCACAAAAGGTTCAAGGCACCAAAGTTAGAGTACATGTTTTCTTTCACACCTGCGGTAGAGACGTCTGCCTTCGCTCCATTATGAAATAATAACTTTAATAAGGACACAAAATAAGGTCCATAGCACAGAAATGTATGTATGTAATTTGTTCATATTGATAAATGTATATTTTAGCCCACCTACAGCTGTAAATATGCGATAAATGATCTTTCTGACCCTGCTGGGTCTGAGGCAGTTTGAAACGCGGTTGTGTGGGCGCTCAGGATGCCTTCAATGATACTCAGTAAATATTACACAACGTGTTACTGAGCGAAGCTCCCACAGGCCTTCATAAAAGGCAAATCTCTGCTTACCAAATGCCTCAAACCTCAGAGGTACTGGGCCAACTCCTGCGAGGGGTCCCATCGGCCTGGAGGAGGCAGCTGGAAGGCGATGAATAAAAAAAACACACTGTTGGGAGAAGGAGGATAAAACGTTCAGCAGCCACATTCCCTTTTGAATCATCTTCTCAGGCTGTTTATCTGAAGAAGGTTCAGGCAGAAGAGAAGAGAGAAAAAGGGAAATTCACTGACCTGAGATTGTGTCACAATCTGTTCCAACAGGCCAACATCACTGACATTTAGCTTTTAGCTTCTCCAACACTTGAACATTGCTCTCAGCTTCTTCTTACACAAATGTCATGATCTTTAAACGTCTGTCTTAAGATTTTAGGTGCCAAAACTCAAGTTTGTGTTTAAATTTGACTTTGCAGAGCTGTGCAGAGAAAACTTTTAGTGCTTTGAGGGATGGCATCCTCCAAAGTGAAGGTCAACTTAGGAGCAGCACCACCATGAGACGGGCACTGGAACTGTCTGTGGAGGTCCACGAAGATCACAGATGTCGGCTTCCGTTCCTTCCCCACTCGTTCCTCACTGCAGCCGAGACAGAAACCTGAACGAGACCAGAGTCCTCGTCCGTGGACAAGCGTTCGCAGCCTGTGGTCAGTAACAGAGCGAAAAGATGTCAGCAAGGAGCTTATTGATCGCAGCTTCTTAACCTTTGCATGAAACGGATATTATTTGATTGATTTGTCTTGAACTTGGTCCTCGAGCTGCAACAATTTCTTGATTAGTCAATCCAAAGAAAATTCATCAATAAATCTTTCGATAACTGAATAATCATTTCCAACTTGTTTTGAGAAAAATTATCAAATATTTGTAGGTTCCAGCTTGTTAAAAGTCAGGATTTGCTGCTTTTCTTTGTTATTTCTATCAGAAAATGAAGAATCTTTGTGTTTTAAATTATTGGTCTGAGTAAAGAAACATTCTTTTTTTTTTTTATACAATCTATAGAGTAAAGGATTATTCGTAAAAATAATCAGCAGTTTCATCGATGATTAAAATAATCGTGGGTCCTGACTGCAGACGACAACAAACAACCTTCAAAACGATGCTTTATTTAACGCGCGTGAAAATTTGTCAAAATTAGCACCATCTAATGGTGAGGCAGTAGAATGCAGTCCCGCCCTCTCCAGGCCACTCAGGAGAACCACTGTGGCCGTTGGTGACCAAATGGAGGCGGTGCCAAAGGAAGTTTCACAGTTTGCTGCAGGTGAGGGGCGTGGATAATTGCCAGGCGGAGATCTGGTGAGGAAAAACGTAAGAGGAAATTTTCAGAGGCTGAAACTCGTGTACTGATTGTAGGAAGTCGGACCATCTGACCACGGTGGAGGCCACAATTCAGACTCTGATCCATGTCAAATACAGGATAAAACACTTCCCAGATGGACAACAGGGGTCCGGGATGTCCTTAAAATTGCAGTTTGGATGTAGAAATGGACTCCTCTTCAACACCCACCGGCCCTCTGGTCTCTTCCTTCCACCTACAGGTCGACAACAATTATCGGAGACGCGTCTCTGAGAAAGTACGAGCGCTGAGTCGAGTGAATAAATTGTGATGACGGGAGGACGGGAGTGAGAAGTGGGTCAACTTGACTCAGCATTATCACCCGTCTCTCCATTTCCCTCCCTCCGGCGCTGAGCCGCTCTCGCACACAAATGTCGCTGCTCCATTAAAACTTCTAAAGCTTCCATTTCCTGTGTTTCGATGCTCAGCGTGTAACAGCCTCGTTCCCGCCGCGGCTCAATTAGCGTGGCACAGCGAGGAGGGCGAAGAGGCCGCGTCTGTGATATTCTCTTGCTTTTCTTTGTTCCTGCATTTCTCTCACAGACGACAGCATCGCTAACATGCTAATTCTCTTTGCGAGGTGATTACTGCACATATATATTCAGCCTGTAGAACATGAACCCTGGCAGCACTGATATGAAACTGAACGCCCCCCCCAGGCGACAACCACACAGGACAACACATCTCTCATTAGTAGAACGCTAACTACCATTAGCCAAACCTGTCAATAGAGGAATGCTTGCTAAAATTAGCCATATCTGTCAATGATGGAACGCTAACTACCATTAGCCAAACCTGTCAATAGAGGAATGCTTGCTAAAATTAGCCATATCTGTCAATGATGGAACGCTAACTACCATTAGCCAAACCTGTCAATAGAGGAACGCTTGCTAAAATTAGCCATATCTGTCAATGATGGAACGCTAACTACCATTAGCCAAACCTGTCAATAGAGGAACGCTTGCTAAAATTAGCCATATCTGTCAATGATGGAATGCTAACTACCATTAGCCATATTTGTCAACATTGGTATGCTTATTAATGTTAAAAGCATAGCATGTCCACATAACAAAGTTCACCTCAGAGTCCCAGTTTGCTGCAATAAATAGCTTAATTTTTGGCTTTGTGCTTTATAGAAAATAAGTGATCCTTGAGATAATGGTGCGACCAATTAGAGTGCCACCCCGGGGCCCCCTGAAAGTGACAGCGCTGTGGAAAGAGGAGATAATAAATCGTTGCACTGTTCTCCCTGACAGAACAACGTGGAGCTGCACGGTTTTATTTCAGAAAGGCTCCCAGCTCCATCGTTTCTCCAGGACCAAACGGAGCAATCAGCATTTTTATTATCCAACAAGCAGGACACGGATGTGCTGAGGGGCAGCGTGACATCGCAGAGCCACTTTCTTTTTAAAATGCACGAGTAAGAGTATATGTTGCATATATTTCACATGTACGCTGAAAGGGTGACCTCTCAACAATGGCTCATTTCACTTTTCCAGCAGTGACGAGGGAGAGAAAAAAATCACATTTGACAAGTTTGTTTTTCTCAAACATGTAAACATTTAGTCCTTGACTTCGATATTCGAGATGTTCCACCCTCACACTTACACAAACGTTTTGTCATGGTGACTCTCATTCAGAATAGGAAAATTTAAGGTCAGTTAAAACCAGAAGTCAAACAGAAAAGTTTCAGCGTGATTTCATGAACAGCACGCCACTCTGAAGGTCATTACGTGTATTTTATGGGCTTCGGACGTGGCGATTATTTTCATTAGGTGACGTTTTGTCTGAGTCACATGTGAGTCAACCTGTGTCACACACTAGCTGTGTCAACCCAGTTTCGGGTTTTTTAAGTGTTTCCTCACCCGGTTCGAGGGTCTGAGGGCAGAGGATGTCACATCTGTACAGTTTGTCAAAGTCCAGTGAGATAATGTGTAAATTGTGATTTCGGGCTATACAAATAAAATTTGATTTGATTTGAAGCCTTAGCTAACTGAGTCAAACATCAGCTTCTTGTGTCAAATGTTAGCTACCTGTTATATATATTAGCAACCTGTGTCACACATTAGCTGTATCAAGGTTTAGCTATCTATGTCAAACGTTAGCTTCCTGTGGCAGTAGGACCAAGACACAGCTGCCGTCCACATGAACGTGCTCAGGTTTTGCTCTGCTGTTTCGAATTCGGTGTGCTGAACCTTCTTGGTCCTCCCGTCGCTTACGACCGCGCTTCCCTTCTGTTGCCCCGCCCTTTTTGAAATGACTGGAGGCGGCGAGTCACTGTGCAGTGCTGTGAAAGGACTTTCTATAGTTTCAAAAACTAAATCCAAGCGGTGATGTTTTTTTGTTGATGCCGTGAAATTAGATCGTTTCTACCATGCTGATTTTTTTTAATGTACAGAGGAGATTATTTACCAAACACTATTATGATTATGGTGACATTTACCCTAAAATAGGCATTTTATTATGGTTCAATGGGAGAAACCAGACAATCTCTGTAAAAGCAGCATTCAGCTGCCCCATACGGCCAGAATGGAACATCCTCGTTTCATAACTGCATTAGTGAGACTGACTGTCGAATCAGCCTCCTTATATCAAATCATTAAATATTCAACTATTTGGTGAGGATCTACAATGCGATGACCTTTCCAGCTCTTCTGGCCCACTCGTGTTTACCTTCGAGCCACCGTTTTCTAATGTCTACAAAACACAAACAGTTTGATGTGGATGTATTCTGTTCTGTGGTTATCTTCCAAAGAATCAAACATAGTGCTTTGGAATAACGACGGACAATTTGTTTGTCTTTTGCAAACTTTGGAGAGCTTTACTCCGGGAGTAGAGAAAAGGCAGGGGTCCACGTCACCACACACTTCTAACAACATTATAGGAGTAGTGACTCATTTCAGGCTTTTTACTGTAGAGCTCAAACGCCGTTGTATCATATTGAACAGTTGTGTTCCAAAAAAAAGTGCCCAGTAATGGCGCAAACGTGCTCGTCCATTCACAGTGAGACCCGTTCACCTCCTCAAAATGCATCTTTATATGTTTTAGCACATTTAGGAAGATGGGATATCAGGCTTTAATCACTGTTGATTCCCGTCTGAACCTTTGAACGCCCTCGCCCGCAGGGAGAGTCTGCAGGAATGTGGAGGAGAACGAGCGTGTGGCCACAATAAGCAAACACCCCCGGCCTTTTCGTCGCTTTCTAATAATGCCTGCGATCTGGGGGAGGTGATGGAATGAAGGGAGGGAGGTGACGATGGTGTTTTGGCAAGAGGAGGAGGAGGAGGAGCAGGAGGAGGGGAGCTGACAGCGAACCGCTTTAATTGCTTTTCCGGGCTGAGTGAGGGAGGGACTGATTGACTTATGAGGTATGAAAAGGACACAACTGCAGGCAAGAAGTGTGTGTCCCTTCAAACGCCTGTGTGTTTGTCTGCCTTTAGGTTTGCATACACATTGAATCTGTGCGTGCATGTGTAGGGGTCTCTGTCAGGAGCATCTGTTGAGGCATGGGCCAGATGGAGTGTGTGTCAGGGAGTCTTGTGTGAAGGCACGAGCTCCATTCCTCCTCCTCCTCCTCCTGCCTTCTGCTCAGCTGGTCCAATTAAAGGCTGTGTGTATGTGGGGAGGTGACTTTAACAGCAGAGGTCCCCGGGGGAGACAAAAGGGAGCAGGAGAAGGCTGAGTCGGGCCGACCTCTGACCTCGGATTTAGATAAACACTCTTCGAATGTATGGATGGTGTGGGCTCAATGGAAACGGGCTGATGGCCTCTGTTAGCCAATCAGAGAGCTGCTACAGATGTTCCAGATGGAAGCAGGGCTTTATCACAGAGACATCGGGTTGTAATGTGAAGACATCTGAATTTGATGGCGTCCGTATGTATGAACTGGCCACATGTTGCATTCATACTCCACACAGACAGGGGGCAGTGTATCACCTGAGTAACTCTTAGGTCTAAACACTCTGTTTAGTTAATCCTTGAATGTTTGGAGGCTAAAAATCACTGCATATTGTAACTTATATGCCTGAGGCTACCTCATGTGTTTGCCAAAATGCTCATCAAAGCATCCAGCAAGACCAGTTTGAAACTACAAACAACAGAGAGATTTAGCTGATGTCAATCAGCTCAGTCACGGTTATGGAAACTACTTCTGCGAGGGCTTGATGAGTCAGGCACAGTAAGTTTACTTACTGTATTTAGTATTTTTAACGCACATCAGGCGGATCATGTTAGGTCAGTTATGCCAAATGCATAATTTAAGTCATGCTCGAAATGTAATTAAACTTAGTTTACCCCACACGTGGCACAGTCTCGACTGCCCAGGCAGAGCTGCGTCATTTCCAGTAAACGAATGAGGCAAACTCGCACATCAAAGGCATCAGTCGAACACAGCAAACTAATCAGAAAGGGCGAACTGAGAAGCGACACAAGACTCTTGAAGCTTGGAACATCTGATGGAAGAGAACAATCGGGCAAACACAGCGAGCAGCACGTGGACTTAAAGGAGGGAAGGCAAGATAACAACACAGGTGGAACAAATCAGGGCAGAACAGGCAAAACTGGAGGTGAAAAACGAAGTGTAAAGAAGACAACACACAAGTAAACAAGCAGCTACAAATGATGATACAAGTAATAAATAGGGACAAGTAGTTAAGAAACTTGATACCACTTATCAAACCATGTAGAAGAGTGCAAACGTCCACCAAGGAAGGATGCCCTCTCAGTAATCAAAAATCCTTCATGGTGCCACATCCTGATACAGATCTCTCCCAAAATGAATCACTTGTCGTTGGGTGAAAGCCATTTCTCTACAAAAGGTTATTCTGTCCACAGACAAGCAAACAAACGCTGGTGGTCCGATCACTTTCAGGGCTGTGGTGGACCACAGGATGACTCGCAGAGAGGTTGGGAGCTTAAACTGTCAGTCAAGATCCACTCCTAACTTCCATTAGTAAATTATTACTAAGACCAAAGAACTCAAACATTGACGCGTCATTAGAAGCTACAGCGCTGGCATGAAATGGTACACACGTCTTGGTTTCCAAGCGGGTGTGGTAAAATGGTTAAATACCCGGGATTCCCCATTAGTGGTTCAGAACTTAAGACTACAGTGACCTGGAACCAGAACCAACGTAGACCCCACGTAGACTTTGTGCGTCAGGATGAAATTTACGAGATTTTGCACATTGCTTAGGGATGCTACAGAGAAGACATCTGCCACTATGGCTCGTTTTGCTTCAGGGAAGGTTTAGCGGTACCTTGCTCATCAGGTAAGACACGGAGATGGATATTCGATGACCTGGTTTGGGTGTGTTCATACTTTCATACAAATCATAAATTCATAAAATGGGGACAGCATGAAACATGGCATCGCTTTGGTTTAATGGCAGAGTGATGTTTTTATACTTATGTTAGTCAACAGGGTTCATCTGGAGAAACATGTAAAGGACACCAGACCAAGGAATAAGAGAAGAAAAACATTATTTGCAGCTTAAATAATACAACAAGCACAGTTGAAGAAGAAGGTACAAAAAGGGTTCTGATCCCAGAAGGGGAATCACTTGGCCAGTCATGGTGCGTCAGATCCAGGTCACACACCCAACAAAGTAACCAAACCCAACAATCTAAAGAAGTCTTCTTCAAAGTTGCCTCCGGCTCTGTGTGTCCTCAGCTGCTGTGCTGGTTTAAACAGCGGGGAAGCATGATTGGATAGTGATTGGATCTCGATGTGGTTAAAGGGGGCCTCAGAGTCGTAGGAGAAACAAACCCTTGTTGGCAGTGTGAAAACCCTGAAAAAGGGATCAGATTTTGAATTTTGCTTCATATATTCTACATATACTATATTCAGCATGTTGTGTTCTTCGAAATGCAAAAGCTTATGTGCAGAGGAACACTAAGTGATTTCGGGAGACAAAATGTTCACTGGTGGCTGATTTATTCGAGTTTCTTGCTGATCTGAAGTGGGTGTGCATGTTCTCACCAAGTATCCGTTGATTACAGTCATAAGACAAATCCCATTTTGCTCATTCGGTAGAAACATAATATTAGTTCCACCCAGGGAATCTCATTCCGAATATTGTTTTCAGGGTTGGCTTGGTTTATTATTTCAGTTCAGATTGCCTCTCTGCTCTCAGATGTCCCATCTCTTTGTCTATCGTCAGCTGCTGCGATGACTGAATGTTCCTCCGGGGATCGATGAAGGTAATCGCGTCTCATCTTGACTCATTTTATCCGTCATACTTAAAATCCCCAGCGGGTGCTACAGAACTGCAGCTAACAAACTACTGGTCTCTTGATGCTTGTTAGCACATCTACAGTATCTGTTTTGCATTTTTCTGTCAGCAAATACAGACACTTTTGCAGAAGCCTGCTGACTCTGACAGTGACGAGCAGAAGCAGAATAAATTTTTATCATTTAGCTGATGTTCTCCTCACTGAAGTCAGTGTTGCTCTGTCTCTGTGCTGTAACACTGTGGAATATATATTCTGATCCTTTACTTATGTAGAAATACCCATACAGCAACATTTACTCTGAATTCATAGGCCATACCTAGCTCCAAGGATGGACTATTTTATATCCCAGTTGGGCGATAATAAACATTTGCCCAATGGGCAGATAATGTGGCTTGTTGTTGCTGCTATCACTGCAAGCTTAGTTAGCCACACATATCATTATCTAATTCCGCTTACCTTGAGCCAAAACCATCCAAAAATTTTCAAAGCTGCTATATCAGCAACCCCAGTCAGAGGGGATACATGCAGTGGACCTATGAATGCTTCAAAACCAAACATCCAAGCTAATGAAGAAACAACTCAAGGCTCAGTGTTCCAATGTACACAACTGGACAACAACTACTATCACAATTCGTGATGGACCCGTCTGAGCTCGACTCACTGGGGCAGTGAAGACTACTCTAGAAGCCAATTCAAGGCTAATTGCCCAAGTTAGCATCAAGCGTAGCATATACCAAGGAGATGCCCTATTCCTGGCCAAAGGAGGAGATAGAAGCCAAAGATATCAAGACAAGGAAGCTCCTCACTATGCATGGAGGGTTTCACCTCAAGTCCACCACCCTGAGGCTGTACACAAAGCGGAAAGAGGGAGGCCGAGGATAAATGAGTGTCATAGCCACTATCCGAGATGAAACAACCAAGATCCAGGAATACATCAGGAAGATGGCCCCCAATGATGACCTGCTAAGTGAATGCCTCAGGCAGCAGAAACCCATCGAGGAGAAGGAAAAGAGACCATCATGAAGGGACAAGCCCCTGCTCGAGACGTACCACCGACAGATAGAGGGAGTTGCTGATATCGAGAAGACATACCAGTGACTGGAAAAGGCTGGTCTCAGGGACAGCACAGAGGCACTGATCACGGCAGCACAAGACTGATAGAGGTTTTGATCTGGAGGAGACATAAGACGACCCACAGAGGACGAGTAGAGGATTTATATACATACAGTATATTGAAAATCACCCAAAATTTCCCTCTAACCACCTACTGCTACACATATATAAATGTTTGTAGTAAAAGATTTGCAGGAGATTTGATGGCTCTGTTACGTCACATCTTAATCAAATTCATTGAGCAGAAGGTTGAACTGATTGACGCACAGATTGACTCAAGCAACCATCAGCAGCAGTAGAAACACTGTAATTTCATATGTGTCTTTAACACACACACACACACAGTCCAGTTCTGGGAAATGTGGGAGAATTATCTCCACGTGTGTGTGACTCATCTTCTGTACATCTGTGTGTGTGTGTGTGTGTGCGTGTGTAGTATCCATGCATGGCTGTGCATGTGACATTCTGCACGTATGACTGTGTGCGGCTCACTGTCAAGGCTGTTTACCATAAGCACAGGAGACAGATGTTACAGAGAGTTAAAGACATGCCCTTCAGTTACACTGCTCTACGTGTGTGTGTGTGTGTGTGTGTGAGTGTGTTTGTTGACATCTGGTTCATGTGGGAACCAGGTTTTGTTTCACATATTTGACTCACAGCGTTGTTGGCTACTGTTTTCTGCTTTAAAGGAGTAATC
The DNA here is from genome assembly GCA_001698575.1 of Mola mola. Taxonomy (NCBI): domain Eukaryota; kingdom Metazoa; phylum Chordata; class Actinopteri; order Tetraodontiformes; family Molidae; genus Mola; species Mola mola. Next base: position 482,099 of record KV751373.1, on the reverse strand, counting down.
TGACACTTTCCACTCATTCATGGACGAGACATGTCCACTTCGTTATACTGTCCAAACATTAAACCCAGATAATCTGGATCTGGAGCCATGGTGACGTCGTTGTCGTCGTCGAACAGTGATCAGGCCACGATATCGAGTTCTGTCAATAATGATGTTTGACCCCATTTTTACATCGTCAAATAATCACTTTGAATCGACGCTCGGTAGAGAAAAAACTGTACGTCTGCCATGGACCAACAGTCCGCTTACATTAAGCTTCCTGGATCCGCCCCCTCACCCGGATCCTTGCTAAGATTTGTAGGTTCTTCCTTGGCCCATTCGTGATCCTCCCACCGAGTTTTGCTAAAATCCATCCAGTGGTTTTTTCATAATCCTGATAAAAGTCAAACAAAAAAACAACACACGGGGATGAAAAACAGAACCTCTTTGGTGAGTTTTCAGTTTGGACCATGTGCCAACATGGAGGGGAAGGGCTTATGAGCAATACCGCAGCCTGTCAACAGGGAGCGAGTGAGCAAGAGAGGGAGATTTAGTTAGCAACATCATGCAGAAAAGATTAGCATAAACAATACCACAACAACAAAAGCAAACCAAACAGTCAGATGAGGAGATAGGTTTTCCTACCTATTTAACACCATGGTCAGGAGCTAGCTCCTGCTTAACATTAATGCTAATACCAGTGCTAACGGTAACAAGCTCAGTTTTCCTGCTGCTCTTAGCAAGATCTTCACTGCTTAAAGATGGTTTGTTTTCCATTTTTAAAAGCCCAAAAGACATTCAGTTGGTCCTTTGTATCACCTTGCTGTAATATAAAGTGCAAACCAAACTCATTCAACCAAAATCCCAGCATGCACAGGACTGCAGCTGCCGACGCCCCCGATACGGACAGAACAATCACATTTTCACTTTCAGCTGGGGCGTTTCAATCACGCAAACCTGGGCAACATTTTGCAATAACTGATTGAAAACAAAAACAGAACAGAAAGCAGAAAAACTTATTGTGAAAATGGACCCGACAACTCAGAGTTCAGGAGCTTTTCAGGGAAGTTTCAGAGCAGCAATGAAAGGATTTGACACAGCAAAGACATCATTTTCAATTCCAGACACTTTGTCTGTGGCGAAGTTAACCAGCCGTGTAACTGCTTCTATTTCTCTATCGTTATATGACCAGCTCACGTCTGGTCGGCTATAACTCTTCAGCTCTGGTTCTGCCAGTAATCCTGAAGGTTCTGCTGTGACCCAGCACCTGTTTATTATTGCTGACGTGGAATTGTACAGAGCACAAAGTCTTCCGTGTGCTTTTACAAGTCCCCCCCTGGCTTGTCGTTTGCTGCTATTGCGGCTCTTGGCTCTGATGTAGGAGTAATCACGGAGCTGCTCAGGTAACGATCAAGAAACCAGGACTCACGTTTCCATCCATTCCTCTCTGATGACTGGGCCCTCAAACCTCTTCTATAGCTGTCTCATTTCCTCGATGAGGCAGCTGCCGAGGTGATGGTGTCATGTCTGGAAGGTGTGTGTGTGTGTGTGTGTGTGTACCCAGGTGGGAACACGTCGCGGTCGGCGCTGTGCTGTGAGTCAGTATGAGATAAGGCGAAAATGCCGCAGAGAAGGTTGTCACTTGGACAGGAAAACAGACACCGTCTGACTTGTTTCGCTCACTGAGTCTCTCTTTGTCAGACAGCCCACCCACACACACACACACACACACACACACACACACACACTCGCACAAAGACGCACACACCTCCAGGAAAATACTAAACAATGACTGACTCTCACACAGAGAAGTCGAGTCGTTCTGACAAAAGTTAAATCCTGAGTCAAGTCTGAGGAAAAACGTCAGAGACGTTCAAGGTCCAAGAAAACAGTCGGTTCAGTGTCGAGGATCTTAGAAAGGTTGACATAAATGTCTGGTCGAGCCTAAAATCAAGACCACCTCTGATGAAAATCTGGTTTTTGACCTGAAAAAAACCCCCCACATATAAACAACAGTGTCCATGTGGTGTTTTTTTTATTTACACACATCATTACTCGGATAAATATCAACATCATTTCACAACTCACCACAATGTGATGTACATAAGCTTACACAAAACATACGATGGATGGTTACTAACGAGATTTAAGTTAGGATGAACCTTTTGGTCATCATAGTCGAGTCACCTGATCCACTTTCCTGAGAAAATTCACGCTCTTTGTTAAATATGAAGCCACATCGAGGTTCCAGCGAGGCCTGAATCTAACGGATTTCTTGTTGGATGATTAAAAAAAAAAAAGAGAACCCTAAATCCTGTCAGAGTCAAGTTCCAGTGGTGAGCAGCTGCAGACGACCTTCGCTCACCATCAGCTGGGCTCTAATGCAACACAACTTCCTCTGACACTCAATGACCTCACCCGCAACGCTGCAAACAACAAACAAACACGTCGTCGGGTATCAGCCGGCTTCTGGTCCGACGCCGACGGCGCCAACCGGCGCAGGTTGTGCTTGTTTATTTCACCATATTGTAACTCAGTCCGGGACTTTTGTCTCCTGACGTTTCTTCAGTCCGTCCAAAATGGTAAACAGACACAACAAAACATCCATATTTATGTACATATACAAATTTTACTGTGGATATTTTCAGATATGTTATAAACTTATTTCTTCATATATGAATATTTGTGGTATTAATATACAAACATATACATTTATACATGTCTGTGAGGGTTGATGGTACACGTTACGGTCGTGTTGTTGTTGTTGTTCTGAAGGAGGATCCTTCTCTGTGGTTCTTCCTGAGGTTCCTTATTTTTCCCTGTTCAGGGATTTTAAAGTTTTTCCCGCCCGGTTTCGAGGGTCTGAGGGGGGAGGAGGTCACAGCTGTACAGCTCGTTAAAAAAAACCCTCCGAGACTATTCTGGGCTTTAAAAATAAAATCTGATTTGATTTGGTATGTTTACCAGCTCATTCACACACAAAAAATATTAAAACCTTCAGACAGACAGTTTAGAAAACACATCCTGATTAAAGCCAGACAAATGGAAAATCAGTAAATAGAGTAAAAGACACATTGATGTGGGACAGATTATTGAAACCACAGTGAGGAAAAAAAAAATGGAGACTTTATACATTTTTGAGAATAAAATCATAATGTTGCGTCAAAACAGATTTCGGAAGGCCAATCCCCCTTTTTTGACTCTATTCTTGTAAACTTTTGACTTTTTTTCTTGTGTGATTTTGACTTTTTCTCATAGATTTATGACTGATTTATTCTCAAACTCGGTCGTCTTGAACGCTGAAGGTGGACCCCAGCAGTGTGTGTGTGTGTTGTGAAGAACTCACTGCTGCTGCAGCGGTTGAACTCTTGACCTTCCGTTTCCTCAGTCGGCGTCACGCAGCAGCAGCAGCAGCCGGCTGCGTCATAACTGCAACCAATCACCAAACAGACCTGCGGGCTCAAACCGGCTGTTGTAGAGTCAAATCCCGCCGCATGTGACCTGAACGTACGAGCGCAGGAGCCAAACAACAAATCTAATTGACTCCCATTTTCCTTAATTGGGTAATGAAACAACATTTCTTGCCTCACGGCGGGGAAAACCCAGCAGACTCTGGATGTGTGTGTTGGTCTCTGAGCTGCCGGAGCCCTGAGGCACCACAGGCGCTCTGCTTTAAGAGAAACGAACAAAGGTGCTGGTTGGATAAGATTGTTCACGCTGAGTCAACATAGCAGGAATCTGAAAACTGTAAATTGTGAAACTGTGAACCGCTTAAATCGCTTGTAACAGGCTGCTTTAATGTCACCACGTTTCATCCTCTCTGTCTGTGTGGTTTGATTATTTTATCCACCTGAGATTAAAAAACTGTCATTTTAACCCATTTAGATCACATCCTCCCTCACCCTCGACCACTTATGCCAAAAAACGGACAATGACACATTTCTTTGTGTTTTCAGTTTAAACTCTGATATCGTTTTTTTTCCGGAACAACCACACGTCACACGAAATTACATCACGAGCGACTTTCAGCCAATAATGTCACGGCATCCAGCTGTCAATCAGTCTGCGTGGTTTGGCAGAGTTCAGCAGAGCTCAAAGGAGCAGCGACCGTTGCCGAAGTAACCAGCTGTCCAGATTCATCCCAACGTTAGGTCCCGCCCACTGTCCTGTGATTGGCTCCCTCCCGTTTCAGTAGGAAGTACATCACAGCACGGCAGGTAGAGACTTTAAGGATACACCGTGCGACACTAACTGCACAAAAATGATTGGTTGAGCTGTGCACTGGCTTTTATTTCCCCAGACGTTTCTAACAATGTTCAAACTGTTGAGATCATTAATGATTCCAGGTCAGGTAACCAAAACACAACAAACTAAATGTGAGCGAGCAGCAGGCGAGACCTAAATTGTGTTTGTTTGTTTCTCAGGAGGAACCACAACTAAAAAAGAATGTGCATAGTTTGACTGAGAAAGACAATGAGGCACAAAAAGACCTCAACAGGAAAGCAAAAACGGGCAGTGGAGGGCAGCACGCGTCGTTCAAAGTAAAGTCTGTCTTTGGGAGAAGTCACGTGACATCGTCCCTGAGGAGACTCAGAGGAAACCGAGAGGCACTTTTCAAATGTGCTTTTGTCACGGTCGACCGGTCGAGTCGCGGGACCTAAATGAAGGGGTTTTGACTCTGAGATAATCGTGGGTAATGGGTCAGTTTTATGGGCGTGCACGTTAGATGGATGACTTGTCTCTGCACGTGCCCACAAGGAGTTTTGCAACTACCAATTCTACAAGTTGCCAAGTTTTTTATAAATTATAGTCGACTAGCCGTTATGTAAGAAAGACCAGTGAACAATGGAAAGAGTATTTTGTATCGCAGAGGGTTCAGGCCTTCCATCGTGACACGTCAAACTATGGAGGATTACAATTTTTAATCACGTCAAGAAAATAAATTCAGTCATTTTGTCTTGTCGACTCGGTTAGCCAAACTCCTCCGATACATTTGTGAAGCCAAAATTTACCAAATCGCCCAGATTAAAAAGTGCGAGACATGTAGAAACACAGCTGGAGGCGGTGCGTACCTTGTTTTCCCGAGCCACAGCCATCGGGACCCGGCAGGTCCGACTCCTCCCAAGACGTCAGCGACGAGCGGGTTCGGGCACGTCAGCAAATCAAAGTCAATCATTCAGCCAGGGTTCAGAAGGCGGCTGGTTGGTTTTCACCTGCAACCGCTCCCCCCCCCCCGGAGATC
>KV751373.1:446964-476786 GCA_001698575.1 Mola mola | reverse complement strand
GTCACATGACGCTGTGCTGCAGCCTCACAGGGCGAAGGTGTTTCCAGGCCACCTGTCCAAACGTCCCGTCGCCTGATCTGATGCGAGAGACGCCTGAACGCGTCAGCTCGTCCTTCAGACACCTTTCTGCCTCACGTTTCATCTTCCTTTTCATCCCGGCTGTGATGTGATTCCTCTCATCCTCACCGTAGGGAATCCTCCTCTCGTGAGGAAACTCCCCCGATAAGATAAAAACACCTCCAAACATGATGATAGTTACATTATATTAGATAAATGTTCGGACGGAATTGTCGATAATTATACGTTTCAGTCTTTTTTCATTTTTGTGTCGTAAATATTCTGTGAATATTTCATCTTTTTGTCAACGTATTAGTGTTTGTTGAATTTTCAATCACATTTTAACATTTCTTAAACTTCGCACCCAGTTTTGATTATAATATAAATTTATTATTTATGACCAGCACTAGTCAAGTCAACCTAACCCTCGTAAACAGCTCGACTTCAGTCAGAATCTGATCGATGCTTCATTTGAACAACACGCAAACCGTTATTGGCACTTTTATTTCTTCCTAACTGGAGTTAGACAGTCATACCAGCTGAGTACAAACTGTTGTTGTTTGTGGGTCACATAAGGTCTCGACACTGGCTGCTCCTGCGTTTTAGCATTCATTGTTTCATGGTGCAGCTCACCAACATACTGTATATCTGTGTTAATTCTCCACACTAATTGGACAAAAGGCTTCTTTTAATTTCCTTTAATTCTCGCTAATTTGAATGTATCTGAGCTGGACTGTTTTTTTAGTATAACAGTTATCGCCACACATTTTATTCTTTGTTTCTCATTCTTAAACCGTGACATTAAATCATAAAGATGTCTTATTTTACTGTGTAATTATTTGTTTGTAATGTTTTCAGATTGTCCATTTCTCCATATATCACCATGTTCACAATGTGAACGAGATGTCTCAAGAACACTTTGTGCAAAGTTGAGAGAAAATCAAACGTCCACTCTGACTCAAGGATGAACTGACTAAATGTTGGGGGTCAAAGGTCACTGTGAGATCTGCGGACAGGGTTAAAGGGGGATTAGAAACAACAAGCTGCTCTCTACCTTCTCAAACTTCTGCACCTGCTATTTCTATAACTCAGAGCTCTTTACTTCCTCTCCCAAAACACCAACAAAACAAGAAAACTTCCTGTTCCCATAAAAAGCCAACGTGACCTCACTGGTTGTGCCAACATTCATGTTCAGGTTTGTCCAACTAAAAACAACTGACAATCAACTGACAATCTTTGTTTGAACATTAATCAAATTTAGTTTAATTACTGCCACTCACTGTTTTAACTGTTTACGATATCTTTATTTTATAAAACAGTTTGACCCCCATACACTTAACTCTGTAACTTTACTCAAATAGGCATCTAAACCTTCGAAAACAATACGATTTTTACAACTCACACTACCACAAAAAGCAGTTGTTAGTTGTTTGTTGTTGTTTGTATCCTTTGTTTTTTAAAGGGCTGTAATAATAAACTTTATTTGTATTATATCATTATTGACTGGTCCTATCTTTACGATGACTGAGTCAAGAACTATGACTCCACTGTGGCTTGTTTACAGTGAATGTTTACACATTTGAGCACAGTTGGTGTTGACAAAGCAATGTGCTCTGTGCCGCTCATTGTATAACCTCGTCGGTCCAAGCAGCTGAACTCCACATATTGGAGTGATTACAAAAAGATACAAAAAGATGTATTTTATGACATTTTAGAGCATAAAAGACCAGGAAAATAATGTTTTGCTTAAAAAAAAAAAAAAAAGGCCAGAGTTCTTTGAAGTCCATTTGAGACAAAGATGATAATTATGAGGTCATTTTTTTTTTTGTAAGATGCTAAACCTTCATTACAAGGTTCGGAGGTCAGAATAAAACTGCGGTTTGATTCACTGACCCTGATAAAAACCAGCATCTGAGCGCTGCAGGTCAACTGCTCATTCAAATGCTGTTTTATCACAACGTCCTAACGGGTGCAGAGACAAGAGCTGCTTCAGCTTCATTCATCATCCGCGCATGTTGCAGGAAGTTTGAACAGTGGAAGTTCAGGGGAGGATAAAAGGAAGGAACGCGCTGTTTCGGCCTTGTCCCGCCTGATCGGTCTCCTCTTTGATCAGCAGCACAATCGCTTTAATCGCCGAGTACAAAGGCAGCCGGCAGCGACACGCTCGGTTAATTACCGCTGACACATTACCAGACAGTTACACAGTGCAGAAGTGACAGTGCGGAACAGGACTGAGCACCACTGATGGTGCAGACTGACTCTGGGATCGTCTCAGAAACATTATCGGCATATTTTAGATTTCAGATAAATATCAGGGAAAACAAATGTGACTCACAAATTATCGTACTCAATGAATAAAAGGAAATAGTTCTATCTGAGATATGTTTACATTTTATTGTGTTAAAACATGTCAATCTGGCTACGAGGCCTCAACCTTCGTAGGCTCGTTTGGGTCTGCAGCTAAACTTGGTTGTGGGAAGAGTTTGGGGAGGAAATGGAGATGGACCTTCACTTGGCCCGAAGGAAGTCATGAAAACAACACAGTCAGCAGATCAGGAAGTGAAAGAAGGGCCTGGCCCAGGATGCGTTTAGATGGGGAGAACTGATGACCTGGACTGGGGATTTAACGTTGAGAAGCTCTTGTATTCATCTTTGGACACGCCCAGCTGACAATCGGCAGTGGGGAACGTTGGGAACGTTTCCTGACGATCCTCTGATCAATGGATCGGTGGTTCTATTCCTGACCTGCCCTGTGGTCAATGTGACCAATTGTCTTTGGGCGAAGACACTGAGCCCCAAATGTCTCCAGATGCTTGAATCAGTGTGTGAATGGTTCCCTAACTCCCAATTTAGATACTACACTTCAACCTATGTGTGATTTTTCATGAATGGATGAACGTGACAAACGTTGGAAAAGCGTGAGTAGCTTCACATAACTCCGCTTAACCAAGTCCATTTACTGGACACGAATCAAGACATCTTCCTTTCCTCTCCCACAGGCCAAGGGATGACAACACCAGAGCCATTTTCATCTTCTAATCAGCCATATTGAGCCAGCGAGAGCCCAAACAAAGACAGATTTTATCTCTGCTGAAAAGACTTCAGGCTTTCCTTGTTGACTCAACCATACAGACTACTGCCCCCTTCTGGTCTAGAGAGTTTTTTTGCCCCACGCAGATGCAGAACGTATGAACGGCACTCTGCCGACGTCTTGTGTTTGCTGTGTTTTCCAATACAACATATGGTGCAATGCACGGTAACCTACTGTGATTGTTTCTTGGCAGCGGGTTGGTTTTGCCCCACGCAGATGCAGAACGTATGAACGGCACTCTGCTGACGTCTTGTGTTTACCATCCAGGTTACCGGCACCCGGGGCCACCTCAGCACCGTGTGACCTTCTGTTGCCCTCTGGTTGTCTCCCACTTTCCTGTAAACTCTGAAGCAACTGGATACTTTTATAGCCCAAAGTTAATCATTTTATGAATTGATAGTAATTTGAAAAATACGATTCAATGAAAAAAGATGAATGAATGTCATTTTCTGCCTATGATTGAGCTAAATTGTGCAGTTCTTCACTAAAAGGTCAACGTTGCTCTTAATACTGAGCAGGCTGCATTTATGTTCTCACTCAGGTTTCAGCTGTAAAACCCAACATGTCCTCTTCTAATCCGAATTCCAGCTCAACGTCTTGTTCATTGGTTGTTTGGTTTTTTCACCGCAGACTCATGTGGCCCCATTAAAGCAATGACGCCTCAGTGATGCTGATGCGGGAATTGAAGAGGACAGTCGAGGTTCTGTCACTTCAGCCAGGGTCTCTGTTTGGCTCGGTACCATCCTGACTCGTGTGTGTGTGTGTGTGTGTGTGTGTGCCGAGTCTCTCTGGGGAACACAAACATAAAGCGAGGATACGTTTACCGTGTCAGACAGGACTGTGGGTGGAGCAGAGGACAGCCGTGTGCCAGTTCTCTGCATGCTGTCAGGACTTATCCAGATCTCTCACACACACACACGAGCGCTGGTGGTCACGGTGCGTAGCATGACTCAGCTTCTTCTTCCCCGCTGCCATTAAAGACGCTTCACTGTCGCTGTGTCACACCAGCCTCCGTGTTATCCCCCCCGACAACGATCTGCGTCATTTATCGACGATTTAACACTTTCTGAACCACAACTCCTAGATTGTGACTCTATATTTCCCCCGAACGGCCGAACCAACCCAACACGGCCCTGATGCGGCTGTAGCCTGAACAGAAGCCTCACCCAGCCTGGACCATGGATGGGTCTTTTCCTGGACTTTCTGTCCAATATTAAATGTCTGTTGTCTATGTTCTATATTTATTTTTCAATCATTCAGAGCCGTGGTGCCACTTTTGTTCTCCCATAGTTCTCTGGGAGAGGTTTGTTTGCGAGCAGTGGGAGGATGATCCAACCAGCCATTTTTAAAAACATGTATCTCCAAAAGTGCTTCTTTTAGGGGCGTGACACTGAAGTTTTCAGAGAGTGAAATGTTTTTCTCATAAACCATCTTAGAAAATGAATTTAGAAAAACTATAATGACACACTGTTAGGAATCAAAATGTGTGTTTATGACCATCATCAGCATCACATTTAATATTTTAAATGGTTGGTAAACTATTGATAGCAGCTGTTCTACACGGCGCATCACCCTCATCAAAGCTTTTTCTTGGTGTTTTGTATTGAAATCAGGATAATCAATAGGTGATCAGTCATCGTCCATCTTCGGATTAAAACCTGACGTTATTTAGGCTCTCCAAAGCTGATTTTGTCAACTTCCAGCATCACTTCCCTGTTTCTGCACAACACTGAATGTGAATATTACAGAATAAATAACTGAAGTGAATGGGAATGCTATAAGTGATGCTTTACACAAAAATGTCAGGACTGTTTTTAAAGGAGTGTGAATATTGTGTTAACTACAACAGGGTATGAGAGGGACAAAAAGTAAAAGGAAAAAAAAAATTGTAAGACTGTGTCAAAAAAAAGCTCAAATTTACAAGAATAAACTGAAAATATTACGAGCATAAAGTCATAATTTTGGGAGAAAAAAGTTGAAATATTACAATATAGAGAATATTGGTTTCATAAACAGGGAAATACTTCATCTTTTGGCACATCAGCACAGCATCATCATCAGTATCAGGACTTTAACAAACTGTTTATTGTGAAGAGGGAACGACTTTCGAGGCTGTCCACGAACATGCCTGTTTGGTTTATTTCTGCAAAAAATCTCGTAAAGCGAGACGACTTTATTCTTGGAAATTTACAACTTTTTTCTGGTAAATGTATGATGTTATTCACAAAATCTTAAAAAAAAATAAAATAAAAAATGTCTTCAATGCTACAAAAAGCTTGTTTATTATTGCTCTGTTATTTCTGTGAGATTCAATGTTCCGTTTTGTTTTTCCTCTGTTGTCACTGTTTACATATATGACATAATCACCATTAACTGTTACCGGGGCCAAATAATCAGGTGAAAACAGGTACAAAGAGCAAAAGTGGTAAATTCTCCCTGCAGATAGAATAATGAGTCAACTGTGGCTGGAAATGAACGCCAGAGCAGAACCTTTTTATCTCAGGATGGTCTAATTCTGTTTGAATTACTGTTATTATTTTGTCTTGGAAACCAAAGAGAGCAGCAGCAGCGTTTTCACCTCCTCCTGCTCTGTTTGCTCTGACGAGAAGGCAGATTTACCTTTTAGTCTGTTTCTCTGCACAGATTTCGTGTTCAATGTGCTTCAGCTGCAGCAGCGCTCGGTGAAATGAAAGGGGACGCAAATCCATCCCAGCGCTGATGCACACACACTGATGTGGGAGCTCCTGCCGTTATCCTGCAGATTTACTGCTGACAAATGCAACTCGACATTCATTCAGAGACTTTGAGAATAAAGTCGTAACTTTACGAGGAAAAAGTCAGTTTTACGATAATAAACTTATCATCTTACAAAAGTTAAGTCATAATTACGAGAAAAAGTCAAAATCTTAAAAAACAGAAAAGCTGTAATGTCAGTGTGTTCCTTCAGAGGACAGCGCCATCGTGAGGCCGGTGCAGAACTTTGGGGGGTTAAACTTCGGTTCAGGTTTCCCAAACAGGGAAATTCTTCATCAGCACCACATCATCATCAGTATCAGAACTTTGGGAAGAATTTGCGATTGGGGTTTTTCTGAAGAAAGAACGACACGGACTTGGAGGAAATCGCCTCTTTTTGGACCTGCCTGTTTTTTTTTTTATTTTCGCATAAAATCTCCTAAACTCACGACTTTTTTTCTTGTAAATTTCTGTCTTTATTGTCAAAATCTGAAAAATAAATAAAGAAAAAAAAACAAAAGTGCTTCAATGTGGCCCCAAAACTCCGCCGCAGGTTAGCGTTTGGATCATCTAAACGTACCCGGATCCTGGGTCTGGGTAGAATTCAATGACCAGTCCTGGATTTTTCAAGACCGTAACATTTAACTCTTGTGCCTACAAACAGTCCTACTAACACAACAAGTTAGTTCCAAGTTCAAAAACTGATCTGAACTGAACTGAAATATATTTTCGTATTTGTTGTCTCACTTATGTCGTTTTCAGATTTTACATTTTCACACGTCAGTTTCAGACTTTTGGCCTTTATAGTTCACAGCAACGCTTTGCTTTTCCAAATTAATAAAATGTTTGGCCCAAGTTTGGCTCCATAAGAAGCTTTTTATGACTTTTCCCTCCGACCTAAGCAGAGCTAAAAGACAGGAAATAATGGAGCTGATGGAAACATGCTAACCTGCCTGCTAGATGTAGAAGTGGACGACTGTTTGCTGAAATGTCAGCCTTTCACTTTATAACGTGAAAATATCCTAATTCGTGCGTTTGCAGCTTGCTCTGCTGCCCCCAAGTGGCCCAAAAATCACTTACAAGTACAAGTACATTTTATTTATTTAAAATTCACTATAAAAATAATTTCATGATATCTGTAGAAATTTGAAAAAACAAAAAATGTGATCGGCCTCAATCATCTTTACTTAAACTTTAATCAGTGAGCCAAAGGAAGGGTTACGTATAATGACATTAAAACATAAAAGAAGAGACAAACCAGACCTAAAACCGAAGGAAACGAAGAAAATATCTCATATATAACATATCATATAAGTTTCCATCGGTATTATTGTATTTGTTTCCTTTTGCGGCACATTTTACAGACCAATTTTAATTTGCGACAGTAAAGTGTAAAGTGTCTTTTGTGGCTTCGGGCCCTTCGGTCGTTCGTGTTGGATATTTTCTCTTTAGTTACTGGTGTTTCTGGCCCAACATGATCATCATCAATATTAACTTATGTTTTTTTCCTGTCGCTCACTGATAGGAGAAATCATAACCTCACAGTCTGTGCCAGGTGTTTTTAATACACATCTGTCCGTCTGTTTCTGAATGATGGACGGTAAAGGACATCGAGAGGAAACGCTAAATATTCATAACGCCTTTTGAAGCGCACCTCCCCCAGCTGCATCAGTGGTACAGTGAAGGTCAGACGACCGCTGAGTCATGTTAACATGGCCGTCCTCCCCTCCCCGCCCCCACTGAGCCTGTCCGCCCAGCGTGTGACACACACACACACACACACACACACTACACGCACACAAGTGTGTAAATGTGCAAAATGATACGACTCACAGGAAAGACACAGAATGTGTATTAATTCTATGACGACACACACACACACGACTGCTGCTGCATCACACACACTTGTCTCTCGCTCAGGATTCGGTCTGGGGAGGCATGAACCGTGAACCGCGATTGGACGACTCATGGGAGCGTGCTAATCCCGACACGTGGTGAGCCGGCTGCTCGGCTGCTGATGGCCAACATGTGTGAGCGCTCGTACAGGCGTGTTTACATACAGTATCAGCCTCAACATGATTTTCTCTTAATTCCTTTACTTAATTGGTTGATCGCATTCGTTCATTCATTAAATACACTTGAGTAGATTTTCTCTCATTTTCCTCATTTTACATGGAAAAACGTATTACTAATAAACTAATTATTTCAATTGCAGTTGTAATAATGGGCAGTAATCACTAACTTCCACGTGTAATCTGCTTAAATGAGAACTAATTATTACAATTATTACTTTTTTTTTTAAAATTTAGTGCGAATGTTTTAAAACATTCACAAAATTTGACCAAAAAAAATCCCAAATCGATGCCCCCAGACCTTATCGACTAAAATTTTCAACTGTATCACCAAACCTAACCCACCTAACTACTCTAATTTAAAATTAGGTAGAATGGGAGGTGGAGCATTCAGTTATCAATTCCTCTCCTGTGTAACAATCTTTCCTTCCTTTAAGAGTAGCTAACTTTCCTTCTTGATAAAGTTATTAGTTAGCTTATGGTCACCACTGCCCACATTAGGACAGGAGATCTCAGTCTGGATGGGCAAGCACAAATCTGTAACATGACTATCACTTCTGGACCAGTTCTGGATCAGTAGACTTCAGACACCTTTGGATTTATAGATTTCACGTGGATTCATGGACTACATGAATCTGCTACATCATTAATATTTTGTTACTGTCCAAAATGTGCTTCTGTCGTTGGCAGGTAGTTTTCTTCCCATTGGTGTTATTAAAAATGTGAAGGAAAAGTCATGAGCGACTGCAATTTGGTGAGCAGGTGTAAGGACAAGAACGATAGCATCGCTCACTACTGTGATATCGGCACGATATTTAGGATATTTTCTATTTTTTCTATTTTGATGTTTTACAGTGGGAGGAAGCAGTGAAGCATCACAATTTAGCATTTATTATTACTCGGCTAACATGAGCAGCTAAAAGTTGGTGGATTTTTTTAAATTCAATAGGGACAGTCAGGATAAGGAAGCTAATTCTCATCTGTGGTCTGAGGACCAACATTAAAGAATCAAACACTGACTACGGAAACTTTCAGAGCACATTTAGAAAAACTCGTCAGTGCTCCTCGGGCATTCAGCTCATTTGATTTTCTTATGTAAGAAATGTTGGTTTTTTTCCCTTGAATGCTGCTCAGAATGAATATCTGAACCCCCCCCTCCAAATTCTAATCAGCCAAATTGTGTGCGCAACTTATCAGCAGCCTTCTGGTGGCAATAGACTCCTGGCAGTTTTTACGTAAAAACAGATAAATAAAAATGATTGTTTTTTTAAAAAAATGGAGTATGATTGAGGAATAATGGAGAAGATCAGCTAACGATCAGACAAAAGGAGTTAATAATTATGAAAATATTCATTAAAGAGCAAATGAGGACTCATTTTTTTTGTTTATCCAACAAACAATAAAATTATTTATAGCTGAAAAACTAAAGTCTCTTGGTTAAGTCAGGTTGAATGTCATGAAAATGTACCACTGCTAATGATCCACCAACTAATGATGTTCTGAAATGAAGTTCTGCTGTGTAACTACTACTTTAATTTTTCACACTAGCTCACAACAATTAACTATTGTGCAATTAATGATTAAGTAAAGAGTTATTAATGAGTAACTAAACAGCATTCAGAGCATGCGAGCCTCCACCAGCACAGCTAAATCTGTGATCTTAATCTGCTTAATTTATAAATTATATTTTTGTTTTGGGCCGCAGTTCATGTGATTTTTTTTAACCTTTCAGTGACCTTGACCTTTGACCTTTACAGCCAAGTTAATAATCCGAGCAGGTGCTGTCAGATACAAAATGACACTAGCTGGACCTCTGTATGCCAATCGAGCCTGGAGTTATGGCCACCAGAATGTAACCGGCTGTAGAGTAAGAGTCAAACATACGGCTCTGATGAAAGTTTGATCAAAATCAATCCATAACTTTCTGAGTTTTCCTGTTAACAAACTGACTAACGAATATTTAAATAAATAAACTAACAATCGCAGGCAAAACCATAACCTTCCAATGAAAGGTAATGAAAACGTCTGCTTTTGTGTTGTTCACCGGTTCCAACAGGAAGCACATTATTAATTTTCGTCTGCTCCCTCATCGATACCTCATGACCTCGGTAGAAGCTGTTCAGAAGTTCCTCATTCATTCCTCAGTGGTTGCTCAAAACGTGTGTGCCTTGTTGTAAAGTGTTGGCAGTAGTCTTCCTGCAGAGTGGCGACCATTCGCCACCTGTTTCCTCAGAGTTGGTCGCGGCTTCACACCGTTTACGTCAGCTGGCAGTTTGACAGCTCGTCAACGTGACAGCGACTCAGATGGGAAGCCGACGAGCTGTAAAGGACACACAACACTTCCTCCTTCTGCTTGCAGAGGAAAACCAACTCACAGCTGACACTGAGGCTTTAACAGATCAAACAATCCATTTTAACATGCACAGCTCTAATTTGTTCACATAAATCTACTGAATTTCTACATTTTCAAATTCCCGGCTGCTATAAAATGAATGTTTTTTGTATTTTATTTTTGATCTTGTACCTGTTTTCCTCCAACAAATTCAAGTTGACGGGTCCTCGGCCGAGCGTGATGCTCTCAGATGCATCCGGCGGTGCCATCTGTGACAGAGCGCGACCTGGGCTCCTCGCCGCCGCCGCCGCTCGTCTTCTGAGGCCTTAGATGGAGTGCCGGCTCAGCCAAACGTTCAGCGAGAGCTGAGAAAATGTCAGCGGAAACACACAGCAGCAGTCTGTCAGTGGGAAGCTCCACCGGAGCGCCACTGAAATGATGGATATTAGAGAACACTGAGCCCGGATTCATCAGAGTCAGATCACCTGAAGATGAGGGCAGTCACTGTCATCATCATCACCGGCAGTATGACGGACGCTTACAGACACGTTAAGACCAGGAAGTTATTGTGCACACCGTGGTTTTCACTCATTCAGGAATTCAGTTTTCTGTAGTTACAGTTTGAACAGTCTGCATCCAAACCAGCATCGTGAATCGTATCGCAGTATAAGGAGAGTGGTGAGTGGTTTTAATATTATGGTTGACTAGTGTACAGGGTCTGTTAACCAGAAGCAGCACAAAAACAATGCTTGGACTGGTTTATGTCAGGAAATTTGGTTAATTCATTCATGACTCAAAGTGAGACAATAACAATAAAACAGGACTTGCTGAAAAATTCCAGCCTTCACTTTAAGAGTGAAAATGATCTTTAAATTTCAAAATCCAGTTCAACCATTTCCTTTCCCATGACAGCTTCCATCCATCACAGCTGCTCACAGGAAACACATCCACCTTCTCAACTCACACAAGTCTGAAGACATTAGACCAGAATCAATAACGCAGCACCTTTTCATACTGAAACATTTGTCTGTCCATTTCAAAACACTAAAAGATGAGTTACACACCGATTGATTTATTCTATCTGAAGATTCTTACATCTTCTGTTATTTATTGTTATGAAGAAGAATCCATTTTGCCAAAACAATACGTTCAATTAACTGAATAATTAGTTCTGTCTTTGACGTATCAAATGTAAAATGATCCTTTCGGTTATTGTGTGTTCAGTATCTGTGTTCCAAAACTTTCTACATCACGTGATAAAGAACTTTTCTCTTCACTGTACATCAATTCAGATAACGTATGAAAGGTTTTTTACAGCGCATGTAAGACATATATACACATACATTTACTGCAAACAAATTGACATATGTAACATAACACAGTATTGAGTAATTCAGTTAAAAACAAAGTGTAAAAAGCTGGCATAATTATTTTTTTTTTTTGTATTAAAGGAGGCCGTAGTTACTGTTAAGGAAGCAAACAGATTTATATTCTGAGAAATATTTCCAGGTTTGACGTTGAAAAAGGAATTTGGTAACATTTAAACAATTAGGACACCTTAATTAACGTTAATTAATCTAATAATAGCCATTCACTAACAGTTAATTAACGTGCCAACTAATCATTTACTAACAGTCTTCATGTTAACTTAGGTACTAATTATTGTCTATAATGGGTCATTTGCGGGATACATGATCTAAACTTTACAATATGGGTCACAGACAGCATTAATAAATGCTTCTCAATGTATTATTTAACTGGTAATTAAAATGTCAAATGGCACATTAATTTACTGTTAGTAAACCCTTATTAATGCATTAACTAATGTTAATTAAGATACCTGTATTGTAAAGTGTTACCCGAAATCTAAATATTTGGAACGCTGGCCCTTTACCTGCAACAATAACCATGTGGTTCAGGATAGACGAGTTTCTTCCTCCGTTGTGATAACTGTGCTCATAGTTTGTAGAACGTCGGAATCGTTTCCCTATAAAAAGAGCTCAAATGAATGTGATCAGCGTTTGAATACAAATATTACGGTTCGTCGGTCTGAATCAGGATCTCAATTCAGAGACATCCTTGAGGCGTTACTATCGCGTCCCGCCACACCTGTTGTTCATTAGTCCGGCGGATTCACGGCTAACGAGACACAGCTTTTCGGCTCTCTGGCAGGAGGTTCTCACGGGGCTCATCAGACTCAGACATTTCAGAGCGGTCAGGAGGTCATTACAGGTTACTGTTGGTTTCCTCTACGACAGGGATTTTGAGAAGTGTGAACATTTAACAAAAAAAAAAAAAAAAATCATTTTTCACAATTAATTGCACTTCTTCTGTCCACTGGGGGCGCTGCCCTAATAAAGGTGTTGGGAACTGCTTTCCCTGCACGCCGACTACACTGTAAGCTAGCTGTTGCACACAGAAAATGTCGCTGTGTAGATTTTGGCACTCTGAAAGGAGAAGAGAGGATACGGAGACAGACTTTTCTGCTGTTTGTTTGTACAGTGGAAACATTTTCAGCCTGTATTTTTATTTAAAATGTACTAAATGAAAAGGAATCATTAGTTGATGTTTGTATTTATTGATTATTAGGAGATTGCTCTTTTGTTCCAGCCGGCCTGAGGTCAAGCTGCGCTGCACGTGGCCCCCGCACTAAAATGAGTTTGAATCCCCTTTTTTATGTGTTTTTCATATTTTGAGTGACTTTTAAATCCAAAATGTTATTTTTCACTAAATTCATAATTCTGAAAAATTAAGTTTGTGCAGGCTCAAAATCAACAATTTAAACACCTCTGCTTGAAATTCTAAACAATAATGCACTGAATGCCAGGATTAAAGAAACAAAAACATAGAAGGCAGCTCCAGATTAAGTTCTACCAGAACTTAATCCAGAATTTACCAGTTTTGCAGAACCCGTCAATCACATGTCAGTCAAGCGGGGGTCGATGTTTCACCCTGAGGGAGCATCTCGGCATGCTTTTGAGTCACAGTCGGTCTGATTCACTTGTCATCCGTTCAAATTCAGCTGGAAGTCGCTTCAGTCACCTGTCGGAGAGTAAAAGAAGCATCAGGTGAGGAAAAAAGGAAGATGAGGAAGAAATATGCTTGAAGTCAAAGTTGCAGTGTTCTGTGATTGTAGATTCTGGAGCAGCAGAGGAATAATGTTCCCTGCAGTGATGTTATGAGAATTATGTTTTCAAAGATTCAGCAAATTACCCTCCTTGCTGCAAAATGGAGTCTCTATTATCTCCACTTAGTGTGTTGCACGCTCCGTTTCAGACAAAGAGACGGAAGGGAAGGAAAACGGAGGGAGAGAGAGAGAGAGAGAGAGAGAGAGAGGGGGAGATTAAACGGACCATTAGACCACAATGACTCCTGTGAAGAGGAATCAGAAAACAAACAGGGCTTCGGAGAGCGGCTGGCAGCGCTCGCCGAGGCAATTACCGCCATTATTATCGTGATCATGTTCACAGTGATTATATTGCTGCCTACTTACGGCTTTGCCGTGACGTGGCACAAGTGACGGAGAACACCACACGCTGAACGACAACCACAATCTGGGTGAAGTTTCATCTGGATCAGGTTTAATTTGCTCGTTGCCTTGTATCCGCTGCGGGTCTGGAACAGGTCAGAGGAACTAATAATGCCTGTTCGGTGAAGGGAAAAGTTAAATGAACAGTATTTCTAGACCGTCTCACGTTTCATAAAGATTTGCCGGGAAGACTCAAGCTAAATTACTGCCTGTCGGTTACATATAAACAGAGAGTTAAAGTTCAGGGGTGGGTCAAGGAGAAGGGCTGAGCTGTTTTTTGGTAGAATCTTTGGCAGAAATCTTATTATTTTCAAAGGTTTAGGTGCATGTTTTGTGGTAGAGTCTGGATTACAGAGCTGGTTAAGTTAATGGGGGTTAATTTGTTAAAGATAGTCATGAATATAACCCGAACATGACATTTTTTATAGGAACAGGAAGTCTTCTTGTTTTGTTGGTATTTTGGGACTGGAAGTAAAGAGCTCTGATGTATGTAAGTAGTAGGTGCAGATTTGGCTGAATTTATTACCCGAGAGCCTGTTTGGGAAGGTAGAGAGCAGCTTGTTGTTTTTAATCCTGCTTTCACGCTGGCCAGAAATCCCACTGTACTGCCACCTAACAAATATCTAAGCTCACAGTGACCTTTGACCTCCCAAATATAACCAATTCACCGTCGGGTCTGAATGAACTTTTGTGCCAAATTTGACAAAAATCCCTCAATTCGTTCTTAAAATTTCAGGTCCAAGTGATGGAAGCCAGCTGTCAGAGACTATGAGTTTTTTAGCCATTCATTAGTTTAGCTGCAGTGATCTTAACCTTCGACATTTGACCGCCAAAAGATAATCAGTTTGAATCAGAGGGGACATTTGTGCAAAGTTTGACGAGGATCCTTCAAAGTGTGCTTGAGATATCGTGTTTATGACGACCTGAAAACATACAGCCTGGCTGTCGATGGCACGCAGGCTTAGAGAACAACAATACTGGATCGATACGTTAAAGAAACACCCCAAAAACCCACGACAAACTTAAAATCAGCCCTCATCTAAGACAGAATTGGCTTCACATAACTCGTTCTGTGTCTCTGGAAACCCCGAGA
Organism: Mola mola; assembly: GCA_001698575.1. NCBI lineage: Eukaryota > Metazoa > Chordata > Actinopteri > Tetraodontiformes > Molidae > Mola > Mola mola. The sequence continues at coordinate 461,879 of KV751373.1, read as the reverse complement.
CCATAAACTGACTTTCATTCACACCTTTCATACACTGAAATGGTCTCAGTTGCTGCTAGACTAAAAGTTTTCGGTCTCCACGATTTTTCAGTCAAACTGAGACACTCCAGCATAGAATTAACCGTGACCTCCCACGTCGCGGTGCCAAATCGTTGCACTTGAACACACCACAGAAACTCCATCCAGCAGACAAGGAGCATTTCTGTTCTGCTGCCACATGAGAGGACTGGATTCAACAGATTATTTAATGATGAAAGAAGAAATAGGACTTTGAGTACATACATACTGATATTTAAAACAAGACATACACAATAAAACTAAATAGATAAGCATTCAGGAGTTGCTCACTTTGATTTTCTATCTCACATTATTATTAATGCCACTTTATTTTTTCATCAGTAAAAGCACAGTCTCCGCTGCAACGACTTCGTCAGCCGCAAGTGAAAAATATTTCCCCAGCAGGTAATTAACTCCTTAATGAGAACCAACCCCCCGGGCTGCGTTTACCGTAGCCATGGCGACCATAGCCATGTTGCATCAGCGGTGTTGGGGTTTAACCACACACACACACAGCGATGTGGAAGATGGATCTATGCTGCTCTGCCACGCTGATGTTGACAAATGAGTGTCTTTAGCCGCGCAGTCTATTAGCTTCGTCCTCCGTTTGGACCGGAGCGTCCTGCCGCCTGTATTCGACCCTCCTGATGTATGGAGGGACGCTTTTTTGTTATTTCTACCCATGTGAATGACTTAATTAACCTTTTTGTGCAGGATGATAATAGCAGCTCGGGGACCCTGAGCTCGCCCCACATCTCTCTTCACCTGCTGCCACCTCATTCCTCCCTCCTTTCACCCTCATCCGTCCCCCCAGGTCCCCCTTTAGTGGTCTTTCTCTGTGCGGCCTGATTGCTCATAATCGCTCACAGTCGGTTTCTGTGACTAATAGGCCTATTAGAGGGGGATCGAGGCCGTATGGTTGCCAGGCAGCCTCGGTCATGGTTTCCACCGCTCGCTTCCTTCCTTCCAAACGTGGTTAGCGTGTCTCATTTGAGTGATTTAGAGGGGGGATCACATGACACCGGCGCAGTCTGGAGAATTTATGCCGTTCAACCATCTTTTGTCGTGTGTTGAAGATAAAAAAAGACGTGTTATCTACATTTCTGCTGTTTCATAGTCCAGTAAAAATGTGGAGGAACTCAAACTTTACACCATATTCATCTTTATCTGTCTGTTACCTTAACTCAAACCACTGGGAAGTGATTTGGATGGAATTTGGCATTTGCCTCCTGGGTGATGATCCGGAAGAGATTTTCATGAAAAATATTTTCCATATTAGTCTTACGTCGTGTTTTAATTTTGGGACATATCCAGATCTGATCTGGATCCTGGATTTGGATGTTACAGTTTTTGGAAAGATCTGGAGCTGCTCTGGATCCTAATTATGGATCTGGGTTATTTCTAGCCTCTGGGGATAGCCACTCCAAGGGCTTTTGGTAGGTTTTTAGGCAATATTGTCGATAAAAGCAGGATTTAATGTGCTAGGTAGAGATCATGGTCAAAAACATACAAACTTAGCACAAAATTCCTGAATTTGTTTGTGCAGCTCACCTGAAGAAACAGAATAAATATAAATGATCTTGACATGTTGAATGGATATGTAAACGAATGTGCTCCAGTCATCTGCGTACATGAAGATGGCTGACGGCTTTCCGCTTCCTCCTGCTCTTAAAACATATCCCGGATACGAGCCGCGGTATGGAGTTCCCGCTCATACTCCCCCCATCCAATCACAATCAGGGCTCAGCTGTCAATGATGACATCTCACCTTGTTTTTATAGTATCCAATAAAACCCCTGAACGGACATAAACATCGTAAGAACAAACTAAAACAACAGAATCTTGATAACTGGAAGAGATGATGTAGACGCACACAGTAAAAATCAAAAAAGAAGAATCGCAGTGGACAAGTTGTAAAAATATCACACAAAATATTGATTAAAACTAATAATTTACACAAAAATGAACAAAACAAGATCAGGACGCTCAGATATTCTGCATTTTCCATCACACAAACACGAAGCAGCAGCTTTAAGGAGTGTGTGTGTCTATGTGTGTGTGTGTGTGTTGGGGTCTGAGCAGCTTGGCCGCCTCGCCGCTTCCTCTCACATCCCATCAGCTGTTACGTAACAAAAACCCTGAGGAGCTGAACCTCCGTGACCTCGTGAGGATGGAGAGAAAGAAAAAGACGGAGATGGAGGGATTGGGATGGGGAGGATGAAAAGAGGGAGGATAGAGGAGGAAGGTGAAGTGGTGATGCCCCTGAAGGAGACCGTATCCAAAAAGGGAATGAAAGGATGGAGGAAATAAATGAGAGAAGGAGCAAGTGAGGTGAAAAAGAAAAGCTAAATGAACATGATTGTGAAGGGGTGAAAGAGAGAATAAAAAGAGAGGGAGACGAATCATGGAGGGAGGGAGAGAAAGAAGGGATGCAGAGTCGAGGGATGACAGGAAAAGAGAAGAAAGGGAGGAAGAGAAAAATCAAACTACGGGGAAAATGGAGGTGAAGAGGAAGCTGTGGTATCAGTTGGCCACCTGTGGGGGAGGGGTTGAACTCTGCACACACACACACACACACACACAGAGATAAACACACTCTGCTGCGAACACAGCGTGACCTCCATATCTCTGTCAGGACAGATGGACGGAGGGAGGAAAACGGGTGAGAGGATGAGAGGAAAGAATGAAACAAGGAGTGAAGGAAAGGACATGATTTGTACCTCATGATTTTACCTCAACCAATGAGGTTGAGTTTCACCGTCTCCCAGTTTATGTGGACGTACTGGACTGGACCGATCCGCATGTGAAATAATGGACCCGGAAACACGACTCAGAGAGCCGGGGTCAGAGGTTAATACACAAATCAGAGGACTTACGGCACCAAATGGCCCAGATTGCAGGCAGGGAACAGTAAACGGGCTGGTCGGCCACGAGGAGAACCGAAGAAACTGGACCACGGTCAAACATGAGGACAACTGCTGGACAACCTGCTGACGAGAGACAAAGATGACCTGGGGACGAGGACAGGAAACACCGGCGTGAAATTCACAGGAAAGAGACAGATGATTGGACAAATTCAATCAGATAAACGGGTGAGTAATCAAACCAAAACCAGCTAAAATGAGCAAAAAGTAAAACAAACATGACCTGACGCAGACGTGGATCCTAACAGCTAATTTCTTGACCCAACGTAGGTCTCATTAAATGTTGAAGGTCTGGATCAAGGAAGGTCTAATTCAGGAACAATGCTGTGAAAACGGTCTTGAATTGTGAGCGTCGCTGGTTGATTACAGGCGACGATGTTTGTATTGTCAATATGAATCCAAGATGAGATACCTAACACCATGATACCGGATGTGAATTACGGGTGTAATTTCCTGTTCCTGAGCAGGAACCTTCATTTTCATTGTTGTGACGATCAGAAAAATGTTTGCGAAAACTGACTGTTGATGCTACAGTTCAAACAAGACATTATGATGGTACTACTGCCGTCTGTTTTCGGTTACTCAAGGGCGATTTGAGGAAATGGCCTCAGTGTGAGTTAGCATTTTAGCTAATTCTCAACACTGTTGCTACGGACGGTGAAGTGATGAACAATATAAAACGCTCCAAGGTATAACATTATCAGTATTTACACAATAAAAAGATCAGTCTTGTCTTTTAAAACCTGGTCCAACCTGGTCCAACAGTTTGACGCAGCCAAACCTGTAATTTGGCTGTTCAGTCTCCTGTTTTGGCTTTTTAATGAAAGAACGAAATGAGCACATATACACGTTTTAGCCTTAACTAGTTTAAGTTTTGTTATTTTGGATTCTTCGTCTGTACGTTAGCTAGAAACTGTACCATTGGTCCAAGTAACATTTTGATTAGCTTAGCTTAGCTTCACCTGGCGCAACAAGTCCTCGAGCCCCACAGTTAAAGAAAATGCCAGTCGCCAGTTAATTATCTGTCAAATATGCTGCTAAATTAGAATCGTGATCATGATTAGCTACTACTTAATTTATCACTGCTTCTGCTATCACACATGAAATTACATGCACAATCATTTTACAGTAGCAACTCTGAGAATAAGATTCATATTGTGATCAATTTCAGAATGCCACCATCAAACAAGTTTAATTTTTTGTGAACAACCTCTGTGACAGAAATGTATGTTTTGAGGGTCAAGTAATGGTCAAAAATTCCTCGAACATCTGGCTGTTCAGTGCTGAGTGAATGTAAATTAGCAGGATTCAAACCCAGCTGAGTTAACTCTGCGGTCGGTCCTGCGTGTACAAGCTAATTTTTGACCATTCATGGTGATTTTCAGGATCCGGTCATTGGCACAAAAGGTGCGAGGAACAAATTCCACCCGTTTCCATTCAAGTCGAGCTCGAAAATCAATCGGCCAGCGTTGGATTTGAAAAATAGAGCTGTAGCATTGTTGCTAATCTCCATGTTGAGCCGTAGCGCTCCCCAGCGGCGGCGCTGCTGTTTCCGGTGCGTTTGTGACGTATCAGATGAAAAAAAAACACATGAAACATGTACGTGCTAAATTGGTAGTGTAAAAGTGTCGTCCGGCCCAGAAGTCAAACTGAAACAGGCTCAGCGGCGTTTCCACGCTTGGTGTGCACGGATCAAACATCGTGCACGTGGCTGATGGTTTTTCATTCCACTGACTGCAGGCACTGTGCAAGGCTTTTGATGATGAGAATTCTCCCTTCAAATCCTGGACCCAGCAGGAAAACGGACCCTCAGCTGGTGGATGCGACTGAACCGTGTTTACAGAATTTTCTGCTGAGTCATGACCGTAACGATTGCATCAATCAAAATGGCCGCTCGTCCCATTACATGCGTCCTCCTGCGGCGCCGTCTGTACGGGAGGAGGAGGAGTACAAAACGCTGAATTAATGGGTAATTTATGGAGGCTTTGAAAGAGGAGCAGCAGGAGCAAATGGGAGGAGTGTGTGTGACGCAAACGCACGGGTGACTTACTGCAACCACAGTGTGACGTGTGTGTGTTCGTCACGCATGTGTGACATCTGGAGAACATCAGTAAGAAATCTCTCAAAGAGAGCACTGAGATGACATTCTCACGCGGGCATCGACGGCAAGCTAATGCTAACGAGCGTCACGGCCGTACTCGCCACTTCCTGTGTGAACAGGAAGAGCGAGCACAGTGAGTGTTGCTTACAGAAATGGATGGGATGGGAATTATGGCTGGAAAAGTGTCGGACATCGTGAAAACACCTTATTGGGAATATGGAAAATTCTGTGGATGGAAACGTTGTCCGTGAGTCTTTTGTGGTTTCTGTTTTTCTGTTTGTTACTGTGTCTTATTGTTCTCATCTCGTGTTTCTCTGTGCTTGAGTTGTGTTTTGTCGTTGTTTTGCGATGGTTGCTTCACATCCCCGTACGGAGGCTGGGAGAGGACAAAACACTGCAAACCGACAAAAACAAGCACATTAAAGGTATGAAAATAGACAAAGAAACCAATATAGAATAAATTCAGAACGACGGCTTGGACACGCTCGCTGTTGTTGCCGTGTGACTCATGTTAGAGGTGTGTGTGTGTGTGTGTGTGTGTTAACAAAGTTGCATCGGTCCACAACATAAACACGACAGGTGATACACTGTGACACGACTGCAGCACGCCACGTTGGGCGCCGTGAGCACCGGGAAACGTTCTCTTTCTCTCAGTGTGTGTGTTTTGTTGCGCGAGTTTCCTAAAAGTTTATGTGGACGCCGAAGATGTTCTTGTGTGTGATTATGAGACGTAGCTGAAGAACAAAGAGAAAAATGAGGCTTCAAGATGAGAGTCAGCACACACGCAGAGTGTTTGCGGCAGAACGGCACTCGGAGCTAATTGGTAATTAGCTCAGTGAGGCCCTGACCCGAACCCGGACCAGCGGCGAGAGTCCAGCTGACACTTTTACTGTGGTCTTCGTAAGAAATGTGTCACATATAATTTGCGCACTGACAGGAAAACAAACACAGTTGTTTCTTTAAAGACTGCTGGAGCGGAGAGGTTAATAAACGTCTGTCTGGTTTAGTGTTTGGGGGTCAAACTGTAAAAGAAAAGTGAAGAGTGTCACATGTGTCATGTGATTCTTGGATAATTCATTTTTTAGTTGGACAAACCTGAACACTGACCTTGACCTTTGACCTCCAAATCGAATCGGTTCATGGTTGAGTCAGAGCGGACACTCGAGCAGTTTGAGGAAGGAACCCCTCAGAGCGTTTTGACTGGCCCCGACTGTCGCCAGCGCGGAGTCGTAAATAACCTCTAATCATTTTATGTCGGTAACAGAAAGGTAAATAATAAACAATGGAACTGCAAAACGTGTAAACACAGTGTTGCTGCTGAGTTACTGTCCCAAAACAACCATTACTGGTGGTCGTTGGGCGGAATTAAGTCAGTACAGGTTTACTGCGTGTTGAGCTCACCGTTGCGACACTTTAATGGGACAGTTCAACGAGGAACTGCCTTCTGTCCAGATCACCAACGTGCCTCTTAGCCAACTCACACCAAACCTACATGATAAACAGAATTACAGGTCAAAGGAAATGTGCGTGTCTCTGATTTTAAAAGAACAAATGTGTCTTTTTGTGAAAGTTTGCTTCGAAAATTTAGCTCAAAATGACGTAATGCTGGAAAAAAAAAAAAAAAATCTTTCTTCACCAGTAACGACACTTAAAATGTTCCAGGAGTGTCTGGAAAGATGGAGTTGGTACCGACAGGAGACCAGCCGTGTTTTCACTCTACTTTTAACTGTACAGATTCAGTATAAATCACATGTCTCTGCTGTTTTCCAATGATTTATACACTATCTTTACAACTGAGCATCTCTATAATTATGGGCACCCTCTCCTATCAACCAAAAGTGAAGAAATCAGTGTGTTTTTCTACACAACAGTCTTGTTTTTTCATTCATATGCTCCTGTAAGGCGCAGTATTCAGGAATTCCGTTGTGTGTTTCAGACAAAAGTTGTTTGACAGGAGACGCATTTAAATAAACGTTTGTTTGCAGGTTCTTGACTCTGTTCTGTCTGGTTTTTGATACTGTTTGTATATTTCATTAAAAAATTATGAATTATCCTGATTTTAATGGTGAATAATTCTGTTTCACCCTCTTAAAAGATTTGTGTGTGGAAAACAACACAGGTGACGGGACGAATTGAGAGAGCGAGGAGTCGTACATCAGATCACAGGTCTGTAACGATCTGATGTCACAGGGCTGATAATCACAAACCAGTCTTACAGTATTCAGTCATCATGTGACCCCCACGTCATCCGAACACGCCGCACGTTGTGCTGTAACCCCCCCCAGACCCTCTGCCCCTCTCACAGTCGGAATAATGAGGTCTTGATCTGAGGCAGGTAAATGTCCTCCAGTCGGACTCAGAGCTCCCCGCTGCGAGCCAGAGAAGACGACGATGATTACAGGAGGAGGGAGACGGACATCATCAGCTCGTTAGTCCGCCCCCGACCGGAGGAGGAGGAGGCAGGATCCGCTTGACTCCGGTGGCCCAACATGTGACCTTTGCTGAATGTCGACCTCCTGCTTCTCTCAGCTGCCACAAGAAGGAGGAAGTGCTTCAAACTTCTTCACCTCATCAGTGAATTCTTTTATGAACACAGTTTGTTTTAAAGATTCTGAAAGATGGAAAATCGCATCCAGTATTTGTGGGAAAAAAACTTGAATTCTGAATTACATGTAAAGTTGTGGTTCCTTCCCTAATTTACTAATGTCTTTATTGTAATTATCCGCTTAGTTTAACAAAAATAAATGGAGTAAAAGGCTATAATTAGAGACACTGAATGAATGGAAAGGGGAGAGAAAATACAGAGAGAAAATTATATTGAAGAATAGTAAAGAAAGGAAAAGGACCAAAACCAGGGGAGGAAATAACCAAAATAAGAAAGAAAAAGGGGGAAGAAAGATGTTTCTGAGGGAAAGTTTTCTCACCTCGCTGCTGACAGCAGATAGATGAACCAGGCGGCCCGAGATGAGCAGTTCTTTGCTGTATACACAATCCTGCACGGGTCCAGCACCAGAACCGACCCATTACCCACAAACCTGCACCTGCCGGGACCATTAATGGAAGTCCTGCGGCCCGACCCTGCTCCTGTAGCTTCTTACGAGTTTCCTCGGGGACGCTGCGTCGTTCCCATCCAATGTGAACGGTTTACGTCACCGTTTACAGGCGGCGATCTGTCATCTCACTGAACTTCTCCCAAACTTCCGACTTGGCCTTCAGCGACGTGCTTCTCCACTCCCTGTTCTGGTAACTCCCATTTTCGTGCAGCGAGCCACGAGCCGACGTTTGGGCCCCTACACCTGAATTTATATACGTGTGTTTTTTTTACCCGTTTCAAGACACTTTTGCAGGTTTTGCGGGTCCACTGGACACCTGAACCGTTACAGGAGCTCAAACTGTCGCCAGGCTATACCCATACCCACAGCTCATTTAAACAGCTGTTTAAACGAGTGTTGATGTGCAGCCATGAGACACACTCAACTGTCAGGCTTCCTCAGAGGAAACAGACGTGACTTTTGTCCTGCAGGTGGTGACAGATAAAATCATCCAATGCCAAGTTCAGGAGCCCAGTATGGATGACCTCGGTCACGTGTCAGCTCATGGACGCGGCGCTGCAGCGGTCCTGGGGCCTCCATCACAGCTTCACACAGTTGACTGTGTCGGGGATTCTCCTCTCCTTTGGCTGCTCGAACAGAATCGCTGCAGGACAGCAGTTCAGCCTCCACAATGCCAAACTTTAAAGCTGCCTCTGGCCCGAACGTGCACTCTCTGAGAGGTTTGGTCTGGATTAGACGTACACAATTCAACTTGGAGCAGGGGCGCTCCGACTGTGCGTCGTCTTCTGCCGTCTCCTGTTCACCATGTTTAATCCAGGCCTCGCCGGGGGAAACGCCTGAAAGCCTGCGCATTGTATTCAGGCTACGTGTGCGCATGCGTGTGTGCGCGTGCACCGTCTCCACATGTAAGCGTGTTTAGGGCTGCAGCCTGATGCCTTCTTACAGCCGGTGCGAGTGGTATTTTTAGATGAGACCCAGCCAGCATGCAGCGGCACGCTGGGCCTGGTCCCGCCCCCCCTCCCCTCTGAATTATTCATCCGTTTGGGTGAAGTAACACACATGTATTATTCATTCTGCCTCCCTGGTGTCAGGCTTCCCGTGCAGCTACATCGCAGCGGAACCTGAAGGGAGCCCTGCTCTGGGCTCACAGCCGGCTCACAGTAGCAACACCGTGCAACAGTGGCCATTGAAGGGGGATTTGCATAAATTGAATAGGAATTTATCAAGTCGGCGCTCCTCCGGAAAAAGAAAATCAGCATTGTTGACAGGGGAAATGGAGTTTAAATCCAAACTGAGATTTATTTATTTTTTATTTTTTTTTTTTCCTGCTGCTGGTTGTGTTTTTGTGGCTCCCCCCCCGCCCTTCCCACACCTGGAAAATATTAGCCAACATTAATCAATCTTTTATACTACACGGCAATTAACAAAGTTTCAGCAGTCGGACAGCTGCTGTCAGGCGCTGACAAATGGGATTTTTGTCTCTTTTCCATCTTCAAGTGTAAATAAACTTAAACCATTTTTCATCGAGCTCTACTTAAAACCTTCTGCCGAGCGCAACAGGTTCAGACTGGTTCACTAAAGCGTGCTAGATTTCCGCACCTTTCTGACGTAGACTGCGTGTGCACTTGTTGAAAGTGCGTTTTGGGGTTAAAGTTTGCAAAAGACTGAAGCTGTTGAGAGCAGAACTGGGACAGAACCTGGACAGAACTGTACACGTTTCTTTATGGGTCACTTCCGTTTATGTTCAGGAGAGGAAACACGGTTTTGGCCGTAGTTGTGTTGTTCGCTGCACTGGGAGCAGATAAAACCAGCGTGTTATCAGGAGGATTAGGAACCACAGGAGGCTAAAACACCTGATCCAGATATCAGGTAAACAAACTGTGTTTAAACTAAGTTTATCTGTTAATGTGGCAAACATGTACCTCATATGTAAGCTGTAACATGACACAATCTTTTTTACTCTAAGCTTTCAATTTTAGTGTTTATTTATTCTTTTCTTTTTTGCCTTCCTATTGGTTAGCTGTTTGAGATGTCAGGTTCATTACAAAGGGATTCTGGGTAACACCCTTAGGTGAAGTTAGGTCTGATTTGCACTTGCAGAAGAGATGCATTGAAGGCTGTATAACCTTCATTGGAGTTGTTTTCAGATCTGTTTCAAATGGGGAAAAAAATGTTAATTGTGTCAATTTCATCGCAGCAGTTATAGAAGACTGTCTATAATATAATTTTGACAGCACGACAAGATTGAGGCAACTCTTTAAAAGGCCAAAAGATGCTTTAAATACAAACAATGTATTAATATACAGTCAGAGAATTAGCAAACGAATCGCTAGTCAGTGGTGCAGGCAGTGGCAGTTAGCTTTAGCAAGCAAACCCAAGAAGGGATGAGGAAACAAGCTGGAAACAGTAACTGGACATCCACGTTACGAAACTACTCAAGGAAACATTGTCAGCGCCAGCTGGTTCTGGCTATGTGACTTATTAGCCACAAAAATGACAGCATTTAGATCTCTATGTCAATTTCTTCTGGATATATGTCCAAAAAAATGTGTGTGACCTTTCAGTGTGCTTGACCTTTGATCTAAATAGTCCAAAAGTTAATCATCTGTAAAAAAAAAAAAAAAAAAAAAGACCAAATGATACCAGTTGGACGTCCCTCTGTCAATTTATGAAGGAATTATGTCCTGCCGCAGTAAATTTGGAGATAATGAGTGACAGCCAATATGAGTATTTCACCTTTGAACATTTTCTTAGGTGAAACAAAAGCCCAAACTCTGACAAATAGATGCTTTCTGGAAGTTTCTGACGGCAAGATATGGACAGACAGCAGAAATAAAGTAAACAATGACAAAACTGGCCTGTGTGTCTGTTTCTGGGTCTCAGTACAATGGCCGAGCGAGGGGCTGAGCGCTGAGAGGGGATGAGTAATGGAAACCTTCACCTTCTGGGCTGGTGATGTACAGCTTTGACCCTGTTCAAAGCTGTGGAGGACACCGTGGCTCCATTAGGGGCCCATGAGGGACCTGCAGACCTCTAAACAAGACAAAACAAATGGACAAAAGTACAAAATGTCCGGCTGATGACACCAGTTCGGCAGGAAAGAGCACATTTATTGGCACAGAATCCAAAGCGTGGCGTGTAGCTTTGACATGTGATGACAACGAGACGATGAATAAAAGAGCCACACAGACAGACACATTACCGTTCCACCTGGTGGATGACGACAGGCTTCAGTCCGGCAGTTCGAACCTTAACAACGCCAACTGGGATCGGCAGGGGCTGACAGAGACTGAGTGCAAACCCACAAACCTGCTCAGAGCTGAAGCCAGCGAGGTCAGAGACACAGTGGTTGTTCTAAAGATTTGATCCTTATTACAGGGTCTGCATCAGCAGGTGGAGTTACTGAATTTCAATTTGTATAAATTGCCATGGAGATTCAGAGATTATGGAGATTTTCTCCACGTGGCCTCCAAATGAAACTGGATATTTCTTTGTTTTGCTGTTTGCATGGTAAAGAATGAACTTTCACTTTTTTGAGATGTTTGAGGTCTAATTAATGTGTTGCACATTTCCTTTTAAAAGCTTTTCCTAGTTTTGTTCTGTGATTTTGAGCAGGTTTGGTACATTTCTTTGCCTGAAGTTTAGACTTTTTTCCATCTGGGTCCATCTTCATCCAGTCTTACCCTTTGGACCAGATGTGGCTCATATTTGGATCGCCGTCAAATGTGCCCAACATTCTACATACTGTAGCATTTTATAAAATTCATCATTTATTACCCAGAGCCATAAAGTCATGATCATCTTGAAGATATTCTCCTAAATGTTATTTTAATGAATGTGAACGTGCTGATAACCAATAATGTTTGAGTAAAAGTCATAAAGCTGCAGTCGGTAGCTGTGCCTAGCTCCGCCTCCAAGTGCTTCCCAGCAGAGAAGGCTGACATGTACGAGATGGCGATTAGTCTCAATTCTTCTGTTATTCAGGATTTTCTTTAGTGGCCAGGTCGTATTTTCTGTCTTTGTGTCGTGTGTCCAGGAATTGGTGGTTTTCTCATAGCTGGCAGTGGTCATGTTCATACCACTCCTGCCCCTGTCGCTAAACATACCGAAGAAAGGCGCAGGGCTACAAGCTGCACGCTCACAAGAAGTGATTGACGCTCTCTCAGTACTGACTGGTTGTTTGTTGGGAAGCATTTTATAAACTTTTATAAAACTGCAGCATTAAACGATCCGTCCTTCGCAAAGGACAGTTAAAACATGTGTATTTGTTGTTTTTTTTCTGCAGATAAAACCAACTTTTAGCGAGAAAACAGAATCCAGGGTTGTTGCTTGTTGGCCAGCAGACAGATGCGGCTTCAGTAAATTCCACCGCTGCTGTTACCACACACACACACACACACACGCACGCACACGCACACACACACACACACACACACACACACACACACACACACACACACACACACACACGCTCCTCTCCTGCGGGGGAACCAGCAGGTTCAGAGCACATTTCCATGATAGGAGTTGAAATGACAGCCGCAGGGAAGCAAATGGCTTCTGTTCGCAGGGAAACCTCAATCACGCACAATCGCTGCCTCCCAGGTGGCCGTGACCCCTGGCGACCCCACGCCTCGTCCACATTTCCTCCTGGGTACTTCCTTTGTGCGTATTTCCACATGAGGTGTTTACACGGAGCAGTATAACAACCACCCGCAGTTTGTTTTCACTTCGGCCAGATTTAATCCTCACGTTTGAGTCCCGACAGCGACAAGAGATGGTCTAGATCCAGTCGGGATAAACATCCAGGGGCAGAGAGTCACTGCGGCCACACGCCCAGTGCTCCTTGGCAGTTAGGTCACTATTGTTTATTGTTGAAGCTTTTATTTTGAAACTTTGCTTGGTGATGGCCGCAAAAAGGCAGCAAAATAAAAGTTCTCTCTGTGATTTTAAGTCCAACTTCAATAAAGATGGGCTGACTTAATGTTGGAGAATTTGTGGATTTTCTTATTTTAAAATCCCTTCATGTTGCCCGGGGGGCTAAAATGAAAATAATGATACACTGTAAATATTATTATTGGGTTTAATTAGAAATATTGAGTTAAATTTGATTAGTTTTTTTCATCAACTAGCTATTGATACTCATTTTAAATAAGTTACTTTTACTTTGGGGTCAAAAAAGCTGCCAAACTCAGTGTATTTGAGTTGGGTTCCCTAAATCGAATTGAGTCATTTCATCTTTTTTTTTTTTTTTTTGTAGCGCTGGAAATTAAGTTATGATTAAGCATTTGGGACATAGTGAGAATAAAACAACCCCGAGACGAGTATAAACTCTCATCCTCTGCTCGTCTGCACGCCACTCAAACAAAGTAACAAAACAGCCAAGCCTGCCCAGAACTGCATGGCCGTCGTTCTTAAAGGACCAGAGTGTGAACATTAGCGGCATTTAGTGGTGAGGTAGGAGAATGCTGCCCCCTCCCTCTCCAAGCACGTAGAAGAACGTAGAGAGAGCAGCTTGTGGATCTGAAATGCATTTTCATTTACACTTGTGTTGAATGTGGTCACTGAAGTGTATTTTCACCAGTACTTTCATGTGGTTAAGCGTAATGCCAGGAGTAAAGTGAACCCTAGATTGGTTCTGATCCTGTGCATGGCAGCCTTCTCTGCAGAGAGGGGCTTGGGGGCGGAGCTAGAGTGCTGCCCATTCAAGTTTCATCTCTTTCCTCAATCCTCTGACTGCAGCTTTGATGAGTTAATTTGTTTCTTCTGTAAAATGATCATGACAATTTCCCAGAGGAAAATAGTGAATCCTTAAAGGGAAATGTCTGAAATTATTGCTTTACAACGCCTGAAATGATGAATCAATTAACAGAAAAGTCAGAAATTGTTTTTTTCCCAATCCATTAATGTGACAGCTCAAACGGTTGTTTGATTTCACGCAGGGAACAGTTCATTCTCCGTGTTTTCCTGTCGCCCTCTCTGCTGTCAAGCCTCAAACAAATGCGTAAATACCATCTTTACAGAGTTTAAACTGTTGTTTGGGATCGCTGCGAATGAAGCTTCCTCCCTGCGGGACGGGCGTCAAATCTACAGCGCGCTGCCATCTCGCTTCTCTTGGAGTTTGTCCATTTTTTGAGCAGCTGTTGTCAAAACCCCAATTTCACTAATTGTTTTACATCACGTCCGGCCGGAAAAATCTGGGAAAGTTAACGCAGGCGTGCAGCTAAGAGCTGTTTATTCCTCCCACATGCTGTGTTAGAGTAAAGAATACAAGTCAATCAAAGGGAGGAGAAACAGTGTGTCGCCTTCAATCAGGAGGAAATCTGCCTGTTTGAGGAGAATCCATTTTTTTAGATTAAAAAAAAATTTTAAAAAACAAAAAAACGGCAAGAGTAAGTTTGTTTGTCTCTGTTGAGAAAACACCCAAGGAAGATTAGTTGTGCATCGTATGGGGGCGTAAAACTGTCCTCGCTGAGATCTTATCAGTGACAGAAGGAGCTGTGGCCTCCTGTCGTTCCAGAATAACAGCAGGAGAAGACGAGGCACGAACGAGACCAGGAAAGGTGTAAAACAGCCAGAGGTGAGCTCAGACGGGCCACCATCTCCTAATCTGCGCCTCTCCCACAGTGACAGGCATCTGGGAAGCAGCTGAGCACAGATAGCATGGCAGATAAGCATCACTTCCTCCCCTGACAGGAAGTTCTTGGATGGACCGGGACCCATGTGTGCTCATGCTCGCAGGAATCGTGACATCCTGAGGAAAGTCTCGAGGAACAGTCGATC